>JAUBNY010000965.1:8498860-8535168 GCA_032275445.1 Crypturellus soui | reverse complement strand
CACGCTCCCCCCCCCCCCCCCCTTGCGCAGCTTCTGGAAGGTTCCAGCAGGTGTCCGTCACTGTGGAGGCTGCAATGTCCCATGTTGAACTTGGCGGTGTACTGTAGCAGCGGCTCTGGTGATTTTGCCTTCCGTTAGGTTGAAATGCAGTTGTTCCATCACTCTTTACCTCAGGATAACTTTCCTAGCTCTCCTTGTGTGAAGCTGAGAGGTTTTTTTGTTTTCCTTTGTTTTTAAAAAGGAAATGTTGTGAAAATGAGGCCTCCTTCAAAAACAGGATCATTTTAAATTAGGGAAGCAACTCCTTATGCACATTTACTTTGGCTGGTGAATGCAACTTTTACGATCTGTGTTGGAGGTGTAGTATAACTCTTTCCTAGCTCATCTGGGAAGGCAAGTATATATACAGTGTGTATATATATACATTGTGCATGTGTTCAGAAGAAATGGGGTGTGTGTGCATTTTGTTGTTACGTGTTCTTATGTGTGTTCTGTTGTAAAGAAACAGTACTTTTTAAGCTTTGTATTTTAAATGATGATTTGCATAGTACACATTTTAAACAGCAAAAGGCAAAAAAAATCACAGTGTGATGTCTTCTTACCATTACCTGGCTTTTTTTTTTTCTTTTTTTCTTTTTAGTGTTGCACATTCATCGGCATAAAGAAGAAGCAAAGGTGCTGATAAGGCGCTGATGCAGCCATGATGCTGTTTTCGCAGAAGGGTACACCTTTAGGAGAACTGTGGCAGTGTCTTTTCCAGCCTCGTTGCTAGTCACAGACAAACCACCGTGGACCAACTATGGTAAATTTAAGTTGCTTTGTAAGTAGTCTACTTAACAACCTTATTGTGGTAGTTATAAAGACATGTCTGTGTTATTATCAAGATATATACCATTCATATAAAGTTGTGGGTTTTTTTATGTTGTTCCATATATTAATCCTCTTGGAGGGAAATACTTGATCATTTGTCTTGTGTGTCATATTTAATGATTGCGCTGCTAAGACTATATCAGTAGAATTGCATTAAAAGAAGAGTCATATTAGATCATCTTGTCTGGCAAACACTAGATCCCACATTGGTTAATTTATGAGTTTCAATTGATATTCTGCATGCAGCTTTGCCAAACAAAGGAGAGAATGGGTGTTATTAATTATCAGTACTTACAGTTGCACAAAAGTGTTTTCCTGTATTTTCTTGTTTATCAAACATCCTCAACACTTGAATATAGTTATTTTATAATTTTACAGTTGATCAAAATCCGATTAGATAGACTAAATCATCAGTCTGGTCTTCACTCTCTTGGACATTAAAACTGGGAGTTGAATCTCTTAAGCTGACAACCTTTGACATTGCATACATCAAACAAGAGAGCTATTTGGAGGCATTTTATGCAGAAAAAAATCAGCCTTTAATTGGGGGCCCATTAAGGCTTCACTGCACATATTGTGGCTACTAACTTATTTCATTTTAAGAGTGATTTAAAAAAAATATGCTTGAACATCTTGCTAAGTTTAATGCAGGAAATTTTAAATACAGTCACTGGAACTCTTCTGCTCGCGTAATAGCGAAGACTACCAAGAGCTACCTGTATTTTTGTAAGTGAGAGATATCCTTCATTCTTTATAACATTTGTAGAATTTGAGCTTATTTGGCTTACTTCATAATGTAGACAGTACCTGTGAAACATTTTTTGGCTTTCTCATCGCAGAATAGTTGAGTTTGAAAGGGAACTTTAGAGAGTACCTAGTCCAAATCCTCTGTTTAAGCAGGAACATCTAGAGTATGTTGCACGGGACTGTATCCAGGTGGGTTCTGAAGCAGGTTTTGTAACCGTACACTGGACCTTCCCTAGAAGTTCCTCATCCCTCTTGTACAGGGGAACCCAGAACTACACACAGTATTTCTGGTGTGGCTTCAATCAGAGCTGAGTAGAGGCCCTCAACCTCTGGCAAAGAAGTTTCTCATGATAGTAATAAAATGAAAGAAGAGTCTTTGTAGCAAGGCTGCAGAGTAACTAAGTTGTTAATTGAGATCTAAATGTTACAAACTCAAATTAAACATTTTCTTGATATTTAGTATATTTGTCTGTTACTTGTTATACTATCTGAATAGGATAATACTGTGCCTGCCTATGCCTAAGTTTTAATAAATTCTCTGCAATTAACCTTATTACTTTTATTACCTCACTATCTCTTCTGCTTTTATATTTGCTTTTGACACTGCAAATATTTCATCTATTTCAAATGAACCAGTGTGGGGGTTTGGAAGGGAACGTGTGCTGCGCATTCTAATAATCATTCCATCCTCTAATCTTACAACCTGGCTGTATGTTCCTGTCTACTTCTCCATCCAACTCATCTGTCTGTTCTTGAGGTAGCTCATTTTATTGCTTTATTCCCTCTTGTTCCATTTTCTTTGGGGAGCCTACAGGGATTCCCAGAATGAATGCCTTAGGCAGAAGCAGAAAGTTTAGGGTATCCTAAGGGTGGTCTGCAGCAAGCAAACAACATGCTGCAGATAGTTTTACTCTGGTTTTTGAAGCAGAGCAGGTTTGTACCCTCATATTAGATCTTCCTGTCAGTCGTCTTCTCGATGCTGTAAAACTCTTGAGGTAAAAGTTAAAATACTATGCTTTTGTAAGTCTCACGAAAACAACTGCAAGAGCAAAGAACAGAATATAATATATGGGCTTGGTTTCAAAGTATTTTGTTTGGATTTTTAAGTGTCTCGCAGATACCTGTGAATTTTCGAGATAAGAAAGGGGATGAAAGGTCCTGGCTGCTGGTATGGAAACAGCAACCTTGCTTATGTATTACCCGTAGGAAGCAATTACACTTAAAACAGTCTCAATCAGAGAGGGAAATTAATAGATTCATAAATTATTTATATGCTATCAGCCAGAAGTGAAGAAATGGACGGGGAATGTCAGGCAAGGCTTGTATAACTTGACCTGAGTTATGAAAAGAGGTAAACTCAGGGCACCGAGGATATATGGATATATCATTGGAGATGTGGCAGTCTCAACAGGAGACATAGTATTGGTGATGATAGTGGCCACATTGGCCTGCTAGAGAAAACTCAGGCCACAGCTGTTAAAAGAGAACTACTAAAATATTAGTATAATAACAGAAGGAGCTGGGGCACACAGATCTAAGAACTAGAAACGCTTGTGCAGGGTTTGATGATGAAGTTTGTAAGGAAGCATCAACATAGTGGCAAGCATGCAGCTCTTTGCATTTTCTACATTAGTTAAGAATGATTATTTTTTCCTTATTGTTTCCTCATTATTTCCTTATTGTGTCACAATAAGGAAAAACAAATCATAAAGTAAGAACATAGGGGGAAAAGATACCAAACGGTAAAAAGGGAATTCCTCTATTACTGCAAATAACTTTGCTTTCAGGACTTGAAGACAGGGATGGTTAGTTTTGATCTAATATTTTATCCTAATCTATATATGGTTACAACAGTAAGGTTTAAAACTTAATATGAATCATTTCTCCTAATAATAGCCCTAACAGTTGTATCAGGTTTATTTTCACTAATAAACTAGTGCTGCCATCTTAAGACTCCTTAAGTGTTGTGAATAGAAACGACAGTGGAAAAATTTCTTTTCACATTCATTACTGCTGTGATTAGTTTTGTTCAGTATCAATATTTCGTATTAAATAAGGCACTTATGTTCTGTCTTTTCATCTTGTAACAAAGGATGTAACTTTGAAGTATTTGTTCAGTTGCAATTCAAAGTCTTATTTCACACAATGCATGTCCACTTAGCCTCATGTTCTACTCTCTGTGTCAGGCTGAATTTCTGCTGAGAGAGGGAGTTGATTCTTCAAAGAACAACCAGGTAATTCATCTCTGGAATGCTGTGGCTGTGCTGCAATCCTTGAAGTCTGGGAGTCCCTCAAGAGAAGCAGAGAGTTTCCTTGTAGCAGAACTGAAATTGAAAGGAAAACCTCGAGGGTAAGGAAAAGAGGTAACTTTCCAAAAGTCTTAGAGGAGCCTTATGTACATCATCAGTTTAACATGCTGGAGGGGAATTTTTTTTTTTTTTTGGTGCACGTTTAGCCTGAGTCTATATCTGGTGTCTTGATTATACACTCAAATGCACCATTGCTGTACATGAAACATTTCATTCTTTTTAAAGGACTGAAAGGGCACAGTGGTCACCATTTTGTGTGTTCCCCTGCTAAGGCCAGTTAGGGTGTGTGTTTGTTTGTTTGTTTGTTTATTTTTATTTAATGCTTTTGCAATAATGCTAGACACCTGACCACCTGACCTTGGTCACCTGGATGATTTCTTCTCTTTCTGCAAAAGTAAGGCTGTTTAGGCTTCTGTTCCTGTAGTCAACCAAACTAAGGCTCTCCACTTTTATCTCTTTGATCTAACTAGAAGCTCATTTCCATTCTGCCTTCCATCACAAGGAGGACAGGAAAAATTACAAAGAATTGTTTATATATATATAGTTTTGCTATTTTTTTTGCTCTTCTTGAGTATGTTATCTGGTTCCCTGAAGTCATTTTGGAGCTTGTGCTGTAGCCCTGCTGTTCCATTTCACTGCTGATATGCACTGTCACTAGTGGATCCCTTGCTCACAGACATCAGAAATGCATCCAACCTAGGAGTGACATCTCATCTTGGCTCTGGGAATGCAGAACAGGCTTTCCTGGTGATATGTTCAGTTTCTAAAAATAACTACACATCAGGTAGCTAGCATTTTTTTTTCGCATCTAACCTTAAAACATAGGAGCATGATGTACTGAATCTCTCTAAAGCTAGAGCCCTGGAACAGGTTGCCCCGAGAGGCTGGTAGAGTCTCCTTCTCTGGAGATCTTCCAAAGCTGCCTGGATGCCACCCTGTGCCACATACTGTAGGTGTCCCTGCTGAAGCAGGGAAGTTGGACTAGATGATCTCTAGAGGTGCCTTTCAACCTTAACCATTTTGTGATTCTGTGAAAGCTGCTGTTTCATCCTTTTAGAAAATACAGAAGAGGAGAAGAAAGCTTTATAAGGAATAATACTGCTGTAACTTCTTGACAAAGATTGACTTTGTTTTACTTCATATGCTGTCCTTCAGGGTGCTTATGTAGTATTCTTAACTAGTATTTACGAGTGTGTGACTTAATTTTTAATGACATGAGCACAAGTACCATCATATGCAACCTCCTGTCTCTGCTGTCCTGATGAAAAGCCCCTGGAAAATAATGCAAGAAAGCATTCATGGTGAAAGTAATATATTTACGTATTTTTTTCTTGATATATTGATTGTGTAACTTGATCTGAAAATGGATTAAGGAATGATGTTTTAAAGCAGTGGAGGGTCTGGGATCATTGCAATCTGGTTAGTGACATCTATAGATGTGTTATTCAGACTGTTATTATGAATAGCAGCAGCAAAATGTGCAGTATTGGAACACAAGCAGAACAATTACTGTTTTACAGTAATTTTGTTATTTGTAAAGCTGATTATAAAAGTAGAAGCCAACTTGTCAGCTTGGGAATTCAGCAGGAGGTGGGAATGTTTCGGTGAAGGAACTGCCTGTACTGCAACTCAGCAGACAGTGTATTTCTGTGGCAGTGCACCTACCAGAAAAGTGTTTGAGAATGTTAATGACTTTTGGTTTCTTTGCCTAGAATATGCTGCTCTGGTCAGTCAGGGCACAGGACTAGGTTGGTTTCTGCTTTTACAAACACTTCTGTTCGCAAGCTGATGTAGCAGCATCTTAGGTGGTCCAGCACTGTGTTCAGTTTCAGTCTTCTTTAGCAATAGAAAAGGTCAAACAGTTAATGAACTTATTCAAGAGAATATCAAATCCTATTCCAACCTGATACTCAGCTCTGACAATATAAGGTTGATGAGCCAAGAGCCCATTTCTGCAGAGAAGCCTATTTTCTAGGTAATAAAGTGAGTGCTCAAGTGTAGATGGAGGAAAAAGGAAGACAACTGTTTAGAAAAAGTTTGTCAGTGGAGCACTGTTAAACACCAGAGTGCAGCAAGTAGTTTTTTCTGCTTACCAGCATTCCCTGCTATGTTAGTACTGCAGCAAAGTATTTTCAAGGAAGTGAGAACAATATGACCTGTTTTTATAGCGGCTAACATGCAATCTAACTGTTGCAACCTATGTTTTTAAGAATAATTATACTTTTACATTCTGTCAACGCAGAACAGCTCGAGTAGAAAAGACTTTTATATATATATATATATATATATATATGTAATAGTGATTTTATTTATCAATCCAGATCACAATTCTTTGAAGGAACAGTTATAGAATTCATTTTCTAAGGTGTAGAAGTAGTCAATGGGTGGTTTGAACAGACTATTTGGAAAAGGTAATGGAGAACTGTGCAAATGCACTTGTTTCACCCAAACAAAGAATGCTTGTGGATGAGAAAGTTCTTTCTCCTGGGTATCCTTAACACTGCCTCTTTAATTTATCTACTGGTAAGTTGCACAGTTTGACTTTGAACTAAAAGATTCTGTTATAATGGTTTTTTTTTCTGTCTATGTGAGATTTTTCTTTCAGTTTTGAGTTTCACTTTTATATGGGATAGGCTTTAAACACTGGAGTGAAAACTCAGCTTTAGCAGCTGAGTTTTGTCTGGTTTGATACAGAACTTTTCTGTACATATTCCCTTGAAAGGTTCAGTAGACCACAGCACATCTGATCATAGCTGGTAATTGAAACAGGCAAATTTGGCTTGGTTTCTTTTTTTAGTTGCCAAGATTTTGCTCAGCTCTATGAATCTCTGCTTAGAGCAATTAGGCAGAGTGCTCCCAAGCTTAGAACACAAATGAACATAGTAAAATGTATAGGCTCTTTAGGAAGCACCTTTAGAAATACTATAGAAAAATAGAAAATATTATAAATAGTTATATGCCTTATATCTAGAAAATGATGCCAATACAGTGTCTATTCTGGACTATATTGTCATAAATCAGTTAATACTGTTTAACAACAGTGTAAATGAGAAGTCCATTTGAACCTATTTGAAGCTTCTGCTATAGAGCTTATCCTATCTGTAGATATATGTGTTAATAACCTTTCCCTGTCCTGTAAAATTTAGAGGTATGGGGTTTTTTTGTTGTTGTTTGTTTGTTTGTATTTGTGAATATCTTCAGCTAATCTCAAGAGAAGGAAGTAACTGAAAAATTCAAACTGACATTTCCCTTTATTTTTTCCGGTAGTGATGGCCCACTATGTGTGTCTTTGGCCCGTAAGTGTGGAAACCTGCTTATGCATCTGACAAAAATAAGTATTGCTCTTTTAATGAATGGTACAAGTTGGAGAGCAGACTTAAAATATTTTCTAATCTTAGCAGTCTGATCTATACAAACAAGAGAAAAGATACTGCTTTCATGCCAGTATGCAAAGTAATATACTAACTAATGTATTCTTGTTCTTAATCCAGAAATTAGCTTGTCAATGAGTTTAGTTTAAATAATTGCTAGAGGGAAAATACATTTAAAATATTTTAAAAATTGTATTAACAGGTAAAGTTATTTTAATGCTAAGTAATGCAGTTTAGTTTTTGACACAGGGACCTTTAAAGACAATTAATGGAACAGGGACGTCTCTTAAACCTTCAGGTAATTATGCCTTGCAAGCCAAGATTAAAAATTTTGCTCCCACAGCTATTATCAGGCATGAGCTAAAATGAAGATAAAATGTTGACAGTGCAATCTAGCCTAAGAGCTGACCTGGTAACTGTTACTTATCATTATTGCTCATTATGGTGACAGTACCTGTAAAATTATATATTACCCATTGTTCCATGCTAACTTTTTAAAATAATATTTTTTAACTGTTGATTTAATTGATCCAGCTCTTAATACATTTCTGTCAAATTCACCAAAAAAAATAATATTGGAAAAATGCTGTTTGCATATATATATATTTTTTCTGCAATCTTTTCTGAAGGTAGAGTGAATGCCTCTCCCCTGCACTGGCTGTTGGGGAAAAGAGGCTCTCTGGGAAGACAGCTGACCAGACTAATCTTTAGGCCAAAATATGAGCAGTGATCATATGTGGTAAACCTAAAAAGGATGTTCTTTTTCAGAGATGAACTTGTGTGTTTCTGCAATTCAGATGTCTTAAGTTTCCCAAAGACCTGAATTTACTATTACTTTTGAAAATCTTTGCTTTTGAATAAAGTGAGCATTGCAAAATAAATTTTTGTGATAAATTTCATATTGTTCAAAATAGATGAAAAATTGTACAATTTTTTTGGTGTACTGCAGAGAGGGAAGAACTGGGGGAACATAAAAAAATTGACTTTTTATGTTAGTAGGGACTATTTTGCAGTTCTGGAATTTTTAAATGGCCATTATTCCCTATTATTGCTATATAGTTTCAAATACCATGTATTTAGAATTGAGATAAATCTTGCAGGAACTTTCTTGGTACATTAGGGATACGTTGGTGAGAAAGGATGGACCATTATGTTTATTGAAAGGGTATTTTATCAGGAATTAGTGCTTATTTGAAGCACCTGTTTTTCAAAGGTTGAGTTGAATCAAAATTTGGTATTTTAACTGCTTGTATGGTTGGAATCGTTGAAGAATATAGCTCTTACCCACGCTTTTAGTGTCTACCTGTTTTTCACTATGGAATTTGTCTTTCATGGCACTTGCATTATGTCCCATCTTGAAGATTATTTAATGTTTTTTATCGTGTCTGTTTTTAGAATATTTATGTACTCCATTGCTTGCTCTTAACTGAGACCAGACTTTGTTAATTGGCTTAGAGTAATAAAAGTCACATGATCATTTCCTGACAATGTGTAGTACAATGTTTATTGTTGTTAATTTCTTCATGGTCCTGAAAGTAGAATTATGTTTTAATCAAGAAATAGAGTTGGAAAATTTTCAGAGTTGTTAACCTCCTTGATGTGAGCTGATAATATTAGAATTAAAAAGGTTTGTAAAAGGTGGGTCTTGATTATGAGGAAAATATTTATAGAAAAAAATAATATAAACCACAGAAGTTAAGTGTGTGGTAAATATTTATTACATTTAGTTATTCTCATTTTTTCAAACTTTGTTGTTTCTGAAAGTTTCTCTGCTGTTATACAGACTAGGTGCCATTCATTGTGGTATTTTGACCTTTCACATCAATTTTTGAATGCAGCTCAGCAACTTTCTTTGGCCTCTTCATTCTAATGCGACCCAAACACTTCCTGAGCAAGCCATTAGACAGCAGCCAAATTTTGTTTTAATCATGTGAATTCAGAGATGAGTTGTTTTTGTGTCTGACCGGAATTCTGGTTTGCAAACATAAAAGAGGACTTAGAATTTCAAGATGCTGTTAGCAAAGTAGCTCAGGAGGAAATATTCCAAGCAATCATGGGGACCCACTGGGCTGGAAAAAAGTGTGTATACATGAGATAGGATGAACACTCTCATGTAGCAGTGAACATAATTAAATTGGGATGCCTTGCTGAATGATGTCACAGTAATTCCCCCAATTAAGATACTGTAATGCAATCATAATTCCAGAATAAAGATCGGTGCTAGAAAAAAGTATGTTTCCAATATATAGCAACATTTGGCATATAGCCATCTTTGCTATAGTTCACAAAATCCTTATTTAATATAGCTGTATTATAGCTGCAATCTCGTACAGATTTATTGGCCATGCAATATACATTACTCCTGCTTTGAACACACTTTGCAAGCACATGGTAGAAAGCTACCCTCTACCTCTATGAAAACAACATATCCCAACCACAATTTTTCTCTATATTGGGAGTAGTTGGAATATTCTCTGTGTCTCAAAGGACTGACTCGTTCAGCCGGAGAAGGGAGATAAAATGGCCTCTTCCTTGTTCAAGTCCCATGTCCCAGGACTGAACTGTTAAAATCTTAGTAAACTAGAATGGGTTTAAAATAGAAATACCTTTATAATTGCAAGTCCATTTAAAGTAGACCTCTGAAATTGAATACCTACTTATCATTACTAACCAAAGAAGAGAAATTGCTTAAATTAACAACTAACTCTACTCCAACCCTCTGTGTTTCTTTGGAAACAAAAGCATTAAAAAAGAAAACCTTTTCTGAGTTAAAATCTTTCTTGTTATTATGTTTACTAATATCATTTTAGTAAATCATATGCCTAATTATTCCTGCTTTATTTGTAAAGAGTAGCTTTTTTCTTAAATTTAAAATTGTTATTGTCACTGCACCTGAATTTTTAATACAGAGAAAATGAGACAGATAAGTTGCCTTTAGAGTATCAATTTTAGCAACTACTTTTATAATAAGAGCTCTACAACAGTATGCCTTCCTAATCTAGGGATGGGTCCAATATTATCTGAACAAAGACTTCTCTAATTTGCCATTGTGCTGCTGGTTTACATCTTGTATAGATTTGAATTTGATATGACTGGATATGAAAATTTTGGGACTTATTTTCTCATAACATGCATATTTTATGTGATGCTGTTCACTGACATTTATAGAGTGGAGAAACCATCCTTTAACAGGCCTGAGGCAGAATGGTGGTTTTCTATGGTGAACAGCTTTTAGAAGCTAGCTAGAACTAGCTTGCAGAATTCTCTTAAATGTCTGCTTTTTGGAGTGTTATATTCAAGAGCTTTTGACACTATACTGTAAATAATTTTAGTGGGGAGCAAAAGTGACAAGTTCCTGACAAATATTTTGAGATTGCTGCAGAAAAATGATCTAATTATGTGGTATGGCTTACATGGAAAGCTTTCAGTGTGGCTTGGAGCAGTCAGCTTCACTGTCTGTGTTTTGAATTTGAAAGAGCACTTGCTCAGATCCAGTCCAGTCTCAGATTCAGAATATTCTTATTCTAGAGCACTGTAATTTTAGCAAATAATTAAGAAAATAACACATTTTCTGGAAAAATGAATGCAGTTACAGCCACAGAGCCATGAGATATAAAGCCATGCTTGCTTAACCTCATCTGCTTTAATCACAATGGTCACTAGGTTATTTCTTTTGACCTTAATTTTAGAGACTTACTTTTGTATTAGAAAGATTTTGAGACTTGTCTATGATCTCTTCCTCCTACTTCAAATAATGATTTAATCTTAGCTGCTAGCTAGAATAGTCCTAGCTGCTTCCAGATTACATTTTGAACAGCAAACAGAAAATAAGATATAATCTGGTGTTCCTGGTAGGGGGTCATTATATTCTTGTATCTTTTCCATTCACCTCTTCAGTGGATTGTATGGAATGAATTGTAGAGTTGGTATTAGCATGTGAGAGGTAATCCCTATTATACCTTTTTAAGCTGTCAAAGATGCAAGAAATTCACACACCAGCTGAGGCACAAAACGATTCTTTTTAGTGAGTATCTAAAAGAATAAACTATATTTTGACTCTTAAAGCATTGAAATTTAGCTGTCGTTGGACATACTGGCATGCACTGTTGCAAAATAATTTTTTACAGTTCTTTTGATTTTGATCTATTCACTAAGTCCTGCATTTACTGAATCACAGAATATGAATCCACAGGTGATGGCTTGATAGCAATTAACAGCTAATCTTCACAACCCTGAGGGAAGTATTTTAGTAATAGGCATTTCAGAACGAGTACTCAACTACTTAAACATTTTTCTGATTAAAGCACAGTGACAGGAAAGCAAAGCAGCAAAAATATTGGGATAGTTTTCACTGATAGTGCATAGGAATGAAACTTGACTGGAACATCTGCAGTATAGCATCATCCGCTCTGCAGGAATCTTACTGAAGGCAATTAATTGTTAATTAGCAATGTGCCAGCAGAAAACTGAAGAACGGATTGTTTCCCAAGTTAGTCCAAGTAGTCATTTGTAATTTATGTGCTAGGGCAGGTGCAATAGCACAGTGTCTGTAGAAATGCACTAGGCCGGCTGCAAGAACTAAACATTTTGTGTTTTATCTCAAACACTAGGTAATGCTTAAATGTTTATGGTGCTAAAATGTAAACAAATACTGAAGATAAGGTGTATTTGATAGGATCTGTTTAAAAAAAAAATCAGGCAATTTGTTTGCCTAACATACAGCATCAGCTCAAAAGAATTATAAGAAGCATTTTGAAAATAGGAAGGGTTTCTTGTTTAATTTTTAAACAATATTTTGCTATTATATTCTTAGAATGCAAAATCTCCAACACATCTTTTAAGGTAACCCATTCATACATATTTCTCATAATTTATTTTTCACCATAATATTAAAAAACTTTGTTATGAATTGAATTGATCTTTTTGATTTTTTTTCTTTTATTTCAGGTCAGAAAGTGAACCAAGGCACTCATTCACAGGTTACAATTGCTTTTTTTCTATGGTAACTTACAGTTGCTCATTCTGATGTTTTTTAAGCTACATTACGCAGTCAGAATATTTACTGCTGCTGCACTTTATTCAACTTAAGTATTACATACTACATGTTGCTACTTTAATGAGCAACATTTAGACAGTTGCGCAATCAGGAATTTGCAGTGGAGAATCAAAGTTGATCCTTTGCTTCTGAGAAGGAAAACCATATAGAAGAACAGACTCAGCTTCTAGGTCAGAAGAGGGTAATTTCATTTTTGTCAAGATATTTTTCTTTTACCTAAGATATAGTAGGATCTGATAAAAAAACCTTTTTGTGGCACTTGGTCTATCAATCCAGTGTGTGGAAAGAAGATTTGCTATTTGAATAATTTATTTATGAGTGTTAGCCACTTGATCCTAAAACATTTTCTTTATATATATTTGTATATTTTGATGCAGGTGTGTTTAGTAAGTTAATATGAAGTCATTTCATTCTGCAGATGGCATCCACTGAGTCTGAAATACCAAAATCCTCTTTCAGGATCTGCCGTTGACTTACTGTGTGTTCAGGCATCACTATATTTATCTGTGCCGTAGTTTAAGATGAGGAAAGTAACTACCCATCTGAATTTAACATTTTAAAATATAGATTTGAAATTTTCTTATAGATTCAGAAAAAAAATTACTAAGGTCTGTATCAATACTTACATGTTCTTAAATGACATTGAATCTAGAAGTACTAGGGTAGTGTAAGGGACTTAAGTTGGCTTTGGAGAGGGACAGCTAGATTCTGTTTTTACTTCTGCCTTTATTTTAATATTCTACTACTGGTAATAATAAAGATTTAACTGAAAATATTTTCAGAGGATGATTGCCAACTTCCCTCAGAGATCATCCCTTTTCCAGATTGTGGCATCTCTCAGTAAGCATGGATTTGGCATACTCATGATAAACATAGTGGTGAGAAAACTGCAAGTTCAGATTTTGATGTGGAAGAATGACTAGGTGGTTGCTGATGATGATGAGACTCTGGTCATGCTATGCTTTAAAATATCTCACTTTCTGGAATTTTATTTGGTCTGACTTGTAAGTCTTTAGTGCTTCCATTTATATGGATAGCTATTCTCTTCACACAGACTTTTACTCTTTCTGCTATGTGTGAAGGTGGTTATTTTTTGTGAATGTATAGGAATGTATTCCATATTACCTTATTCAGAGATACAAAACCTCAAGGTTTAAGATAAAACACTTGAAGTTTATGTAAAAAAGAAAAAAAAATACTTATGCAAAATACATGTATTCCATTTAAGTGTCATCAGTCTGAAAAATTCATGTTCAGCTCAAGATATTACAAGCCACTCTTGCAGAGGGGGGAGCTTCATAAAGCAGAGTCGCAGACCAATAACAATGGCAAGAGAAAGGCTCAAAGGACCAACAAGAATGAATGAAAATTTGTTTTTCACAGTTCTTTGGAACGCTGAATACAGGATCTTAACTATTGTGAGACACGGGCAATAAATGTAGAAGAAGGATATCTAAAATGACATCTTTTAAGCCTTTTGAAATAGAAGCACAGCAATTTGGTTATTACTTAACTTAAAATTTTATCTGCAACAAATCTTACTCTTTTTCCATTGCAGAAAACTGATCAGTTGCAAATCAGACTAGATGCTGTTAGACTTAAGTCAAATAGCATAGCAAAAGCTGTCCTACTTGTATGAAAACTCCTTCATGGTCTTAGACTGATCCAAAATAATATGTCAGATCAGTATCACCAATAGAATTCTCTATGTGCTTTTGTGTGAAGAGCCTTACTCTGTGAAATCTTACACAAAACCTGTGTAGATTTTGCTTGCATCAAGTCTAAACTAAAACTGTTAAATCTGGTTAGGTTTGTTGTGTTCTCCATTCGTGTCTTCTTTATTATATTGGCAGAGTTCTGTATTGTTGGAATAACTCAGAAGTCAACACTTTCTGATATAATAAACAATAGAGACAGAGTGAAGCCCTCTCACTTCCAAAGCTGTATAACATGGTTTTTGCTTCTATGATACAGCAATCTGAAAGAATCATTGATCCTACTATTACGAAATTAATTCTGTTTGTCGTGTGTTCCTAATGAGAGGTTTTTTTGTACAGTGATTTATTGTCTCTGTTTTTCTATGCTACTCAGGAAAAATGCAGAAATTCTAGAGGTAGGCATTCAGACAAGAGGCAAAAAGATTATGCAGTGCAGCAAGCACAGCCATGTTGTAAGAAATGTTCTCATCCCTGTCTGTGAGTTCAGCTCTATTGCATGTTGCATGTAAATCTCCCAACAGAGTGAAAGAAGCATGAATGCGTGATGAGCATAAGATACACTAGGTTAGTGCATGTACTGAGAAGTAATCCATATTCCAGGTTTTTATATTTTTTTTTCTCTTCATTGGTGGCTCTGCATTTTTTTTTTTAAATTGTGCCCCTGCCTCTTTCCCCCTGCCAAGTTTTGTGTTGCAAACACTGTTTCATTTCAATAAAATATTCACAAAGAGCAGGAGTTAGCAATTACTTCTATAAGCTTTTCATTCACTGTGAGATTGAATGGGAATCAGTGCAGAAATGCAGCAGTAAATAATTATTTTTGTTTTCATCAGAAGTAATTAAAAATCTTTGCATCTGACAGTCATCTTACGTACTGGTCTTTGGAGCAGGGCTCCTTGATTTGGTATCATTTGTAACAGAAAGCTGTTCATGTTGTACCTTACTCTACCTGGAATTCTTTCCAGGATCACACTGTTCTGATTTATTAAAAATAGGTCCCCAATAGGCTGGGCATACTGGCATTATATCAGTGAAAGCTAAGCTATATGTTTAGTTGCCAGTAAGAACAGAGACCTCAGCCTATACCTTTTAAGTGAATGTATTTGTATGATATATAGTTTAATCTAGAATGACTCTCTGACAACCCTGACTTGAGGCATACAAAATACAGAAGCAAAATTTAGGGAAGTTTACAGAAAAGAACAGTTTCAGTGTAAAGGCAAACTGAGGCAATGTATGTAAGGGAACCTGGTCAGCATCTGCATTTTGAAGTCAGCTAAAATTTAATGTAAAAATTGTCTCTGGGCACCTTTCCACTGTCTTAAGTAAGCACCGGATAACACATTTTGCTGGCAGTGGAAGAAGTCCACAGAAGTACAGGGCAAGAGAGTGAGAGTTTGGGTGTAGGAATACACTGTCTCTGGAACAGCATCCTTTGGCATGCTTAAATATAATCCAGAATTTCAGAAACCAGAATTTCAATGCTCATCTCCTGGGGCTACAGAGCAAAATAGTGGTGATGTTAGCTGAAACTGAGGGGATTGGAGAGAAGATTTGGAACTGAAGGAATGAGTTGTGTCGTCCTATTTGCCAGGAAGAAGCTGCAGAAGTGAATAATTCGATTTTCTTGGTGGTAGCGCTGTGGGCCATTTCCACATTTTGCAAGTGTACCTAGAAAGCGCCCACATTGTTTCCACACTTTCTAAATATTCCTATATCCAGTATATCTTTTCTCTCCCCACCCCCACTACCAAAGTTAAAAGTAATCTGTTTTTGGAAGGCTTTGTTTTTAAACGGCTAAACCTGGGGGCGGCGGGGGGAGGGAGGAGGGAAACAAAAATGAACCTGGCCTGTGAGCATGGGGTGAAATGCTGCTGGGAGGCAGGGTAGAGCCGGGAGCCGTGCCAGCCTCCCCCCAGCACGGACGGGTGCTCAGCCCCAGTGCTGCAGCAGCCTGGCCGGCAGGTACGCAGCAATGCTGCTGCTGCGCTGCGCCGCCACTGTGCTGTCCACTGCGTTCAGGCAGCTCTTCCTCCGCAAGCTGCATGCAGGTCACCTCCCTCTCGTGTGGGGTTGGGGGAAGGCAAAGGGTGCTAAAAGCAGGGCTGAGTCCTGTTGGCTGCTCAGCCCTGGTTGCTCTGCACAAGGTAGGGGGAGAGAGCCTGGGGATGCTCAGGCAGTGATGCTAGCTAGAGGAGGAGGAGGAGGAGGGGGGAGCTGGTGGGACAGCCTGAGCTGGGCGGAGGGGGGAGGTGGGTGTTAGACCAGTGTTCTGGGAAAGGCTGAGCGTCTGCAGATTCCGGCTTCAGAGCGTGGGGAGCATCCTATCTCTGCTGTCTGGCTGGGCGAAGGCGGCAGCTGCAGAGCAGGACAAGGCTTTTTAGCTCTTCGTTATCCTCACACCCACCTCCCCCTGCCTGCCTCTGCTGTCTGTGGCTGCCTTGTCCCGTGCTCCTGTGCAACGGAGCGCAGAGCAGCAGTGCACTCGGAGCTGAGCACAGGGCTAGAGAGCCTGTCCCTTTCCTAGCCACGCAGGCACAGGCAGAGCCCTGGGTGAGTAATCTGGGAGCTCTGTTACTTTTTTAGGAAGACCAGGAGCTATTCAGTATACTTTCTGCACATCCTTTTCTTTCCTTGTTTGTGTGCGTAGAAGGTGTAGGAGATCTGTGTCTTTAGCAGGGTTAGTCAAGTTGGGATCCTTGCTGGGAGGGGGGCAATTTTTGAAATGTTTTTGAAAGCTTCTACTATTCAAGTCATGCGTGTCTTGCTAGCATGTTTTGTCTCTTAACTCAGAACCCTTCTTCTCCCTTATACACAGCTTCTTATTTTTCTCCCTTTTTCTTTTTTTCTTTCTTTAGACCTTCTCTAGCATTACAAAATTGCCTCCTTTGCTTTCACCTGCAGCTGTCTGTAGGTAATAAGTATTTTGAAGTTATAGGTATCCTGCGGGGCTTCCTAGTGGTTGAGGTGCCTTAAAATATCTGTATGTCTGTCTCTTGTTTTCCTTCAGGCTGAATAGCCATGACAGCTGAAAAGACTATTCCCATAATTAACGGCAAGCCAGAAGATGTTTTGGACCCAGAAGCCTCCAGTACAAACCTCATTCACCGCAATGATAAGAAAGTTCATGAAAGAGGTCACTGGAACAATAAGGTTGAATTTGTGCTTTCTGTGGCAGGGGAGATTATTGGTCTGGGAAATGTTTGGAGATTCCCATATCTTTGCTACAAAAATGGTGGAGGTAAGATGGCATCCTATAAACAGTTAATAATGCTTCACAACGATGTTTTGTACTAGTTAAAAAAGATAAGTGTTTAGGATTTCAGTGTATATGTAGATGAGGAAACATTAAGCAACTGAGAAGTAAGAAGAAATATGGTTTCCTGTTTCCCCCTCTTCCCTAGATGTTGTGAGGTTTCCTTTCAAAAGTTTTCTGCATTTGTGATTTTTTTTGACTGTAAAATTTTTGATCTATAAGAAAAGTGTTCTGTTAAAATAGACTACAGTATGTTTTCTTCTGCATGCAAATACAGACCTGTGCGTGCTTAAGTTTTGTTGGGCATGGAAAAGAAAGCAGCAGTTTAATTTCCAAAGCAACATACTTAGGGGAAGATGAACAGTATTTCTGATAATGCTACAAAGATGACTGTTTTCCATATAGAAATTCCTTTAATTAATTGTACCTTGCTTAGTATTTACTTCCCAAATCACTGCACTAGAGTGGGGGAAGATGTCAAGCTTCCTGTTACTCAAAGAAGAGTACTCAAGTAGCAGTGAGGAAAGAAAAAAATAGTTTAGAAATGCTGTGAACTGCATTCAGCACTTCCACTTAAGGCCTAACTCAGTGTAAATATATGTATTCAGTGGCTCATATGCAAAGATCTGTTTTTTAACAGGTTGGTTTGCCAACAGTGCAGTGCCGAATTTCTTTCCCTTGTTCCTCCAAAACTAGGCATGCTTGTCTGAACCCAGGGATGGTTTTGGCCTGTTTTGTTTGCAGTTTCTAAGGACTAATGCACAGTAGGTGCCTCTTTATTTATATTTCAATACTTTGGCAAAATCAAGATGACAAGAATTCACCTTTTCCTAAGAATGATGGTGCCCAGTAATATTTTAGTATGCAAATATTAATATGCTGGATACAACATGCAGAGCGACTTTTCCTTGTTTGTGAAGGAAAAACATGAGAAATAATTTTTCGGTGTGTGTTGAAGATTTGTAGTTGTGAGTATGGTAACTTGTTTAAAATGTGATGCTATCATGTTTAGGTGTATAGCATTAAATAGAAAAAAAACACGTGTTGGGTTGACTTGTTGAAAAATCATTTAATTAAATATAATATTCAATCACCATGCATATTTTTAGATAGAATAAACATATATATATGTACATTAATCGGCATATCCTGGTATCCTGACATAGAACGTTTGTCATCGACTTCTTGGTATATGATCTTTTGCCATCAGCTCCACTTTTGTTAACCTCTGGAATGCCGTGCAGGATTTTGACTAATGTTGGGCTTGTTTGATTCATCAGATGTGAACAGTGAAAGCTAGTAGGTAGTAAGTGAAGTATCATGTTAAGAAATGTGAGGTAGTTATGAAATAACTTGATCAGATGTGGAAGCAATTCTGAAACAGTAGCGACTGGGAACAAATCTGAGCTCTCTCTCAGGCCGTAATATATAATGTAGAAATAGGCTTCTTTAGTTTGTTCTTACTGGTATTTGGTAATCTATTCATAAAATTCTAATTTCTTTAAACATACTGAATTGCATATTTGTTGGTATCTGACTTGCTTGCAAAGTAGCTTGATCTCTCATTTTCATGATCTATATTGATTGTATATCAGCGATGGAATAGTAGTCAAAGTCAATACTTATAAACTGAACAGGTTCTCAAGGACGAGGGTATGAGGGGATCAAGCTAGATTTTCTGTTGACCAGCCGTTCTCACATCACTCACATCATCTCACATCATCTCACATCACATGTGTATTATTCAAGATACATCTGAGATTCAGCTACAGGCAGATTGCCTGGTTGAAGCAAGAGATTATTAATGAAAAGTTCTCTCTTTATGTGCAGGGTCTAAAGAAAGAAACTCTAGGTCCTGAGGATGCCACATAGAACTTTGCAAAGCAGGTGTGCTTAGTTGTGTTGTCTTTCTAAGTCAAAGTGATTAAAACGACTGCTTTTTATGATTGTGGATTACCACATAGTTGTAGAAATTTCCCCAAAACATTTGGAAGCCTTTTGCTCATAACTAAGATTCTGATAGAGATTTAGTAACACAGAGGCTGCTGTTAACAAGCTCTTTGGTAATGTTCGTTGAAAGGGATATGCTGCTATCATTAAAGACTGGATTAACCTTTTGAACACCACTGCTGTGTGCAGCAATGGACAGTATTGTAAAATACTGACTTTGTAAAAAAACTGTCAAAACTTGTCATTTTAGCACATCTTGTGTTGATTTGAAATTGAATGGGGCAGAGTAATTATATAAATTAGAGGCAGCATTAAACAATTCTGGGATATGTTCAGGAACAAGTAGGCCTAGATATGCTGCATTATGTATCTTGTACTAACCTTTCCTGTCATAATCTAATTAGGAAAATAATGCTTTGTTTGCACACAACTGTGCAATTTGTGTAGTGCTTTACTGTTTGTCTGGTATAAGTAAAAAAAAAAAAAAAAAAAAAAAGACTAATATTTTATGCATTTTTCTTAGTATTTATTTCCTTAGTATTTTTTATCTTGTTTCAATCAAAACTTAAAGTTACTTAGTTTGCACCTCATCCTTTGACTCGTCAGGGAAGCTGAGGACCCAGGGAATGAGGAAAAAGTTCTTCTTTTGGTTTTACATATTTATTGGTTCTCTTAATAGTAGAATGGCTGTATCTCATTCCTTGTTATTTAGGTTCAGTTCTGAACAGAATAAGTAAAAACTGCATTACTAGCAGGTTTCCACCTCTACTAGCAAGTGACATTCTGCCTAGCGTGTATGTGTACTCTGTTGCTTCTATGCATACTTCACAGCGTATTCTGTAGATGCCATGTGTAGTAAAATGATCATGACATAATGCTATACTTCTGCTATATATAAATTGATAAGAGAAAAATATTTTATACATTACAGATCTTCAGCACTGAATTGTACTAGTCACCTATGTTGTAATTGACTGTCAGCATCTAATAAAAATATTGAATAATCATAGCAGAATTGTGTGGGTGAACATGAAGGTATTTTTCACTGTGTTTGGGAGAAATATGAGCAGAATTTAGTCTATCATGAGAAACCTTGGATTTGATCTTTTTGGTCCCTCAATACTGGCATAAAAGTTTATTTGCAGCATTTAGAGACAATTATAAGCATTTTCTGTCTCTTCAGCACGTCATCTGTGAGTTGACTGACAAGTGATCCTCCTTTATTAAGAAAATGCATTTTAACTAAGCGGTGAAGGAGCTTGGTAACCAATACCTCCTCATGTTTGCTCGTAGGTGCTTTCCTCATCCCGTATGTGGTTTTCTTTATTTGCTGTGGAATACCAGTATTTTTCCTGGAAACAGCCTTGGGACAGTTTACTAGTGAAGGTGGTATTACATGCTGGAGGAAAGTTTGCCCTCTGTTTGAAGGTAACAAAGAATTCTCGGTTCTGCCACAAAAGAAGTTATTAAATCAAAACTAAAGTGAAAGCTATTATATCAAGATTGAAGATAGGACATAAAGTAGTGACCGTTTGCTTTTTTTAACTGACCTGAAAAATAAAACATTTCTTTGTGCATGTGTGTATCCCTACCCACTTTTTTTTCCCCTCCAGGCATTGGATATGCTACCCAAGTTATAGAGGCACACTTAAATGTATATTACATCATCATTTTAGCATGGGCTATCTTCTATCTGTTTAACTGCTTTACTACCGAGCTTCCTTGGGCTACCTGTGGGCATGAATGGAATACAGGTATGACCTCACTAGGGATTATTGCTCTAAATTGATTCCCATATCTTTGCTACAAGAATAGAGGCAAAAAAATTGCATCATGACAGGTTACAACCATGCTTTTTCACTCTAGGTGAAATTGGTAGGAGTTTAAACGAAGAAGAAGATAGTAAAATAAGAATAACTAAAACTGTATTTTTACTAATGTGCATCATGCTACTACTAAAAACTTAGTCACATAGTCCTTACTGCATGCAAAATAGCCCTTTATATCAAAGATTAAGCATGTACTCATAGATGTTACAGTTTAGAGATCTGAATTTATCAATATTTATCAATATTTATAAATAAATTTATCTAAGGTATTGTACTACTATACTGCTCTTTAGGATCACAAAGGCCTGTGGGAAGGAATGCATACTAATACCCTTCATTTCTGTGTTCCTGATATTTTCCCTTTTTTTCCCTGTCCAATTTCAAGTCATGTGCCAACTATACTATCTTTCATGATTTCTATTTACTGGTCATTATGTTCCTTGAGTACACCTAACCCTCTGTCTGAAGTCTTTTGTCTTCTGGGGTTATGTCAAGGAACTTGTCTTGGACCCAGTAAGTCTGGAAGGCTCCAGTATCATTTTTGGCATCCCTGTAAAGAACCGTAGCTGATGTTGATCGTTGTTCAAATAGTAAATGTCAACAATGCCGAGCTACTGTGATCTTCTTTCTCTGTTAGAGGTAATAAGCCAAAGATTGGCTTTATACTTGCCATATTAAGGCAAACTAGAAACTTATTACTGGCAGTGTTTCCTGAGCTAATTGTTGCCACTGAGCATTGAAGCATCTGTTGGAGATGTAGTATGTCTTAATTCCCCGAAAATCAGCTCAAAGCCATTTTGCATGCGGAAGGTGTAGGAGAAGGTATCATACAGCATTAATATCTTTTTGGGATGGGCCTGTGATCTGATGATCAAAATACACTATGCTGTATACATAGTGGCTATAGTGTTTTAGAGTGTTTAGAAATCCTTCATATTACAGAATGGGTGGCTTTACAAGATGTACCTAGTACAATAAGAAATGAACTTAAATGTCATAAAACAACCTTTTTTTTTTTTTTCTTATTCTTTTGTAGAAAACTGTGTGGAGTTTCAAAAACTTAATATGAGCAACTGCAGTCAAGTCTCTTTACAAAATGCCACTTCTCCAGTCATGGAATTCTGGGAGTAAGTGTACCTAAACTTACCTTTGACCAGAGTATTGATTATGTGCTATTATTTTGATCATTTGCAGGTAATTAGACACCTTGCAACCCTTTAGCACTTAGTGATTTGAGTTCAGATGGAAATTTTCTCATACAGTCAGGAGGGTCAGAATAAGAGTTTAACTCCTTTTAGGATGCAAGGAAAGGAATTCCATATTCTGAAAGAGCATAGAACAAAGTGTGCCACTTGCTTGGGAGCTTGGCTCCTGCTGCTGGAGGGAAGAGTGTCAAACTCATACTAATGAAGAGGCAGAGGAGAAAGAAAGTGAATGATTTTAAAATATTCTTTCTTCAGCATAGTTTACTCTCTTAAGGATTGCATCTTTATGTGTGAGCTGGATGATACTTCAGCTTCTGCATTTCATTACTTTCATTATTCAGCTATAATAGTAACTAGAGTCTTATTTGTGTCTCCTTTCTTCTGGTTTCTAGCTAGACTAGTGAAAGAAAATAATGTCTGGACAAAATAGGGGCTGCTTTTGTGATGACAGGCTTCTTGTTATATTTAATTGGTGAATGTGTACAAAATCACCGAATGGTTGAGGTTAGAAGGGACCTCGAGAGATCATCTAGTCCAACCCCCCTGCTCAAGCAGGGATACCTAGAGCACATGGCACAGGGTGGCATCCAGGCAGGATTGGAAGATCTCCAGAGAAGGACATGCCACAACCTCTCTGGGCAGGCTGTTCTAGTGCTCTGTCACCCTCACAGGAAAAGTTCTTCTTCATATGGAGATGGAACTTTCTGTGTTTCAGTTTGTACCCGTTACTCCTTGTCCTATTACTGGCCACCAATGAGAAGATTTTGGCCCTATCCTCCCTATGTTCTTCCTGAAGATACATATCAATCAGGTCTCCTCTCAGTCTTCTCTAGGCTAAACAGGCCCAGCTTGCCCATTCTTTGATCATCTTTGTTGCTCTATGCTGGACCCTTTTTAGAAGTTCCACATTGCTCTTGTGCTGGGGAGCCCAGAACTGCACACAGTACTCCAGGTGCAGTCTCACCAGAGCTGAGTAGAGGGGGTGGATCAGCTCCCTCAACCTGCTGGCAGCGCTCCTGATACAGGCCAGGATCCCATTGGCTTTCTCGGCCACAAGGGCACATTGCTGACTCATGGCTAACCTGTTGTCAACTAGGACTCCCAAATCCCTTTCTGTGGAGCTGCTTTCCAGCAGGTCAACCCCTAATCTGCACTGGTGCCTGGGGTGATTCCTTCACAGGTGCAGGACCTTGCACTTGTCCTTGTTGAACTTCATGAGGTTCTTGTCTGCTCAACTCTTCAACCTGTCTAGGTCCCTCTGAACGGCAGCACAGCAATGGAGTGTTGGCCACTCCACCCAGTTTGGTATTGTCTGCAAACTTGCTGAGGGTGCACTCTGTGCCCTTATCCGAGTCATTAATGAGCAAGTTGAACAGCCCTGGGGCCAGTACTCACCCATGGGGGGACACCATGGGCCACGGGCCTCCAGCTGGACCCATTTATCATGACCCTCTGAGATCTGCCATCCAGGCATCTCAGTCCACCTCACTGACCACTCAGAAGCTGTCTTTTATTCATTTATTTATTTTGAAGGCAGAGAGAAAGGAAGGTCAAGTTCTTCCTGCTAGCATTTATCTTTGGGTTGTCTAGATCTTCATGCCAATGTAGTCGTGACACAAAGGCATTTTTAACTCTGTCCTTTCTTAGTCCTCTCTAAAAATGAAGCTAAACAAGATATTATAGCTAAGAGTATACTTAACTGTTTTGGCTAAGAGCTAAGAAGGAATTCTGAACTTAAAGCCAAATTCTCAATTTAGCTTTTTATTGGCCTTTTGTGAGGGGCGGGGGGTGGGGGGCTGTCTTGTATTACAGGCATGAGCGTGTAAAATTGAAAGTACACCTAAACTTTAAATGTCATTAAAACATACAAAAATGTGAATAAAATATTATTTTTAAATAAATTTCTAAATGTCCCTGTTTTCCAGACATCATAAACCTATCAAAAATTATGAATTCAGAGCAGCAGATCTGAAATAACACCCATACTTTCTGAACATTATAGCATTTGCTAAGAAGCCACACAGTCAGTAATCTTTTGTTACTTATCTGAAACTTTTTCCCCTTTTTGTTTTTGTGCAGATAAGCTGGGGATAATACTAACAGTTTGCTGGCCAAAATAGCTTAAAATGAATTGTTATCTGCTTTCTTGTCGAAGTAAAACTGGTGTTGCATGGCTTTCAACCCTTGGAAAATAAATGGCTGTTGTCCCACTGAGGTGGATATTTGCTTTGTTAAAATTAAGAAGAGTCAGTGTTGCATAGTTTCAAAATTTAGAGGACATGACATAAATTTGTTGGAAAGAAGAAAAGCAATCTTAGAAATCTTATTCTTAAAAGATCAGGACTAGTTTTCTATGAAAATGATTACCTGAAATGAACAGATTAGAATGAAGTTATATGTCATATTATATCAAACATATTACTGTATAGTACAGGTCTATATCTATAAACTGCAGTGCAAATCACAGAAAAAGTAGTTAGTAAACAAAAAGTTATTACTACAGAAATCCTGTTCTCTCAGTGTTGTTATACTGATTTACAAATTCTCTTGTCAGGACCTGGAATTTTATTAATAGATTCTTTTTACAACAAGTAGTAAAAGAGAGTTGATGGAGTAGATTGCACAGCACAGAAGCTGGTTGTTATTTGCAGAACTCAAACAGCCAGTGTGAGATAATCTTCAATGCTACGATAACCAGTCACAGGACTGAATTTATTTGCATAATGACCAGGTCCCTTAGAATTAATTACCTTAATGCCTCTGAAAGGAAGGGGAGGCAGAAGTTTTCTTCTGAACAGTCACAGCATTCAAAGCTTCCCTTACATTTTGTTCTCTGCAATGTTTAAACTATAATTGGAACTCTCTAAGTCAAAGCCACAGTAAGGTAAAATTAGTGTGGAGTGGGTAAGCTGGGGAAAAGTATGTTCTCTGCTACCATCTACTCCTGGGATAATCTGTGAATGATAATGGTAATTATTGTGAGTAATGATGTTATTTGCATAATATGAGAGGTCTCAACTCCTGTAAAACTGAATAGTGCAATTCATAACTGTCTAGGTGGTATTTGTTTTTCCTTTGATAACCAGATCACCTTACTGAAGTCTTCTAGGGTATTCACAATATCTTAAGAATTGAAAAAATAATAATAAATAGAGAGACTCCAAACCTTTGGAAACTTGGAGATGACTCAGTAATTCCAGAAATGTATTTTTCTTTAGTGTCATGTATTTCTGTCAAGACCCGGAGGATTATTGATAGGGATTTACAGGTTATTATCTAGCTGAGAGTGTGCTAGGTTGGCAGGGTTAAATGCCAACAGATGTTAATAAAAGGGCAAAAGTTGGATACTTTTCCATATGTATGTGTGTGTATGAGCGTGCTAAGCCTGTGATGTTGTCTTTACTTCCAGCTTTGAAAAGGAGGCTTGTTTTGTTTGTTTTGGTTTGCTTTGTTTTTTCTTAGAAGTAGTACTGCTAAGTATTCCCCATTATCCAGGTTATAGAAGGCTCAGCTTTTTCAATGTGTGATTGGAAAGACATACAAGTCCTCATTCTGTGTGAGGATGGCACATAAAATCATTGCTCTTCTTATTGATATATTTCTAGCTTTCTTCCATGTCTTTGGCTACTTGTAAGGCTTTTGCTAGAGTGAAACAGCAACCCACCCAAGCACGGTGGTGACTGAAAGCATGCTTTGCAGTACTGTGAAACTGTTGTTGCATGCAGCCTAATAGAATTGCCCTTCCTCGGGTATGTGCAGAAAATACCATTTCCTTGCTACAGGGTCAGGTGTAGGCTCACTTCCCCCAATTCTTAGACATTCTCTAGCAACCTTGCACAGAGATTGATGGCCTACTTACTGTCTTGGATGGAATTTTTTCTCCACTCAATGTAGAGATTAGTTGACAGTAGGTCATAGATGCTGTGTTTCTCTTGTTACACTCGGAAGTATGCAAAGACTTCAAAATTCAAAATATATCTTTTTTGTTAGCTTGTAACTAACTACTTATTTGTAGCTGTACAACAAAGAGTCTGATCCTGCTGAAGGTCCAGTAGACAAAATCTGGGAGTTTGGACCCTTCTTATTTGTTTTCCTGCTTACTTACATTAATGAATGTTTGAGAGTTCATTTGAGTCAACAGACTTAATTGACTACAGATAACAGAATTGACAACTCTGGAAAAATCAGAAATATGAAAGATTTCTTAGACATCTATAAAAAGGCCTTATAAACCATGGCCTCAATAAGTTTAACATATCATCTGAATATACAGTTTTCTAAGGTAAGCTGCTGAAATGATCAAAATTCAGAGTTTCTATCCTTCAAATTCTCTGATACCGATTTCCATAGAAGGACAGGCAAGGGTTTAAACTTCCCTTTTCACTTCCTGTTGACATTCAGGAAATGTCCACTTTACTATGTTTGTGTCCATTTTACTTAATGCTTCTCTTGTCATAATCGGATAGCATGCTAAAGATTTTTGTAAGAAGAAAAGGTTATATTTTTGAGGTATGGCAGTTGTAATTTGCATCCAAACTTTAAAAGCTAGTAATATTTGCAGTAATAATAGAGATGATGATCATTTGGCTGTTTTGCTTTCGTGGGAGGCAGAGTAGAGAGAAGAAGCCATTCTGTTCCATTATTCCACATACTTTCGTAGGTGAGGAGATTGTCAGGCAGCTATAGGGGGTGACAAAAAGAGCACACCAGTGTGATTGTTATTGCTTAAGTGTGTCACAGTGGCCTGGTAAGGGAGCTGGACAGGGAGAAGACACATGGTATTGAGGTTGATTCCAGGGCAATACCTTCTTTTATTGGTTTTAGAGCAACAAGATAATTCCCTAGGTCTAGTTGTTAGCTTGTCATTTTCTAGAGGGAGTAGCATATCCCCAGCATTTCCGAGTAAAGCCTAGTGAGAAAAAGACTTTTTTTTTTTGTCTAGGGAAAAGAAAAGACTCTGTTCACAGCAGAAAGGAAAAGGCAGAAACCTTTTCCTTGCAGGGTCAAAAAGAGTTTTTCCTATTTCATTCAGGGTGCAAATGACTGCAGGAGTCATATTGTAGTTAATCCCCACTGTCCTATGAAAAGTCATTAGCAATCTGGGCCTGATCCTGCAGTGCTCAGTACCCAGAGACTTTCAGCACCCCTCAGAACTAGGCCCTTTGTGCATGTCTTGCAGGAGAACACTGAGCTGTGCCAAACTTGCTCATTTCTGCTCAGTTCACAGGAGGCCGTGTGAAAACAGCTTTTTGTTTGAATTCACATGAGCTCTTCATCTGCTTTTCCCTTGAAAACACAGACTTTGCCTGGTTTCAGCAGAAAGAAGTAAATGGGATAGGTCTTAAAATGCTTAGCCAGTTTCATAATATTGCTAGAAAGATGGTGTTTTAATAAGATACTAAACTAGAGAAATTAACTTGGGTTTAAATTTTATCTTGTGTATAACATAACATAATGTTGTTGTTATGCAGAAAAAAATGACAAGTTATAAAATCAAGCAACTGATTATTAGGAAATACAAAAACTAAAGTTATCTGTTCAAAGTTAAATTCAATGCTAATGCAGCTTTTTAGGGAAAAAGATAATCTTTGGCTAAATTACTGTAATATTTTTCAACTGAGCTACTTCCTTTTGGATAGAGGATAGATTAGGAGCAAACACTGTCAACCTATTTATTATTTTATTGTCCTATTGTCCTGTCTTTTATATCCTCAGTATAACTAAATTGCTGCCCTGCTAATAAAGTTAATTTTGTTAAGATTTTGGGGTGCTCATTGTGTCTAGCTTTGTAATAATATACTTATTGATTATAATATACTCATTTCTTTCACAAAAACTCTGTAAACTCAGGTTATTATTTCCTCTCTCTTATAAGGGGATCAAAGTTAGAGACATTAAAAGGGCTTAATGGGAGAGAACCAAGACCATATTTTTTCATATTGCTTAGCACTGTATATTCTAGAGTTGTTGAAACAAAACTTTTCATTTTGTACACTTGCATAAAAAGTTAAGGGAACAATTCATGAATGCAATAATGTTCTATTTCCTTTGTTCCAGTGACTCAGTATGTAGAAGTCTCACTTTAGACATAGGTAAGTTATCTTCTGCATGTAAGAAACTGGATGCATATATTCCACTTTCTTGAAATGTCCTGTGTGGGAGAGGGTTTTCATCTTTTTCTCTTGAACCTGTATGAGTCCTTCATATAAGATTAAGTAACCATGGAGTTCTGGACTGGGATCCAGATGTTCTGCTGCTTAGGCGAGTGCCTTAGGCAGAAGCTTACAGAATCATTTTCTGACTTTCTCAGCACCTATTTAAGGGGTTGAAATCGATATTTGAAGGCAGGAAGAACTGAGGCAGATTACTCTGTTACAACCAGCTCCAGTCTTCATGCCAATAAGTATTTAATAGTTTATACATAGTGTTAACAGGGAAGAATAAAAGCCTTTTCTGAATGCACATACTTCAGAATTGGAGCAAGCTTGAGAGATAAGGAGTTCTCTCGGTAGAAAAGTTTACATGTGTTAAGATAGAGGAAGGCTTTAAATACAGACTTTTAGGATGCTGGGTGAGCTTTGTTTTAGTTCCTCGTCCTAGTCTTCTCTCCCCTGTGTATACAAATCAGCTTTTCACTACTCATATTTCTCATCTTAGGTCCAGACACTTTATCAGATGAGTTTTGGTGGAACCTAGATGTTAGCATTCTTCTAGGACACTGGTGAGCGATATCAGTTCCTGTCTCTTACCTCCTCAGCTGACTTATTATTGCCTTTTACATAATTTACCAGTGCTGTCACCACAGCTATCCAGTCAGTTATCCCTACCCAGGATTGTATTTAATCCTGCCCTTCCCAAATATATTTCCAAGTGCTATCTCTTCTTTATTTTACAATATCTCCTAATCTGTTTGCCTGGACAGTTCAGGTTGTTCTCTGACTTGTCTTTAACTTCTTAAAGAATTGATTCTAGCTTCTAGCCCTGGTCATTTTGTGCAGCCAAAATGACATCTGTGTCAGATCCACAGACTTGGCATCTGCAGATGCTACAGACTTGCATCCATTCTCAGAATGGATGCCACCTGGTCTCCACTTTTATCTCGTTAAGTGTTTCTTCCTTTCTCCCTAGATTCCTTGCCCAGCTAATCCCAAACTGTTCTTCCTTCCTCTCTGCTGTGTTCATCTCCCCCTGCTTGACTACTAGTTTGAGAAGGATCAGCCTTCTTGTCAGACTTCCAGTCTCCCTAACTCCTAGTCCCCCAGGTGTTTTGTTTCATCTGATGTTCCCCAAATAGTAAGTGTGCAGTGCCAGAGTGTATTTAAATGGGAAGTCTGGAAAGATTAAATCTGACTCCTGAAGAAATTTGTACTGAACATTGACTGTCATCTAATGCCTGGGTTTTGGGTGCAGCCAATAATTTCCATTAATACTTTTGAAACCAGTTATAGAACTTCTGCTCAGTAACTGGAATTCTGAAAAGATATATGTGTATCTGTTATAATGGAAATTTTTAGTCTTCTGATAAGTGTGTTTTGGAAAGGTAACTTTAAAATGTTTTGAGCACCTCTTCACTACATATGGATACTTTAGTTAATAATAAATTTTTTTTTTCTGATTGTGTGTCAGGAAAAAAAATCTGTTTTCTGTTATTCTAGTTAACTGGAATGATACCATTTATACTTTATCCAGTATTGTTTCAGACCAGATGTATTTCATAAAACACTTATTTTACTGTACACTACTGGGAATTTATAGTGTTTGGTTAATATGTAAAAATGATTGTTATGTTAAGATAGAAGGTTTTGCCTGCAGTGTTGGCAAACACAGAAATTGTGTTTTTGTAGAAAAGATCTACCATTGAAATAGCCCGTGTTAATACTTGTTAATGAAAAGGAGGGTGTTTATTTGCACATAATACTGAAGTGCAATACACAAGGTAATATAAGTAGAATTTAGAGAATGCTGAAATGCATAAAGTGCAAAGAGAGACAGAAAGGGGGGAGTTAGAGAACACATTTTTCTGATGGAAAACTTAAACTCACCTTTAACACAGAAATAAGCTACTTGGCTGCTGAAATGATGGGAAAGCCATGCAGCGTGAATGCTTACCTCTCTATATTTGGTACAAGGAACTAAATAACCCGATTCACAAGGTAAATGCAATGTAGGTGGGAAAAATCCTTAGATATGAAAGGAACGTGCCAGGGCAGGTAAGAGGCCACTGGACAGCAGTACCACTCCTGCTTAGTCACTTAAATTTGTTTTCCCTTTGCTTCCCATAAAATCTTGCCCAAAATAAATAGCAAATACCAGCTATGTTCCTGCATAAAGAGTTGGAAAACTGACCTCATCTCGTCTGATATTTTGTAAAAGAAATATGTCTTGGAAACTGCTGCAAATCAGAGAGGGGTTATGAAGGGACCTTCCTGAGATAGATTGAATCTACCTGAATTCTTCAGTTTCCAAATGATGAAATAATGCAACAAGTACCATGATGCATTCCTTTCAACAGTGTGTTGGTAGTAGTAAATCCTCCTTTTAATCAGGAGTCTGCTACAATCAAACATATTGGAGTACTTTAATGAAGACTCCCTTTCCCAAGAAAATGTGTTCTCACAGCCCATGGTAATATAGCGCTGTACAGTGACCCAAAAGAGTGTCCTTGTGGATAGAGAAGCTTTCAGAATAACAGTTAGCAAATTTGGTTTAAAAGGCTACATGTATTTCACCTATGAGTAGTCAAAAGTAGCAATTATCTTATAATATTGTCCCCCACATGAGTTCCAAGGATGGAGAGCCCCATCTTCCCTTCAGATGGCCTGAACTGCAAAATTGAAAGCTGTTTTCAGCACATTCACACACAAATTAAGAGCGCTTTCAATAAGCGTGGAGTAGGTTCTACTATCCTTCTCTTATGGAGTTTTATCTTTCCAGATTTTGCTATTTGCTATTCTTGCTATTCAGCAACCATTAGTAATAGTCTGCTCCTGGAATGCAGAGAACAAAACTTAGAGCGTGCTGTGTAGCTTCTTGCTGTGGGTATTATTTCATGGTTACTCTCAAGTACATTAGGTGTGTTGGAATTGCTCATGTCTCTGCAATTTCTTTCCTACTCTGTCCATGTTTGTTTTATTCCTGCTTACATTTTGATTCAAGTTAAGCTGTAAGCATTTGGCTTACAATATTTGGTGCTTAATGCTGTGACCTGGATGAAGCCACGCTGTACTAATAATGCTGTCATAGTGCCAAGATTAGTTTTAAAAAACCCTGTGGCCAAACATCAGTATTTCCGATGGTTAAACTGATATTATTGCTTGAGCTTTCTATTATTCTGCCTGAATTTATCTTTTATTAATACAATGTATTTACTTAATCACTTCCCTTCTTTATGTTATATATGAGAAGAAATGAGTAAAAACCTTTCTTCATCACCATTTAGTCAAGCAAATGCGTAGCTAGAAGTGATGAAACCTTCAAACACAGCCTGTATTTTAGATATAAAACATGGTATGAAACAGTTGTTAATTCTAAGAAGAGACATTAATTTTCCAGTTACAGGCAAAATGTCCTGTGTAAAGTTAATGTTTTGCTTCTCCTAAATTAAAAACCTTACTCTGGTTTGAGTAAACCTGTAGGCCCTAAATTAACCCTAGCCCAAATAGAGGTATCCAAAGTATCTTTATTTCCCTCAGCATTTTGTTCAAGCTGTTTAAAGTCATCTGGCTTCTTTCCCAGGCTATTGACAACTCAAGAAACTGAACTGCTATGTACTTAGAGAAAGAAAGGAAAAAAATCCAGACCAACAATAACGCTTAACAAAAAAAAAAAAACTATTTTTGTTTTTACTGAAGTATAAAGAAAATTAATGATTTGTTTCTTCAGGCCCTATTGTAAGGCTGAACTTTTCTAAAGCAAAATTTCACACAGCTTTAAGTTATTGTTAGCAAACTCACACAACATACTCGGAATTGCAGTGCTTATAATGGCTTTTAATAACCAGTGCTCTTAATAAATTTTATACTAATTGAAATGGTTACTTGCAGCTACCGCCAGTTTGTTGAATTGTCAGTTACAGAAGATCCATAGGTTCTTGGGCTTTGTTCTGTCAGAATTAGTCTTGTTTTTTTTTTTTCTTTAAGTGCGATGGTTTGTGAACATTTTCATTGATTAAAAGAATCAGAATTAGATAATCTTTCTGAACCCAGTATATTTTCCTACAATGGAAAGTTCCATCCAGACAAATACAAGTTCCAGCACTGCAACTGTATCAAAATGCAAGCCTAGAATTGTATCAGAGCTACTAATTGTGGCCTTCAGTTTGTGTTAGCTTTGTCAGTTATCTGGAGTGGTTTCCCTGAGCTGTCAATTATGGTATTTATCTAGCTACTGCATTATCAGAAAAGCACTATTTTTCATTTTGTTTTTTAATGTGACCTGATAATTAGAATATAAAATCCCTATATGTTTGCAGCTTGTGTCAGAATACCATTGTCTCATCGTACCCGACCAATTAGATTTTTCTAGGAGATCTTTTGGGTGATGCTGAGGCCCTCTGCTCATGAAAAAATACCTTGCAGTGACCATTAAGCATTCACAACCTGTTCCCACCACAATAAATTACATAATGTGCATAATTTGCTTCCTTTGTGTGCTCTGCTTTAATATCTACTTTCACAATTGCAGAAATCTTAATGGTGGCTTAAGATTCTGGATCTAGGAGGCTCTGAAAGGAAGCAGTGGTCCTCGAATGGGGGAAGAAAGTGAGTCATTTATAATGTGAGGCTTTTTAGTCCACCTATAAAATGAACAAAATGATTGAAAATCCTCTTAGCATCTGTAATCCAGAGAACACTTTGAAACTGTCTTCTTGCTTGGTTGCCACGCTCCTGTGATGCAGTAATTCACTCCTAGGGTGGTTTCAGTGTGATTATCCATAGCCTGCTCTCCATATAGTGACTGGCCTTTTATTATCCACTCCCTTTTTAATCATGTTATACCATTTTTTTTCTTGGCTCTCTTGAAAGCAACACTCTAAGATTAGCTAAAATTTGGAAGGCTTTTTTCTTTCTGGATGACAATTTGTAGAAAAGTCATCCTAAGTCAAATTCAGCATAATGCCACCTGTCAGATTGCAAAGAAGTTGAATTTTAAGTATCCATTTCATCAGTCTTTCTCTATAATTGTGGCTTAGTGATGTTATTCTCAGCTCTAGACTATAGATTAAAAATGTTTATTCTTGATTAACTCATATCCTTCCTTAAAAATTATCTCTTTCCATTTTTTTTGCAGCATTTAGATGACAGTTCGTTTTGCAGCTCTTTGCTAGCTAATTCTGTTCCACAGCAGATCACTTTTTTCTTTAACTAAATGATATCAGGTGCTTTGCAGAATAAACCTGGTTAGTAGCTGAGGAGGAAATGGTGATGGCAGTAACTTTTACATAGTCCTTTTAATATTCATTAGAAGTAAGGAGACAAACTTCTGCCTAGAGAAATGTGTTTTCTTTTTATCTGTTAAGTTTTGTCCTGCTTCACCTGATCAGGAACTTATAACACATATTAAATCCAAGAGTAGGAGCTATACCACTTGGAAGGCCCAGAAGCCAGAAAAAGCTCTGTAACAGACAGGGCCAGACTTGATGGTGGTTAGATCTTTTCATTTTCAACAATATGTGCCAGCTGCTGCTCTCATTTCCAGCCTCCTGTTTTCTATCATTAGAGGCAGGTAAAAGAACTCCCCTACATCTTCTATCTCCTGGTGGGGAAAAGCGAAAGATCAGATTACTCCCTGATAGTTCTGAGCCCTAATACACTTTCTATTTGCAGTCAGTGAAAGTAGCAGTATTCGTTATACATGGGAAGTTTGCTTATATGTGGGGAGTCTGCTGCTCGAAAACCTCATAAGGAAGAGGATGCCATATGATGTAAGCGTTCTTAAAGAGAGCATAAAGGGTACTACAGTTATGACTAAAATATACTGAATGTACATTACTGGCACAACCTTAATTCTACCCCTTGTGAAGAAATACAGCAAGAGTAGATGGATATTCAGAATAATATATATTATATAATATATAATAAGCAGAATAAACTGATGCTAATAACTGAATGTCTGTGAGTAGCTTCTTTTCTGTAACTTGTGTGGGTTGATTATTTTCTCTGTTCATAGTTATCTTGATAACATAAATAGATTTTAGTGTAATTAATTTAAAAATCTGTATTAGTCTCTGAGACGGTGTAATAGCATTTATTACAGAATTCGGATAAAACTTTGGATAATATATGTAAATTTGATTCTGGAAGTATGTATGTACATACCTACTAAAGTACATAGAATGTGTACGTCCAAGTACATACATGGATTGACTTGTGGCCAGCCCTACACAGATTTGATTAAGGCAAACCTGAATGACTGAAAAGTTATTCCGTGTGTAAGGTAAGCAAGTGACTGATTGTTGCTTAAAGATCATGAGACAGTTATATATATCACAGGCTTTAAAATCCTTATCAACCTCTTATCTTCATAAATAAATTAGTTCACGCTTTTGTTGCTCTGGGAAATTCTACTTTCGGAAGAAAAGCCTTTTAGTTCTCTATGGGGTTTATTTTGGAGTAATTGAAAAATTGATGGAATTAATGAAATCAAAGGGTTTACAGGAAGAAAATCTTTTTACTTTTATTGTCTTTATGCAATGCAGCCTACAGCCTGGTAAAAAATTACTTTGTAATTTAAATGTTTATTTAAAATAAATATTAAATGGTATCAAATGACATTGGGTCATTTTGCTGGGTAAGAGAATCATTTGAAAGTAAATAAGAAGTTTTCATGATTAAAATGCAGCACATATTTCAGAAGGGTAGAGATGGAGCCTGGTTTTGTAGACTTTCTGTGTGAATACTGGCACGTCACTTAATTTCTCTGTTCTCCAATTCTTGTTTTACAAAACTTTAAGTGTATGAGTAAAAAGTTTTTCTTTCTTTTCAAGAAGCTGTAAATAGAGCACATGTTCTTGTGGATGCCATTTCACGGTGTAATTAAAAAAAATAACATTTTAATGTTACATCCTAAATAAGATCCATTTGAAAAAATGTCATGATGCTTGACACAAGAAATACTTTTAAATAATATTCTCATCCAAAATGGCATTCATAGAAGAATATTGCAAGGTAAAAAAAAAAAAAAGTAAATTCAAATCATTCACTTGTTACTGTGGTATTTTGATTTGATTGTCTATGATTTCTCTGTAATTGAGGCAAACTTGGATATTTTTGCTGTTTTGTTTTTGGTTTTTTTTTTTTTTACAAAAGCTTGCAGTACTAAGTATTTTAAGATCTTTTTGATTATTTCACTAACTTGTAAAAAAATCCACGATTTGTTCAGTTTTAACCAGATGCAAAACTCTGTGAGAATATTCTACCGGTTCCTTCACATTTTTCTTTCTAAGCATGATGCATTCCTAGTAGTCAGTAACTAGGAGTCTCCCGGATTTTATCCCTGTTTCATATGTGTATGTTTTATATTTCACTTAGGCTTTTTTTTTATTATTATTTCTTTTGGCAGACGCAGGGTGCTTGCTATATCCGATGGAATTGAACACATTGGAAATCTTCGCTGGGAACTTGCATTATGCCTTCTAGCCGCTTGGACTATCTGCTATTTTTGCATTTGGAAAGGAACAAAGTCTACTGGAAAGGTAAGGTTAAAATTCTGTGCGTTGGCTGAAGTATGACTCTTATGTCCTTATGTTACTGTCTTACATTGTTGTAAGTAACTGTATTTTGGGGTACAGAAGGTGTGTAACGTAATTACAGATAAGTCATTACATTTTCTTTTGTTTCCTTTTTTTTGCCAATATTTTCCATCTAATTGTGCTAGATGAATCTCATTTCTTTGCTAATTTAACGTTATATGCAAGTTATGAGTTCTAGAGTCTTGAAACTGATGCTGAGTCAGTTTGATTTCTGTGTGCTCATGGTATGCAAAGTTTGAATTTAATT
>JAUBNY010000965.1:8459063-8481581 GCA_032275445.1 Crypturellus soui | reverse complement strand
AATGTAGAATTTAATAATGTTTGAAAAATATGCACCACAAAAACATTTCTGAATTCTTTCTAGAGGCCTTTGCAAAGGCTCATACCAAACACTTCCCATTATGATAGTGGAGTATTATATTCAAACTTCAGAAATGCTCTCTGTTTCAACAGCAGAAAGGACTCTATAGTGTTCATGCTCAGATTGCCCTGATAAATTTGCGTCTACTCTTATCCAGAAGATGAAGGTGCCACTTGTAGCCCAAATATGAGTCTTTCCTGAGAAACAGTGCCCCCAACACACCCCCCCCCAAAAAAAAAGAAAAAAAAAAAGATTTTTACAAAGTTAACAAGATTCTTATGCTTTCTGTCTGCAACTCTGACTCAGAATATTGTTCTGACTGGCCCTCAACAAATCCCAGTCTCTTAGCGCATAGCTGTATTTGTATGTGGCACTCAGTGCCTTTTTGGAAAGCATTGCTGCTCACAGAACTGGTTTGCCCCTTTAAAATGGGATTTTCCAGACATGTGCACTGAAGGACTTGGATCTCTGATTGAAGGACTGACAAACTTAACTTGGAAAAAACCCTCAGGACTAGATAGGTCTGACAGCACAAAGATGACTCCTTTTCTCTTACATTGCTTCCACCTCAAAAAATTTCTCTCCCTGCATTTGTAGAGAAAAAGAACATTTTAGTGCATTCCATGTATAATTTAGAACAAAAAATACTTTTAGTAATGTGTGCATTTTAGAATATGCACACATTAAAAATGCTATTTCCCCTGATTTTTAATTAACATTTTCAAGTTAGCATGAGTTTATTATGCTTATTATTTTTAATCCTTCCTTAACATCTTGCTAGTATCGTTATTCTTTCCTTCAACATCTTAATGTTTTTGAGTGCATATATATAAAACTATATTTTTTAATGGGTCGGTATAAACAATTACTTTCCAGTCAGGCTACAATGAGAATGTGTATGTGTGGAAAATGAGGTTATATGTATGTGTAAGAGTTTTGGGAATAGAGAAAAGGTGTAGAAATATTCTATTAAATTATTCTGTACACACTTAAACATTGAATTTTCAATGTTTAAAAATTCAACAAATTTTGAATTTTGAAATTCAACAAATGTTTGAAAAGATATCTGTGCAGTAATGTCATTCTGATTCCTGCAAGAAGTCTGTAGCAGTGAGGAGGGGGAAACCAGTCCATGCATCCTTGGAAGAAAACAGCTACAGCAGTTGTGTCGCCATCTTGAGGCCAATGGTAACTGTGTTTTAAAAGGCAGAAGAAAGAGAACAATCTTCCAGCTTTGAAAGCAGAGCTAACTGCTGAATTTGAACACAGATCTTAAGTCTCGTTTGAGAAAAAGAAAAAAAGAGAAATTATTTATGTGGTTTTACAGAATAGGAGAAGCACTAAAATACTGTAGTGGAAATACTGTGTTCTTACCAAAAGTATGGAGGTTTTTCAAACAAATGGCTTGCTCCTGGGAGCTAGATTGTTTCCTCTTGCCCCCTGGAAGAACTGAGGACAAGCCTGGGAGAACATTTCAGTCCATTTGCTCCAGGGAATTTACTGCTTCCTCCTGCTATGCAAAAATGTATGGAACAGCTAGGCATTTGTTTACCACACAGGGTCATTACACTGTGCAGAGGCAGGTGTCTTTGGGCATAGTGTGCTGAAGGCACAGCCCAGATGGGAAGCACCATCATTAAACCATTGCAGCCTGTGAATGAATGTGCCTTGGCTTCATGTCTCAATGTGCAGATCTGGTTTACAGCAGCATAATGTTGCAAACTGACTTTTCTTTGTAGCAGACAGTTTTAGCAAACCAGTCACTATTTGGAGGCTCGAGCAAACAGTTTTAGTCTCCTTCCCTCTTTCCTCCTTTGCTTCTTGCTGTTGCTACACAAGTAGCACCCAGCTGGGCCGGCAACAGCATATTTTGGCAGTTAGAAGAGACTTGTTGAAAAAACAACATTCTTCATGGGGTCATTTCTTAATTTCTTCAGGGCTTTTAGGCCACATCAAATCTCTTCCAACTATCCCTGCAATCCCTTAGCAACTTGGCAATTGAGAGAGTCATTTGAATTGCAGGGAAAGTCCTTTTGCACTTAAATATTAGACGATATGGCCAGAGGGATACACCACTGGAGGGAGACAGGATCCACACTTTAGCTTGGTGAGTTGACATAACAGGGAGAGATTGTCAATGCTTACAGTGATGGTAACTGAAAAGAAGCACCAGAAAATCCAGAAGAGCCATTTTGCACTCAAATTAATAAATCTTCACAGGAGCATTTAAAGGATTGCTGATAATGAGACTGGCCTGTCAGCTGCTCTAGAAGACTTCTATCAAGAGAAAAGTTACAGATAAAATGCAGGTTATTTTACAGGAATGTAGAACTTGTAAAAAAGTTATATAAAATACTCAATGAGATGCAGATACTAATAAGGGGATAAGCGTTTGCACACAACCAGGATAGTCAGCAAGAGTATCAAAGAAAGATTCCATACTATTGTTTGGGGACTTATGAGTGTTTATGATCCCATATAAAAGCAGGCACTGGGAAAAAAAAATCTGTATTTTTTTTAAATGCTAACAACTTTCTAATAAAACCTTAGGGACATAGTCTAGAGTAGTGAAAGAAATAAAGAGAGTGTGTGATGCTAGTTGAAGGACTTACTGCATGCAAAAAAATCTGTCATATACCTTTTAAAAAATGGGATGTTCCTAAACATAACTCTCTAAAGAGCTGCGGAAGAGAATGCTTTCTCTCCTCAAAACATTTTTGTGTTTTTTTGTTTTTTTTTTTAACGTTGATCTTTGAGCTAGAATAGTAGTTGAATTCTCAAAACATTTTAGCAGAGAGAGACTGGGCTGAGACCTGCGGAGCAGAAAAGCGGTGATGGTCAAGTATGTTGTGTGTATGAGTACTGCAGAAACCTCATGTTGAAGCCAAGGCCTTACTGAAAACGGACTTGATTCACATCCATTATTTTTTCCTCAGAAGTTGCCTGCAGAAGGTTTGGTATTGAGGTTCTCCTCTGCAGTTACTATTCTCTTTACTAATGGAAATACCGCAAGAGGAGGAAGGCACAGACAGATATAGATGTCTTCCTTTAGGGCAATGTGAGGTGGTTGGAAACTGCAGTAAGCTGTGGGCTCTGCATTGTCATGCTTACATACACACATGATCATATCCACATCCTGCAATTAGATGTGCCTCACTGCTGCTGCTTTCTCCCTACCACTCTTTTATCTGTGAGTGTAGAGTTTCTTTGTGACACTGGTGCATAGGTGTGTGCGTTATTTGCAAGGGCAGTGTGGGAAAGAGGAAAATATGAGAGAGAAAGGAGAGGGAAGCTAGGAGAAGGTGGGTAGTGATTCATGGCACATGCTGGTGTATTGTGACAGTGTATGCAGCATCGTCATGAGTGCCACCAGCTCCCAGGCCACTCGGAGAAAGCATCCGATCCAGGGGAGCAAACTGGAAAGAGAAGTGTATCGGGGGTTGTAACTTCTTATGCTGTCTGCTCTGAGTGTCTGGGCTGAAGAGTTGACTTTTCCTTCATTACAGATAAAGCAGCTTGACTTTCTATTAGTATACTCGTTTGTTTAGACTGTTGTAGCTGGGTTGCTTGTCAACTATTTTACTTACCTTTGCATAGCTGCTTCTTCCCTGCTTTAAAAATCTCAGATAGCAGCATCTATCTGAGCATTTGGTGGACATTTGTACCAGAATCCTGGATGTGAGGGGGGGGGGAAAAAAAGTGCCATCAGAGAGGCAAATAATGGGTGTTTTGTCATTGTAGTGCCAGCCAAACACTACTGCTGCAATTTAGGACTGTAAATGAGATTAAGGAAAGAAAGCATTTGACTGATATAGGGAGGGTACCTCTTACCAAAGGGATAAAATGCATTGAGTAAATTTGTTACAGGCTTGGCAGGGTTCAATTCTAAATACTTCTTCCTGTTTTGGTCTGAGAGATGTCCAATATTTATTCTATAAACTGGATTAAATTTTATCTTTCACCATATAGTCTCTGACAGGTGCAAGCAGAAATAAGAACTGAGTGTGTTTTACCAAAAGACACACTCCAAATGTGGAATGAAGTGTGTTGGCAGCAAGGGGGAAAGGAAGTAGACAAAAACGAAATTCCTTTTTGTTCTTTCCATCCTATTGTTTTGAACAACGTGTATTGGAGGTTTCAGGCAGAAGAAAATTGTTCTTCAGATGGAGGGGTAACATGTAAGAAGTGATGTGAGGCTCAAGCACAGCATGTGCTGAACCACCTATGTGTTACCCCATGTTGCTGAATGGGTATGTGCCAAATACCAGACAGAATATTTGTTTTTTGAATATTTTAGATAAGCATTAAAAAGCCTGCTTAGAATATCAGCAAAACAATGTTTGTTTTCCAAATTAACTTCTCTAAAGCAAATCTATCACAGGGAAGAAATGACAAACTGCAACTCTAAAACTGTCTCACTTCATTACTTTACTTTCATCTTCCCCGTGTTCCCTTGCATCTGTTTATGAAAATTAACCAGGGAACAGATTCTTATATCTGTTTTTTAATGCTGCTTAAGATCTAAGCTAGATTGGGTAAGTTGTTGCTCTATGCTTGCTAGAACAGATTCTTGGCATGTAACTATGATTCAGGAAAAATTTTTCAAGACGATTCCAGCTACCTTTCCTCAGCAATACAACTCTGAGACACTTAGTCCGATCATACCTGGATACCAACCAGGTTCCTGCGCTGGAGTCTTAAACACGCAGCCTCGAGGCCAGTGCTTGCTCTCTGCTTGCATGTGCTGTGTGACTTCCTTTTTTTTTTTTGGCTGGGAATTACATTTATGACAAGTGTAATTTGAAAATGTGGGGAGAGATTAATTTAAAGTTTAAATTAATTGTTCTATGAAAAGTGTAAATTAATGATTTACCATTCAATCCCTGATGAAATGCAAAGCAGAAGAGGCTAAGGGAGAAAGCAATAGAGGATCTGTAGATTGTGAACATGGAGTCTTCAAGACTGCAGTGAACGCATAGGGTTTTGTGGCATACACACACCCAGGAGGCCCCATGAAGTGGCATAGTCTGGTGCTACTCGTGCTACTAGCATTAAGTGCTGGTGCTGCATCTATACTAACAAGTATTCGTAACCAGTTGCTTGTGTGTGACTGTACAAATGACAGAGGACACCGCTCAAAGCTGTGCCAAGGGTAGATGAGAGAAGCTTTGGTCCTGAGAGTTCCTCTGAGAAGAACCCAGCAGGGTTGAGACCCGCTGGTTTTGCTGATCCTCAAGCAGAAGGCTGAGCAAGCACCAGCAACAGCAGTTGGCACAAAACGGATATGACAGAGTAACAGTGGGGTTCCTAGGGCAGCCTTGGGAGAGTGGTTCCAGTGTGTTAGATTCAAGGCATTTGATTATATAATGCTATACAGCATGTTAATGCAGTTTAACTAACTAGTAAAATTGCTGTACATCAGCTTCTTATATGCTTGCTGCTCTTTCCCTGGGCATCTGGTTTTGGCAACAATTAAAAGAAAATATTGGGCCTTTCCACTGACTGAATGTAGCAACGCTTGTGTTAGTATTTATAGGCAAGTATTTACCCTTTATGCATATGTAGCTATAGTGATAAAGTATATACTAACTTGAATTCTGTGCATCTTCTTGTCTTAATTACTTCATATTAAAATGACAGTTCTCAAAAGAAAAGAGGATTTAAGATGTTTTAGTAAAATGGCTTATGCTCTAGATTAACTGCACAGCTTTACTTCTCTGGGGCAATTTTTGCTGAGTTAGATGTGATTATGCACATCCCTAGCTTTGTCAAAGGCTGGGTTACTAAAGCATGATTAAGCTGTGATGAAATTAATGCACTTTCTTGTTTTCTATTTTGGATTGTTGACTTATATCATCAGTGTCAATAAGTTATATATTTGGAATTGAACAAAATTTTAATAATCTGAGTTTATTATTTAAAAATATAATAGTCACCTAATTATGTCTTTATTATTTAATCTGCTTCATCATTCAAATTTTATTATGCCTTTGAAAGGCAATGATGGATTTATTTTGTGGGCAGAGTGAAATCAATGCTGTCTTTAATTAGCCGTTTCTTTGTTTATGCAACAGAGATAGGTAATAGGCTACCTTAATTTGTCTATTAAATACTATTTTAGTAGGGGGATTTTCTAGAGGCATTCATGAGCTATTTGTTTTTAAAGATCTTTTTCAACATTTTCACTTTTCCTTTTGGTCTTATTAGGCATTTTTTTAATTAAATTATAGTGGAAATGCTCAGTTGATACTAGCTGGAATCTGAACCACAGTTTTGGCTTTTCATGGACTGTGTCACGCTCGTGACTCTTCCTTAGAAGATTCATCTTTTCATCAAATAACAATGGTAGCTCTGCATGGCAGTTTACAGCAAATAGTCACTATTATTCTTGTGCAAAAGCCTGCAAATAGCATTGCATGCTGTCAGACCTGGACCTGGAGCATGGCCCTCCTCGTTCAGTAGTCAAGGCACCATGCCCTGCTTGCGTGGCAGTGGGCCAGCAATTCAAAAGGTCCTACTGGAACCTTGCCTTGGCAAAGAACCTTGCTTTGGCAAAAGTCTGTCAAAATGGAGATGTAGTGAGCTATAAAAAAGCATACAGAAGAATGTACCATTTCACACAGTGAATAATTAAATGGGGTAACTTGGAGCTTCGGCATTTTGTGGAGGCCAAAAATACGTATTTAGTCAATAGAGATTAGTTAAATTCATCATAGATAAATTGTGGACCATTAAACACACTATGTGCAACCGCCAGGTCCAGCCTGGTTCTGCTAAAGCATTTCTGTCCAGCTCTACTCTCCTGGCATTTCCTTTCTGCAGGTGCCTTCTCTGTGTGTCCCTGTTGTAAAATAAGATAAAGTATGTGCCAGCTAGTCAGAACATGTTTTTTTGAACAAGAAATAATGTACTACTGACTGACTCATACCGTTTTTTTTTTTAATTCATATCAGAACAGTTGGAGGTGGAAGGGTGCTGGAAATCCTCTGGTTCAATCCCCCTGTCCCCAGGGCACCTAGAGCAGGATGCCCAGGACCATGTCCAGTTGGGTTTTGACTGTCTCCAAGGATGGATATTCCACAACCTCTCTGGAAAAATGTTTTTTTCCTATGTGTAAATGGTATTTTTGTATTTCAGTTTTGCTTCTTGTCTTGTCACTTGGCACTACTGAGAAGTGTCTTTGTCGTCTTTATTGCCTTCCATCAGGTACTTACACACACTGATAAGGTCCTCCCTCCCTCCACTGAACCTTCTTTTCCCCAGCTCTTAGCTTCTTTTTGCATCTCAGATGCTCCAAGAATTTAGTCGTATCATGGTCTTTCAGCAGACCCCCTTCAGTATCTTCATATCTCTGTTGTATACCTCTGTTGTCCATCCGGGACACAGCACTCCAAGGGTGCTCTCACCAGTGCTGAGCAGAGAGGGGCTGTGTTTGGTAGTCTGTGTTGTTTTTCTCTTAACCCTTTCCAGTGATACTGAATATTTGTTAAATGACTACAGTGAGAACTGCATGAAGTGTTCAAAGTGTGGGCAAACCACTGATTTATTCAGTGGTGTGAGGCTGTTCTCCATTTTCTGTTTCTTCCTGAATAAGGCCTACAATTCACTTTCCTTTTTTGATTATTGATGACAGTTTGGGAGCTAACACGATCCCAAGATAATGCTTCCAAATCATATTTCTTAGCTAAGAGCCCATTTCGTCATTAATGTCAAATCAGAACTTCAAATGTTCAAATGTTTTGACATTTAATTTTTTGCCATTTAATTTTCTAGTCACTCTATCGTCTAAGAGCTATCTTGACAATCAGCTATTATTCCTGCTATCTTAGTGTCACCTCTTTCTTGCTGGCTTGTCAAGAACCCGAACAGAAGGGGAATTGCTGGGTTCCATGGCTGGCCTCTTCCACTGTAAAAAATACTCATTTATTCTTGTCCCGAGTATCCTATCTTTCAATCAATTATTGATGCAGCAAACACTTTCTTACATCATAGGTGTTTAGCTTCCTAAAGAGTTTTTGGTGACAGGTTTTTCCAAACCTTTTTGAAAATTAAAATAGACTTATTGCTTGGATCACCATCCGCATGATGGTCAACACTTGCAGAAATTTTATGGAAATTGAGCTGTTTCGGTTGAGACTTATCTTCTCTGCATTTTCTAAGTTTTACAAGCAGTTTCTGTCATATCTCAATGCCAAATATAGAAAAGGCTCTGGAAGAAGAGAGAGATGAATTTTACACTGGTAATGCTTTGGAAGCTTGAGAAGTTTCTTAATTTTTGACATGCAGCTGCCTGTGGCACAGCACCAGCAGCTGGGCTGGAAGCCAGGGGTAAGGTGCCCACCCTCGGCACTATGCCGGTGGAGTCTAAAAGGGGAAATATGTCCTTTACCTCGGGGCAAAGCAACACTGTGGGCTTGTGTTTGCCTTGCCTTCGGGCTTTTATGCTTTTGGCAGTGGCTGGAGACAGGCAGTGCTGAGGTTACAAAGCTGTGCTCTTATGACTGCCACCCTCTCTGCTTTCCATGTGGAGTCAGTAGAGACGGGTGGTTTCTTGCAATCACTTACTGGCTGCTGGCACTGAAAAAAAGACTTCCTCAGATTCGAAAATGCAAACGTTAAAAAGATTATTGAGGCTCACTGTCATCTGCCCACCCACAGGAGAAGGAAGGCAGTAATCTCATTCGATGTCATCAATAATCTGCAGGAATTATTTTAATTATTATTATATTAATTTCTGCAAGTAAAAACAACCAAACAAAAAACAGATAAGCCTTTTAGTTGCATTTCTTATTTTACAAATAATAATTCTATAAAAACTAACCAAGCAAAATCTTGGCCCATGGAAGTAATTGGAATTTTTTTGTTAATTTTTGTGCTTTAAAACTGCAAAAGTTTTACCTGTTTAAAATTATCTGTAAATTTTTAAAGCATTTCCTAGTGAGGTAAAGTGCTTTCCTTTTCCTCTGAAATTCAGATCATTTGTCTTACAGCACTAGCTGTAAGGCTCCCCTAAAAGGGGTACAAATTTTCACATTGCAAATACAGATTAAAAGATATTAGAGATGAAACATACAGTTGGAACAGAATCTTCCAAGAGTTTCAGTGACCTTAATTCTGTTGCACAATTCCCATTGAAAATCGCTAGGGCCTCCTGAAGAGGGGGTATCAATGTTTGATTTTTAGGTACGCTACTGAGGATGCCTCTTGCGCTGCCTTAAGTGCCAAAATTAAGCAACAGGGGGAAATAGGTTTCCCTAGAGGACAATTTATCCCATGTAAGGATGGAAATACTTTTTGGGAAGGTCAGTCTCTCTCCACTAGCTATAAGAAAGTTCAAGAGAATATGTTCTTAATTTAAAATTAACACCCCGATTAGGTCCTTAATCTAGGTGGCCAGCTGCCTTTGGCACCATTATCTATAATAAAAACTGATTTGATGAAGCAAGACTCTTGCCTGAGAAAAATCCCGCCAAAAGCCTCCAGTGTAGTGATAGTTTTTATTTCCTGGAAAACGTGTGATTTTGCTGTGACAGCTTATTTTAGTTGGTCGGAATGGTTGTACCACAGATGGAAGTTCTGCTTTGCTAAGAGCAGAATGCACTGCAGGAGCAGCTCGCCGGCATCGTGTTAGGCACAGAGAGCAAGGAGAAGGGGCAGCGCTGTCGCGCACGCTGTGTTAGCAGCCATCGCGTCTGCTCCGAGCTGGCTGGCTCCGCACAGCTTCTCGGGGCTCCGCGCAGCTGCAGTCAGCGCTTCAGCCCTTCAGTGTAGCATCCTTCAAGTCAGCCCTTCAATGCAGTGTTCCCACTGTGTGGGTAGAGGATTTGCAGTCCCCTGGAAGAAACCATCTTCCTGTACCTATAATTTTTTTTACTTCTGCTTCAAATTCTGTTTTTATTTTATTTAGACACTGTGCTTCACACGCACATTTTCTAAACTATTGTAGAAGATTGCTTAAATAGGTCTCAATTATTTTTAACTAATTTAGGTTAATTAACACTTTAAAGCACAGTTTTCTCTTAATTTCTTAATGAAATTAATTGAGCTGTGTGCCTACGTGGGGGATATGGTCTGTGCTGCTAGCTGTCCTCAGTAATTAGCCAAGATAAAGAGACAATCATTAAATAACTGGATGTAAAACATTTGCATTCTTCAACACGTGCCAGGCTGGGTTTTCTCTTCACTGGAGCGCTAACCTGTGTATTTGTATCCTGCCCTCACGGTGTGCTTATTCTAGGAAGAGACCCCCAAAGCCTTCAGTCTCTTTCCTGTATCCTGTCGCATGAGGTAACATTGAGGATGTCAGTTGACAAGTGAATTTTAAGCCCAGAAGCCTGAAATCTGAGTTTGGACCCAGAGCCCCTTTTTAAAAACCCATGAAGTCTTAGTGTCAGTATATCCAGGTTTGGTTCATCTCCCTCCTAGAGCCTGCTATCAGAAACAAGCATTCAGGACCCTAGTTACCACAGCTGGCAGTTTTTTAGCAGAGCTTTTAGGTAGTGTTTGGTGTTTTTTTAATGAGCGTATACCCCAACACTTATGTGCACTCATGATTGTACAAACAGAAAATAGGACAGTATTTTGGTAGTGCTAATTTTGGCATCATGCGAAGACAATTGCAAGGAGTTCAGGAAAATAAACCAGTCTCATAATACACATAATTTCAGTCAGAGGGAGGGAACGAGGTCGGCCTGCAAGTCCTGTATGGGACCTCAGCATCCCTTGCTTCAGCGCCTGCCTTCCAACATTGCTTGGTGACACAGAAACATACTACGAGTGTGGCTTTGCTATTGAGAAGCTCCTGTTCCGTTTTAACAGGGTGGTGCTTGGCTACCGATCCTGCCTGGGCAGATTAGCATTTAAATATGTGTAAAGTAATCTCAGCTATAGTGTTGGGCTCCAAAGGCAGCAATGAATAAACAAGACTTCAAGTATTTAGGTCCTTCTCCCCCTCAGCTCACCATTCTTATAATGAATATAGTGTATTCATCTGGTCTGTAAGTAACATTAGCAGAAGGTAGGAGAGCGACTGCCTAGCAACCCACAGAAATCCCAGAGAGAGGTGGAAAGGAAGTGATTTTCATGTAATTATTCACTTCTACAAAAGCTGTTGTCAGGTAGACACTAGAAACATAGCTATTTTATTATTCTCCTAACCTACTTTTAATCTTTTGAGAATCATTACCACTAAAAAGAGGGGAAAAAAAGAGCTTAATTCAGCCATTTTCTGCCTGGCCGTTTAAGCTGTGTTTTCCTGCTCTAATGAAGGCCGTGCTTTCAGAAGCTGTGTTGTTTAAAACACCCTGGGTAGTAAACTCCAGAAACAAACCAAGTCCTGTATCCAAGACTCAACATTTTTGCTGCTGCTTTTCCACAATGCACAGTTCATATTTTGTTTTGTTTTGGTTTTCCATTTAATGACATTTCCCGTTAAGTTAAAAGGCTAACAAGGCATTTTTCTTTCCAAGAGGGCATTTGGGGACAGGGGGCAGGGGCTAAAGAACCTATTTACTTTAAGAAATACAGTTGGCACCAGAGTGCTTGGATTCAGCAGTTTCTTTACTTCTGTGTGCATTGGGACCCCAGCTTTGCCCTTAGCCGCAGTTCTTTTTAGTTGACTGGGGATGCATAGATGTAACTGAGGATCCTCTTAGTGCTATTCCTGGCTTCTGGGTAAGCCAGGAATTCTGTATTTCACCTATGAAACATTGTGCTAAACTTTCTTTTCCATCACCGAGTGTCTGAACAAACGGTTGCCACTTTTACACAGCATAGTCAGATGCATATTCAATAGTCTCTGAGTTACATCCAGTAATATTTGAGTTACTTCTCCATTAGGTCAATAAATTTTGTTTTGATAAACTTAAGTACATTGCAACTTTTCTTTTAAAGGAGTAGGCTTAATGGAATACATCACAGGTATATTGAAACAGTATATTTGATGTTTATAGTTTGTTGAGGCAGCTGCATTCAAACAGGTTATTGTGGTTTGTCACAGACATTATCAGAAGCTTCAGTGCCTTTAAATAACCTACTCAGAAAAGTGACTTTAAAATGGAGTTGCATTTTTTTTTCTCCATTTCAAGCAGGAGACTCTTATTTTCCTAGTCAGCAAAATGTTTTTCATTTTGACACCTGGTTTTAAGTAGTTTATCTGCTTGTCAGATATCTGTCAATATCTGTTTGTTTAATTTCTAATTAAAAGAAGTGTATCTTTAAATTCACTCTGTTAATTTGTGGATTTTTATTTTAAATTGAACCTATACCAGAATCAGAAAATCAGTCTTTATTTCTCTTACATAGTGAACCGTAAGGACTTATGCAGTTGTAACAAATGTGCTGATTATATAGGAAAATAATGAAGCATATTCTTGCCTACTAGATTCAATATGCCAGATTCACAGGAATAAGATACTTTATCAGTGTACTGGTCGTCAGAAGAAGAGCAGAATGAATCCAAGGAATGGATTTATACACTTTGAATGCTTGCAAAGTGTTTGGGTTGTTCTTGAGAGAAGTGCTTTGAACTGAAATCTGTTTTTATCTTGTATGATTGCAGAACACAGTTTTTGTTGAATTCAATGTGCTGACTGCAATTGAAGAAAAAATTACAGTTGATTACGAGAAGGGGACTAGAGAATAAATGAAAATTGCTTGAGTTCTCTTACTCAGGCCTTTGAACAGATATGTCAGCTGATGTCAGTGAAATTGTCCCAAGTGCAACCTGTTCTAGCACTTTTGCAACGTAATCTAAAAGCCACTGTGCATTCTAGCTCAGTGTGGCCACCAGCAGAGCTGCAGGTGCTTCTGCGTTCTAACTCTTCAACCACTCAACACGACTTTCTCCACTCTTGGTGGCGTGTGACGTGAACGAGTGAACTCAGCATTTAAAAGACAAGAAGGGCTTTTTGTTAACAACAACAAAGGTTTAAGTAAACTTTCAGTAAACATCCTTCCTTTGTTTTTCAGTGATTTGATTCCATCTTACTGCTGTAGAGAGATATAAACTAATACTAGAGTGCAAAGTTGCCACTTCTGGGGATTTCTAATTTGAAATTTGTAGAACTTGGCTTTTTGAACTCTGTGGTTCTTTATTATGCAAGATATTGATGTCATTCACCTAGGCTGCAACACTGGATTCTTGGTAATTTTGTACTTTGGTATGGACAGCCATTAATTGAGGACTATTCAGTTAATGTACAGCTGTGAAAAGGTTGCTTTAAGTGATTTATGGACATAATGTCACACAGGAATTCTATGGCAGAGGCACAAAAAGAGTCTTAATTCTCCAGAGCTGCATTCTGTTGTCCTAACTACAGCACATCCTCCTTTTTCCTTTTTTTGTCCTTCTTCATTCATTACATGCACTACAATTATTGCAACAAAAGAGGCAAGAGAGCCTCCAGACAACAGTATCCTCCATTCCACCAGCTTGATTTATCTCTGGGCAGAGCCCAGGGTAGTACTGTAATCATGAAAATGAAGACTGTGTCCTAGACTTCCACACAGGAAGGTCAAATCAAGGTTATGCAAGCAGGCTTAATTTTCAGGTGTTCCTAGCTTCAGAACACTGTAATTTGCTATCTGTTTTCAGTAAAATGTTCCAAATTATTCCGTTTCATGGAACTGTGTTTGTTCCTACACGAGGTAGTTAGCAGCAGAGCGCAGCCAAGACCACTGCATGTGCATTTATGCTGTGAATCAGGAAAGCCTCAAACTGGCGAGCAGGGCCTGCTTGTTGGCCTTTGGTTTTTCAGATGTTGAGCTGTAAAAAAGACTTCAAGTTTTAATTTTCACTTTGTTTTAGTGTGGAAACATTTTAAATATGAGGTGAAGAAAATTAAAAAAGTTAATTCTGTCTTTTAAAGTGGAAGTTAGTGGAAGACTGTAAAAGACTTTTCACCCCCAAATCTAGGAATGCAGATTACTGAATTGACTTAAATATCACTAACCAAAGGACTTTCAAGGTATAAAGCACATGAACAGAATGTTCTGTGGTGTAAGTTTTTTTTTCCTCTGAAATTTGCTCATGCCAAAAATGCATCAAGCCCAGAAAACGCTCTCTGCTTTTGTTCAGCCTTTCACGAACTGCTGGCTCCCGAATCCTTGGTTTCAGCTGTATTGGCAGCCTTTTCTTGTCTCTGTCCTTCAGAATGTCATCGCTCTGTGGAATCCTGCTTCATCCACTCCATGCACTAAAGTTACAACTTCTAGACTAACTAAGCCAGGCTTTGCAAGGTTACCCAGATATCGCTGTGCAGTGATCCAGCACCTTCAGAAAGAATTTATAAGGCTTTTGTGGCCGTAAGCCAGATGGATGGTACCTGGCTTTTTGAGTGGTATCTACAAGGGACCATTTGTGTTCCCCACCTAAATGTATTTGGGGAGAGATCCTCTGAGGTGCTGTTCATGATTGACTATGGCTGGGCAGGGCTAAGGCTACCTGACATGTCATGTACCTCAACAAACTCTCCCACTTCCAATGAGCACCTCAGTGTGGTAGCATGTCCAGTGGTCACGGGCTACTGAGGCAAGAGTTTGAACAAGTAAACTCTATTACTGAGCCCTTGCCCTTAAAATTTTAACACAGCCAGGCTTGTGACAGAACATGATGAGGTCCATTCCTTATATTTACCCACCTATCAAAATACTACCTCTAGTTTCTAAGTTCATGTCACTATTTGCCTTTTCTATTGTCAGATGTACATATTTCTGTCCTTTTAGAAATATTTCAAACCTGACATAGAAAAATGGTCATAAACTAAATGTCATTGGTTCTCTGACCCAAATTCAAAAGAGCCTGCCCTGATTCTGTTATTCTGTTCAGTATTTAACATTTCCTCCCTTCCCTTTCTGAACACTAGCCATAAACTGAGGTAGAATTTCTTGCTTGATGCAATTCAGTGCAACAAAAATATAAGGGTCTTCAATCTGGGGTCTTCAGTCAAGGGTCTTTTATAGCATATGTGAGCACTTCCTCACAGATATATTCCACTGACCATATTCAGGATTATTTTTATGTTGATTCACTGTTAGATGTCACTGTCTTTAGAGGAGACTTGTTTTCCTTGAAGGAAACACTTTAAGAGAAGATTTTTATCTGTTTTTTAAACAAGATACACAGGACCTCCAGAGGGAAGTTCTCTGTGCTCCACTTCTCAAGCAGCTCTGGAGTTTCTCACTTCAGAGCACAATCCCTCTTTGCCCCCATTTCCACCGGGACTTGCTGTCCCAAGAATAATCCGACCTCTGTGGAGCTGGCGTGCGCCAACAGGAAGGGCTCCTGCTCATCTGCGTGCCACAGAGCGCTCCGCCACAGTGCGGAAACTGCAACGGAAGGAATGAGCAGCTGCTACGTCTGCCGATCCAGTTTCCTGGCTTTTCTTTGGGCTTAAGAAGAGCATGCATTTTCTGTTGACCTATGCTACTTGCAGCTTTTTGGGAGCTTCCGATCTCGTTAAAGAGCCTGTCTGTCAAAAGGCTTTCTCCGTGCTGCTTTTTCCTTAGCAAGTGGTGAAACTTTGAGATGTAATCAGCTGTATCTTATTCACTATGACAGCAGTGAAACCATTTAAACCACTGATGCAAATAAAATGTGATCTTAATGCTATTCCTAAATGCTAACACTCTCAGCAGCTCCAGAGACTGAGGCCGTGATCACATTGAAAACAAATACATCCTCTTCATGTACATCTGTGTTCGTGTTGATCGGTACCGTTAGTATAGTCCTGAAATCATTACCTGAGTAGAGTTGCCCTCTTACCTGGTTCAGGCTCACAGTAGCTAATGGCTACAGCTGTTGCCTCTGGTTATCAGCTGTGCAGCGTTTTGTTACTTCTCTGAAAAGCACTTTGGTTCCTGTGCTTTAAAGCAGTCTCCTGGAGCTCGTTTATCTGAGAAAGCCAGGAGGTTACTGGGCTGGAAATAACAGTCCACATGCAGGTAGGTTGTTCTGGCAAGATCAGGAGTTAAAAGAATATCCTCATTTCTGCTGTCAAGCCCTTACACACCAAGGTTCTAGTGAAAAAAGCCTAAGTCAACGAGCTGGTTTGCTGCATTGTTATTTAAAGAGCTGAAAAAGTTACACATTGTATTCATGTTATGACATAGCTGGGAAGAGAATAATCATATTGTGTAAGCTCATGCATTTATTACTTTCTGATTTAGAGTGTGGTATTTGGATTAATTTGGAATATAAATATTGCTATAGTATATTATAGGCCTACTTATTTGATAAGCACTACAGAAATGTGATTCTTTAATCATACAGTGACCAGAACAGCCATGTCCTGCTACCTAGCTGGGACTCTCAGGTATTGCTGGAGGAAAAAAAATCCCTGGTTTATCTGTCTCTTCTACTTCCTGGCTTATCTTCATTTGTGCGTTGTCTTTGAATGGTGTATTTTGTCTTTAGAGTGTTTTTCCACCCACAGCTTTCAAATTTGGGTGGGAAATTGTTGAGTGATTTTCAAATATATGTAGGAGGTTATTGAGTTCATTAAGGTAGTTCTGTCTTGACCTCTTGTAATGTCCTTTTTGTCCCCAGGTGTGGGTGGATGCTGGTACCCAGATATTTTTCTCCTATGCAATCTGCTTGGGGTGCTTGACAGCCCTGGGAAGTTACAACAACTATAATAATAACTGCTACAGGTAATATTTTCTACACTTTTACATTCAGTTTCAGTGGTGGAACTGTCCCCATGCTTAGCTTTACATGGAAGTATTTTACCTTTTGTGAAGCCACTTGCATGAATACTCACAAGCAGATGCACATGTTTATACTGTTTTTATGATTGCTCCAGAGGAACTCTTCTCAAATGTTCGAATTTTCTTCCCTTTGGGTCACCTCTGAGTCTTGCACAGCCACAAATGCTCACTTGATACACACACATATACATACTGGTCTGCATAATATACTGAACTTCATATGTGTGTATTTGCATGTGTGTGCCATAGTTAATTGTCTGTCATTTGTCAACTTCAAAAAAATTGTAAAAATCGTTATTAAAACGTGACCTGAGTGGTTTATATTTTGAACGTCACTGTTACCCACAGTTCCCTGGCTCCTGGCTAAGGCGTAGTAGAAGTGGATGCTGACAGCCTGTCTGAGAATGAGACTTGCCTCATTCCTCTAACCATAGCCATTTGAAAGGAAACCTGGAATAGGGAGCTCCAGAAAACATTAAGGGATGAAATGAACTATAGTCATCTTTCCTTCTCCACTGATTATGCAGAAGTAGTTCAGATAACCAATTGTTTGGGCAGATACGGTTAGGCAAGGCAGACCTTGCCACGTGTACATCCTGCGCAGTTTTTTATTTTTCTCCCGTTGCATCCCGTCTACAGACTGTGCTGTCACAGCCTCTTGCACTGCAGGACTCTTCTGCTGCAGTTCATGCTCAAACTCATTGCAAAAAAAAAGCAGGATTTTTTGTTTGTAGCTCTTGTAGTTCTTTTCCTCTAACAGCATAGTTTGGTCACTGTCTAAAATAAAAAATCAGTACCTTACTTTCCAACGTCCTGAACAAGATGCAAGAGCAGGAATACATTCTACTGAACCCGAGCTCCATGTTTTCTTTAGCAAAAGGTTTTCATAAATTTTCTGAATATGACAGATTTTCTTGTGCCCCGAAGAACGATTCTTAAGAAATCTGAGAAAATAAGTTGGACAAAAATTGACACCTTATGCTCCAGAAAGCAGTGGTGTTCAATGAGTATTAACAGAAGAAGACATACAGAGCAGCTAAGCAGCCTTTCCCATATAGTGGAAAGCAAGATTAAACTTAAATTCAGTCAACACTTAACAACAAGCTATGCTGTTAAGTGAGATATCCAGTGACTGATATTGCCTAAATGAAACATAAACTTTCAGACAAAAAAAAAATCTAAGGGGAAGTTACAGTGGAAAATAATGACATGATGTGTTCTAATGTGAAAAGGGAATAGAAAACCAAACTGCACAAGGATTTTCTTATTATCAACCTGATATAATTCATTAACATTGTAAATGAGTTGCAAACAAGTCACTTCATATCTTTGGATAGGAAATGAGCTTTTAATGTCTTTACTAATTTTCATTATAATACAGTAATACAGTAAGAAATTACTTGAAGCCAGGTCCTCTCTGGATTTCCATCAGTTTATATCAAAAGTGACTTATGAAGAGATAAACATAATGGCAGCACCATCAGTATGATTAGAAGAGGTATATTGCTGTTTCCACTTAATGTTTTAGCAAGCTAAGCAATCCTAGCCCATTCAGACCTTCTCAGGGTTAGAATTAACACCAGCCATCGTTAGTAGACAGGACAGGAAAATCCTCATGTGCTTATTTCATGTGTCTGTGAAGGGAGAACCAGTTCCCTACCTGATACTTGGCAGTTTTTCTCCAAGAGCAACCATATGACTCCCCAGCCTCACTGGGGAGCCTCACAGCTATATCTCAGAGACAGTTTTTACACCAGAGCCATACATACAAATTTGGAGGTGGCTGTAGTAGGACTACCACTTACTGTGGTGCAAGATAAAGCTTCAAGTCTAAGAGGAAAAGAGGAATGGGAGTTTACAGATGGCAGAAGGGATTTCCAGCAGTATGCAGGCAGTCAGGCACAGTGAGAATATAGGGTTCTTTATCCTGCTGTAGGAATGGAATACGAGAGGAAGGAGGACTTGGATTTATTTCCTGTGAAAGCAATGATTTTTTAAAACCGGAGTGCCCAGGAAGCATTGGAACAAGAATGCAAAGTTTATCTAGTTTTCCTTCAATTTTTATAAGCATCCTTGGTAGGAGGGCACCAGAGCCCGACAGAAGTCCAAAGTGATTTCCCAAATGAAGGGAAGCCTTCAAATTTTTATGAAAACCTCACATTATTCCAAAGGAATGCCTTGCCTTTCATCTGAATAATTCAAGGCTGCAGATTCAGAACCTGTTGGGTGCACCAGGGTCATTTCTTCTTGCGTGCATGAAAACTTGATTCAGAGCTGGAATATGATGGGAAGAAGCCAGGCAAAGGAATAGGCTTGACACAGCTACTGGCTTGCTTTGTGTTTCAGTATTTCAGGATCCTATTTTACTTCTACACATCTAGATTAGAGTATTACTTTCTCAAATATGCAGCCATCTCTTGTATCAAAACAGTCTTCAGAGACTGACCATCGTGGTAAATCACACCTAACTCGTCACTTGTTGAGGAGACTGAAGTTCTTTTTGAAAAGCAGGGTGAACAACAGTACTTCACTGAGCTCTGCACAAAGATAGGACATTTCTCCAAATACATTTTCTCTTGCTTTTAGGCGATTTACTACAGTGACACTTTCAATTTAGGTAGAGAAACACTACTATGCTTTAGCCTGTATTTCTTGCATATGGCCATATATACATTATATTTGCCTGTTTCTTAGGCTGCTGCTACAGAATGGGTAGTGATTTTTGTTACCATGATTTCTAATAAAAGTTTGTTTCTAAAACTAGCATCATACTCTGTATGTATGTGAATTGCCATTATACTGCAATAGATTTAACTAAGGTCTGACTACAATATTTTTCCACCAAACAATTTATTACAGCTTTTATATAGTTGATAAATGAGTTTATGTCCTCTGGCATACATTATTAAAGCTACTACATTTTTTTTTCTTAAAATAATATTTATTAGGGCTTCATTTGGCTGCATTTTTAGAAGATACTATCGAAAAACAGTAGCAACAGGTTTCCAATTTGACTAGTCAAAGAAACAAGAAAGGAAGCTGTCTTCCTGAAAGTGCTCTCAGGCCTATGATCTTTTGGGAGTTTATTCAGAGCTTAATGTCTGTTCCTGCAGTTGGGATTCTATTAGTCATGTGGCTCCATATGTGAACACAGCTCTCAGGAGATAACTCTGTGGTGTTTTCTATTTATCTTTCCAGAGACTGCATCATGCTCTGCTGCTTGAACAGTGGCACAAGCTTTGTTGCTGGTTTTGCTATCTTTTCAGTTCTTGGATTTATGGCTTATGAACAAGGAGTGCCCATTGCAGAAGTCGCAGAATCGGGTAAGTTCCAAGAGCAATTTTCTGGGCTAACAAAAGTGCCTAGAGATGTTGTCAGGATACTTAGTCTGTGCCACATCTTATAGATAAGTTGACGTTTATTCAGGCCATTTTTCAGACATTCCTCTCAAATAACTGCTACAGCATTAGGGTAACTGCTATTAGAGCTCTTAACTATTTTTATGGTAATGCCTTTATGTATGATTAGCTAACATTATTGGGCAAAGCAGCAAAACACAAAGAAGTAAAGTTTTTGAAAATTCACTAAGTTTTACTTGATTTATACTGTGTAACTGCTAACATTTACAATATCTTGCTGATAACTGCTAGATTGCTAATAGTTAGACTGCTGATACCACCTCCTAGTGTAGCTGAGTTTCTGCCAGTGACATGCCCTGATACAGTCTGATTATGTATAATAGTTCTTTCCTAAGAGCCAGCGACACAAGAAACTAAGAGTACAACTTACCATCATTTACGGTTAGGCCCCTAATGAAAATTCATAGCTTTTTAATACCTTTGTAGATGTAACGTTTTTAAGTATCACTTAACACTCAACAGAAAAGTAAAAAAGAGGAGGGAGGGCTGCCCGAAAGCAAAGAGGTATAATGCTGCATTTTTGAGGAGGAGTGGCTCTCATGAGGTTTAATCAAGGTTAACAGGAAAACTGTAGAACAAGTAGAGCTTTACTGATACTGTCATGGAAAATGCTTCTCTTTTCCTAAAGCCCTCAAGACCCAAGTTATATGAGTCTTCCTGTCCATTTACACAAAGAAACAGGAGAACATAAGGCACAGTGATATCTACTGGAAGTCTTGACCTTCATTTAGAGAGGATGTAGGCAGAGTTGCTGGGCCAAGTAAGTCCTTAGCACTCATTAGCCTCATCACCAAATATTTATACTATTAGAAATGTGCAGTCAGTCAGTCAAGGTTTTCCATCTTATATTTAACTGTTCTGATCTCATAAAAAAAAATGAAGTGCAAGGTATTTTCTTTGCTTTCTTCATTTTCAGGACCAGGACTTGCATTCATTGCTTACCCTAAAGCTGTTACCATGATGCCTCTTTCTCCTTTGTGGGCTGCTCTGTTCTTCATGATGCTCATATTCCTTGGATTAGATAGTCAGGTATGAAACAAGCACAATTTAAATATTTTGTCAAATTCTCTGGCTTTTATATATTGATGCCATCATGTTCATGGCATTTAAACTGATGAAAGAATGAATTTCTTGCCTAAAACCAATCACTCAAATTCATTCTCTTAATTCTTAGTTGTATGATATTGAAGATGCCTTTATGCCTTGCAGTGTACTGCATTCACTGATTCAGCATGAATATAACTTTCATTGTTAACACGGAATCGGTGTGAACTTAAATATGTGTGGTTAAAATCCATCAAACAAATTTAGTAAAATGCCATTTTTCTCCTTTTCTCAAGTTTAAAGCAATTTGCAAAGAATTTTGAAACTGAGTATCAGACAGTAAAAATGGAAGTTCTGATGGTATCTTCATTTTCCAAGTGGAAACCCATTACATGTGCATGGTTTGGACACTTAATATTTTTGCTGAACTTCTCTCTTCTGTAAAATAGAGAGAACTCAGCTTCTCCAAGGAAGTGAAGTTACCCAGTGCTCAGCACTGCAGAGCACTGCATGTCATCCTCTGAGTGACAAAAGCGCAGGATGCTTAGAGTGAAATTCTGAGTCCTATTAAAAGGTTTGTTTTTCATTTAAGGCCAATTCAAAACATTTAAGGCAAATCCAAGAAAGAATTAACTCCTTATTTTAGCTCTCTTCTACAAGGTGAATTTTGAAATATTATTAATGCAGATATTTGAATTCGATGGTGATCTGGAAGTCTACTTTTGGATTTTTTAATTCTGAAATGATGCTCCTCTCAATTTGAGCTTCTCCTTACAAGCATCTCAGGGATGTGAATCTGTCTCTGTGATGGGAAGACAGAAGGGTATTTGAAAGATAGGTAATTGAAATCCAGAGGGCACAAGATACATATTTTATTTGTACTTTCTTGTAATTTTTTCTAGTTTGTGTGTGTCGAAAGCATTGTGACGGCTGTTGTAGATATGTACCCAAAGGTTTTCCGAAGGGGCTATCGAAGAGAACTGTTGATTCTTGGCCTTTCTATTGTGTCATACTTCATTGGCCTCATAATGTTAACTGAGGTAAGATCTGTGTTGTATTACTGGAGACAACAGGAAATGGGCTCATAAATCATGACAGATTCAAGCCATAAACATACATTTGGCATAGACAAACTACAAAATACTTGAGCAACTGTTCTCACCTATGGTATGACATCTGAAATGGATGCTCAGATTTTCTGCTGAGCTCGAGATATATTCTAATCAAAGCTCCATAGCCAAGGAAATTCCATCTTCTTTGCACCAGGTATGCTGATCATGGCTTCTAT
>JAUBNY010000965.1:8448931-8458963 GCA_032275445.1 Crypturellus soui | reverse complement strand
ATAAAGTAAAACGAAAGCAGTTAACATATATGTTATTTTGCTTGCTGGGCTATTAAAGCCTGCCTTTACCGGGGAAGAGGTGAGGAACAAGCTGCACTTCTGCAGCTCTGTGCTGTTCGCACGTGGGGAACGTGTGCCCAAGGAAGCCCCGCTGCATGGACTGCCAAGGTCGCTTCGTGGCTCTGGCATTCACAGGCCTGCCAGGCCCTCCCCAACTGATCTGGGCTCACTAACACCAACACCAACCCCTTGAGATCCAGGGCCCTTAGGCTATGTGTTTTTCTTGTTGCTTTGTTACTAGAAATGAACAAATTTCCCTTTAAAAAAGGATATCAGGTAATAGTAAGCCTCATTATGCAGGTTTTTGGAGCAAATTTGAATAAATCAGTTAATTGGAATACTTTAGCTTTAGATACCATTTACAAGAAACAATAATTAAAAATGGGGAGGGATATGGCCATTCCATAACTTTACAGCAGAAGTTTTGTGAAATGGCTGCTTGGACATTGATGTAGTTCTACATACAACTACTTAAATCATTTGCATGATTTTGATTTTTAGACAGGATTTTGAGTTTGTCCATCTTATTTTTCACTCACTTAATACACAGAAAAAAACCCTAGGGGTTGGATTTTTGTTCATTTTTCTTTTGCATCTGAAGGTGCTTTTCCATTTGCAGAAAGCTGTCTCAGATGTATTGTCTAGATAAAATTGCATTTCAATGGAGAAATGCTCTCAAGTCTCTGTTTTCTTTACATAGCATCTTGCAGAGGGAAGTCTTAAGATTCCTATTTATTGAAATGATCTTTTTCTATGAATCTTCTCATTGTTTGAATAATAAATGCATATGTGATAACAGATTAAGCATTCTGCATGGAGATTGGTGTAATATTAGTATAAGGATGTTAGTAAGGTTTTCCATATATTAATCAGATTTTGTTATGTCTTCTCATCTTGCCTAAAGGCAGAGGAGCTAGAAAGCCAGCCAGTTTTCAGAGCAGTTCAGACTCTTTTAAGCAAGAGAAAAAATAGAGAAAAAGAAGAAAAGCATTATGCATTTGGTAGATGTGTCAATTGAAATAATTGAGTTGTAATCAAATAATAAGTGAGGAAGTAAAATTATGTTTGCGTTTAGCATATTTACTTTTTATCATACTGATTTGGCCTGTGGTGTTGTTGGATACATAGAATCACAGGATCATTGATAGGATAACGTGCACTGGAAACCCATGAGTGGATTCCATGTTAACATAGGACCCTATCTTGGTTTTTCTCACCCTCCTTTTGGAAGTGCACAGGTTGCTATTTTAAAGCCATTCAGAAAATACTTTTGGACTTTCCGGCAAATAAAAACTCCAGCTGATTACTATTTCATTTTCTATGAAATAATAATGGTTCACATAAGAACTCAGCTGAACAACTGTGAGTTATATTCAAACTTCATAGGTCAGTGTACTCATTTTACAGGGACATGTGCCATTGGTAGGGATTGGATAGTAGCTATCACTTGCTTTCCTTCCCAGGATTTAACTTTTACATATTAATGAGCAGTCATTAAAAAAAACCCACATATATTCATGTGGAGATCAGAAGCACTTGCCCGAGGAGATAATGAAATGAAGCTGAAAAAGGTAGAGAGGTAGGAGAGCAGCGCCCCATCATTTCAGGTTCAGCTGGATTCAGCTGGCATATTGTGTAATCTTAGGTGGTATGAAAAAAAAATATCCTTTGCAATAAGAAATCACAAAAAAAAAGAAAGAAAATCCTTCCAGAAAGAGCTCAGGAACCAACAGGCTGAATATCTAATTAAAATCCTTATTTCTATGAAATAATACAACCAGTGTTTACACACTATTCTCCTGTTCCTGTCTTGCAGGGTGGGATGTATGTCTTTCAGTTGTTCGACTCTTATGCAGCTAGTGGCATGTGTCTTCTTTTCGTTGCCATATTCGAATGTGTCTGCATAGGCTGGGTTTACGGTGAGTTGCTGCAAAGTGTTATCCTTGGGAGTTTTTATGTGAGTTTAGTGTTTGTGTGAAAGCAAAGCCCTTGCACTGTCGTGGAGAGGCCCACACTGCCTCCTAAACACTACTGAAAGTCAGGGTGGATTTTGTCCAGTCAGTCAGCAAGAACGCTAGGGTGGTTTTCTGCCCCCTTGCCGGGACTAACCTCCACCTTTCTGCATCAGGGCAGGTCTTAGCTCACTGCCTTAGCAAGCAGGAGTCTCCCAATATCAGGAAACACTCTGAGCTAGTTACCCTTTCTTCTCCTGGATTAATTCCTTTGGGTTTGGTTATCCTGCACTTGTCAGCCCTGGGCTGCTTAAGATCAGAGGGCTGGGACTGTGCCCAGAGTCCTGTTATCCACCGTACTGGGAGATGTTCTCACTCCAGGAATGGACCCTGACCCATTCCACTCCTAAGCCAGTCCTGAGCTACGTACCCTCATGTATCTTCATTTCCCTCCATCATGGAGGTTTAAAACTCCAGTGAGTCAAGAACCAGTTTACAAATGAGTGCCACAGACCTGCTCCAAAAGCAGCAATCTCTGCCACGAGCAGGTGACCAGAGGTGGATGTGTGAGGGGAGGGAACAACAGCGTCAGTCCTTGCAGCTCTGTACAGCCTCCAGTTTTCTCTTTTCTGTTTTGAATACTAACCTCTGTAACCTCTTGCAAACACACATTCTACATCTACTTTTGCTTTGTGTCCGTTTTATTCTTTCTGTACAGGTAGCAATCGCTTTTATGATAACATTGAAGATATGATTGGATACAAACCACTGTCATTGATTAAATGGTGCTGGATGGTCTTAACTCCAGGTATTTGTGCAGTAAGTATAGAATATCTGAATAACTTGTCTTATACATAGGGTTTTCTGCACAGGTTTATAGAAGTTTGCAGCAATTGCTTGGAGAAAAAAAAAAAAGCCTGTTGATTTGTAGCGTATGTTTTCATTCAAAAACACTTGGTAGGATCTGCAAAAATTTGTGAAATGTATGTGTTTTGTGAACACATTTTATGAGATATCCTAGTAATGGGGAATAGAAACTTTGGGATGTAAATGAACAGGTTCCTGTTCCCTACAGTGTCAGCGTCCCTTGCATCCACCCAGCATAACTCGAGTTCCTCCAGACTTCTGTTGATTTCCTTGACCTTCCTGCCTCCTATTTCCTGCCCTCACTTCAGGTGACTGGATGTTTCTCAGAGGAGCCTGGACACACTCTTTGAGCTGAATTAGTGGAAGAAGCCAAAGGCACTCAAAGGAGTGACTTTTTCTATATTACATAAATTTAAAATGATAGAAACTGCTTAATGTTAGGCACCTGCCACTTTTAGACAGATATATTTGAAGTTTGTGAGGATGAAATATTTGACTTGCAGGACTGCAGGTACAGGCAGTGGATAAGGACAACTTTGAACATTCCCTTCTCCTAGTGACGGGCTGGGGAGTACCTTGCTTGTGTCAATTTAATCACAGCTGCCTCTCCGAGCAAAACTTAATCTTTCTACCCAAAGTGTAGGTTTTATTGCCATCGAGAGGTAAACAGAATTTCAACTTGAAAGGTCGTTCATTTCTGTGGCAAGAAGTGAGACACGTTATTTCAGCTGCTCACAACAGAGGATATTGTGGTGGGTTTTCCCTCTGATTTCAAAGCTTTCACTATCTTCCATCTTCAGGGAGACTGCTCTTTCCTAGGCTAACAGTTAATTCTTCTCTTACATAGACAGTGCTGTTTCAAATACTGCTAATACCATTTCTGCTTATTTCAGGGAATCTTCATATTTTTTCTGGTGAAATACAAGCCTTTGAAATATAACAATGTATATACATACCCTGACTGGGGCTACGGCATAGGGTGGATGATGGCACTCTCCTCCATGATCTGTATCCCGCTGTGGATCTGCATTAAGCTGTGGAAGGCTGAAGGCACATTTTTAGAGGTGAAGTATATTCTCAGATTACACATACTCAAAAAGGAAGTGGGAAGGGAATATGAATCCATCTGGATGAGACTAAGCACAATATAGGCAAGTTTAATCAATGCTTTTCTACAACAGCATCCAAATACCTTTTCCAGTGGTATGTGAATCATAGCTGGGCTTAGGCCTTTCAGTCATTGGTGGATTTTCCCCCATGAGCCGGATACAATTCTCCTCATTCGTTATCTGTGTGAGAAATAGAGGGAGAAAGGCAAAGTGAAGTGTCCCTAATGTAGTTCTCTTGATGTAATTAAAAGGAAGTTTTCTACAAATCTCCACAGTGTTCCCTGAATGTTCCCCTCAATCTTAACCATTTCTCCGAGGAAGCGGCACTTGCTAAAAGAACCTTCTTTTGCATGGCTTTGTTGCCTCAAGCACTGCAGACTTGTCACTGTCTAGTCTATGCAAGAATTAGAGGCTTTTTTATTACAGCTGGGAGCTTCCCAGGAAACCACCTTCCCACAACATCTCTGCTCTCTGAGCTGTAAGCAGCAACACTGATCCTGTTGTTGTTCTTAGAGAAGAGAAAATTCTCAGTTGGACACATACATATATTTCTTCTATTCTTTACTATAGTTAAAACACGTTGGCAGTCTCTTGTGTATGTCTACTCAGTGCATAACCTTGACTCTGTCATGAGAAATACCAGGCACTCCTATACCAGGACATAGCTGGAGCACTGTGCTGAGTTACTTCATGAACTGAATGTGACTCTAATCAGTCACACATGAGAAATACACTTCAACTTTGCCTTCCTCTTCATTCTCCCCAGCCCCTGGGGTGGTATGGTGTGAACCACACAGTGCAGCACACGTTTTTTTTGGTGGAACTAACAGGAAATGAGACAGACATGAAGGAGAAGATCATTTTGCAGTCAGTCTAAGAACTGCGTGTCTATGAGCAAGAAAAGGGTAATAATTTCCACTTTTTCCAATTTTCTAGAAATTCAGGAAATTGATTACACCTAGCTCAGATCTGAAAATGAGAGGGAAGCTTGGAGGAGGCGCCTACATAGCAGCAATAAATGACTGCGATGCCAAACTGAAAGATGGCACCATTTCAGCCATTACAGAAAAGGAGACGCATTTCTGAAAGAACTTTTTGCCTTTTTTTGTATAAATAAATAAATAAATTCACTTAATTATAGAGGCTGGCTTGTTTTGCACAAAATTTTATTAACCAGTTAATTTTAAAGTCAATATTGTATACTTGTTTAAAAGTGTTTTTTTTAAAAATTACTATATAAGTAATAATTATGTAAAAGAAAAAGAAATAATAGTATTGTATGTTATGTTAGTGATGACTTCTTGTAATATGGTGATTTCAGTAAATGTTTTTTAGAAGTTAGAGGGACCTGTATAATGTGCTGTAAAACTTTTCTATTTAGATTTCTGGCAGGTGTGATATTGTATAGATACATGGATTCTACTCTGTAAGCATTTCAGACCATTTCACCTTTTAATGTCTGTATATAAAGGGGACCAGAATGTCATTTTGCTTGTATCGGAAGAAATCGGGGAGAGAGAGGGGATCACCTGTAGCTGCTCTTAAGTATCACTGTTGAAATGTGTATCTGAAGTCCATGGAAATCAGTGGCAGCTCTTCCCATTTTGGGTAGTGGCTTTTGCGTTGGGCTTTCAAGGATTCAGCCTTTCCCTGGCTGTGGCAAGTTTTGTGCAGCTGAAAAAGTACCTCCTCAACCCAGCACCTTCCCTCCTTCACCTCCATCTGCTTCCAACAGGTCAAAAAATGTGGTGGAATGGGGCACACTTCAGTTGCTATTTTTCTGGAGATGGGACAGAGATTTTGTTGAGAGCTATGAATTCTGCAGTTCTTGTAAGTCTCTAAGTTCACATGTTTTGCTTCAAGAGACCTCTGAAGCTTTTCCATTCTCTTTGGTCTCTGGGTGTCCAGTGCTTCACTTTGGTTTACTTTTCTCATCTCCTGAAGTGGAATGTGTTTGTCAATAGTTGTGCAACAGGAGGAGACTGAGGTTACTTTATACATATAGAGATGTTTTGAGGAAAAAAGGAATATATTTAGAGTTCTGCAAATATTTTGGCCTGTCTCTTCCTCTCTCTACCTGTTCACCTACTGATGTCCTTTGAAAGAAATCAAGGATCTTGGCACAACGATGTGCAGCACGAACACAGCTCTCAAATCTGCAAGGTATTTTTTCAGGGTAGGCAGTAGATTTTCTACCTTGAACGACATTCAGACCTGCATGGAGGTCAGGATAGGTGTTTACTCGGTATAAGAGTGGTGGCTCCCCGAGCTCTACAGGATGTCCAGGAAATAAAGTCCACACTGTGCACATTAGGACAGGGATTTTGGGACTGCACTGTTTCTGCAAGGGAGCAGTACTGGTTTATTCCATCAAGTATGCAAACTCCCGCTGAATTAGATTTTAAAACCTGATGGAAGGTGAGCACCGTGACGTATCCAAATGCTGGTTCCAAGATCCAGATTTCTATCACTTCTGTGTTTTCTCCCATCTTCTCAAATTGTTACAGTATGTTTTTATTTAATACCTGTGTGAGAAACCTGTGGAGGAATAATGTGCTGTATGGTTTGATTGCACATGGTAAGAGAGAAACACCAGAAGCAGCAAAGTCACAACAAGGATGAATTCAGCATCACCCAAGCTCAGACAGCAGCACGTGGCGTTACTGGGAAGGGCAGCAGGAGATGTCCTGGTGCCCTCCAGCCCGAGGAAGGAAGTTCACTACAAGTCACAAAGAGTATCTTAGCATTCCATGAAGTGCTTACGTAGCCAGCATTTCATTGTTTCTGGAATCATAATAATTGCCTCTTATGAAAGCATCCTTGCTAGAATCACTTGGTCTCAAGTCAGATTCTTCAATCTAATTCATTCATCTTATTTATATTTTTGGTGTGGTGAAGTGGAAATTGAAGAGATAGGACTCCCCTACCCCAGCTCTATTTCAGATGTTTTAAGTGCTGCTTGACTTGGAACCCCTCCATCAGTACATATGTAGGAGAGGCCGTTTGGAGGGGCCTGGCCTTCCTGGCCTTCTGGCTCCTGGAGGAGCCAGTCCCAGAGCTGGAGCAGCAAACTGAGGGAATAACTCGCCCAAATCCAGTGAGGCTACAGCAGTCTGCACATGCATCGGTACTGCTACTGACACAAGGCTGCACCAAAATTCAGAAATCACCATTTCTGGCGTTTCCAGTGAGTAACAAATATTTCCAATCCAGTGGCCCTCTTCAGACTTTCCACTTAGCAAAGCCGTGGAATTGAGTCCCAAAGGCTGCAGCTCTCCATGGACTTTGGACTGGAGCTGCCTCCTCCCCGAGTGAGGCTCTGTACGTGTGCTGGAGCGAAGGACGTGCCGGTGCAGACGAGGCGTCGTGTCGCGCTCGGCTCTTGGCCTTTGTTACCATGGGCCGGCCGTCAGGATGGAGGCTGGTAGTGAAATGTGCCGACAGCTGCAACGCTGGCCCTCCCCAGCTGGCCGCCCACTAGAAACAAAATGGAAATACCTGACAACGCTGCCCTTCAAATCTTAATGCTCCTTGCTGTAGTATAAAACCAGTTGTGCATCTAAGCTTGCCAGCGAACCCTGGCCTGTACTCACCCAGGTGTCCCCGCAGAAGCGACGGACTTTGTAAGGAACCTGCCTCCTATTCTGCTGCTACCGACCACTTCACCAGTAGCTTTATACGCATACAGGAGTTTGGCATGGTCTAAAGCATTGTAATGTATTAACGTGCTCCGCTTGTAAATGTGTCCATTTAATATAAGCCTTTAACACTTTACTTATTTTTTAAACTATTTTTGTGGGAAGGGATGTGGGAGGGCAAATTTCCTAGTAATTAAGATTTGTGATTTTTTGGGGGGCAACAGAACATGAAGGGGAAAATTGGAAAAAAAAACAATTCTATCATTGTGATTTTTGTACACGGTAGAAACAATATTGCCCTTTTCTGAAGTATCTACAGTACTATTAAAAATAAAACAATAAAAATGAACAACCACTATGGTTTATGTAACGTTTTGCACAAAAAAAAAAAAAAGGATTCTGTTTAGTTTTTAAGGACACAAGATTTTGTCTGCTTACTCATTTTTGAAAATTAAAGGAAGTGGGCAAAACCTGGTCTGTGTTTTTTCAGTTTATGTCTGTGTGTTCTACATGGCTCTCAGCTACGGGACTAAATCATCACAGCCTCCCTGTCAGGGCAGACAGATGTCCCTCACTTTATTAATAGGGCACTGAGAAGCAAGAGAAAATGAAGCAATTTGTTTGAGGACCTCCACAAACATGTGGTGCAAAAAACTCCAAGATTCCTGAGCTGGGGAGTGGATGGTTGCTGATAGCTAACGTGAGCCCATGTTGCCATGGAAAAGGGGAGCCCTCCTGCCCGGCTCGCGGCCCCAGACGGCAGCGGGCGCGGATGGCGCTGGAGCCTCGGCCAGCTCTGACGCAGCCGGCTGCCAGGGTCCCAAGGGCACAACCCGGCACCGAGTGCGGGCGCGGAAGGGGGCCCGGCGGCAGGACAGAGCTGTGGCCCAGCTGCCGGCTGCGTTTTGCTGGATTAAATAACCCTGCACGCATCACCTCAGTCACAGCCAGCGCCCTGTCCCTTTCATCAGCATATGATTTTATGCTTTTATACTCTTCTTTCTTATGTCACTAGCCTTTGTGCAGGGAAAAATGCTTGTTTTAGTACATGCCATACTGATGAAAAATTCTGATCCTCTACCCTGAGGCACCCTATAATATGGGAGCCTGACACACAGGAAATGAAACTCTTCCTAAAGGCTGCTTCTCGTCTTGATTAATGAAGTTTGGCTGTAATAAGCAAAACATGCTATGGACTTTGACAGAGCCTCCCAACCCCTCTGACTGCACCCACAACTACCCGGCAGCAAAGCTAGCGCGGGGAGGTCACACATTCTCCTCAGGCTGCGGCCCCCGGCAGCCCCCGCGTCCCACCACGTGGCCTGGGAAGCAGCTCGGTTCCCAGCCCAAATCTTGCAATAAATGCTGAGCAAATCTGAACACACTGGGAAACATGGTTGCAATGCTGATTCCCCACTCCGAGGCATCCCATGATGCGCATGGTCATCAGCAGCGCAGCAGCAAGCCTGGTGAAGGCTTCTCAAAACAATTTCTGCACAGATACTATAGGCGGATTCTGGAAGCTTCCACTGGCACGCTTGGTGTAGGACACTTGTGAAAAATTTACACATTAGGAGAACGTTGGCTGTGATTTGGGTGCTGATTTGAAGCAAGAATTTGAGGAAAGCCTTGCAGATCCCTTTTACGATGTATTTTAGTTTTAAAAGAATCAGATTTTTTAAAAGCTTTTGCTAAGAAGCGCAGCCATCCTCAGCCTTGTCCTACACTCCCATCAGCTTGTCCTAAATTCCAGTCGCATCCACTTGCCCACAGAGTGCCAGGCTCACACTGATTGCAGCAGCCTCTGCTCAGGCTTTCAAGCTAATTTTCTATATCTGCCCTCTTTGATTGACTCAATTATCACCTGTGTTTCTCCAGTCTGCAAAAACCACAGCCTTGAGCTACATACCTGTTACTGTCAAGAACAGGAGCCCAAATGCCACATATGTATTGTCAAAAGGAGAAGGAAAAAAATATTTGATCTAGAAAATCTAGAAGTGTTTTTGCTTTCTAGGGTTGTTACAGCATATGCTAGAAGCCAGCAGCAGGGCTCTGTTTCCTCACAGGATGCTGCTGCCACAGCTGATGGAGAGGGTCCCACTGCAGTATGACATCGTTCTCTTTCCCAAGTTTTAGGGCCTGCTGCTCCCACAGTCACTGCTTTTCTCCTTGTGTTTTTCTGTGCTTTGTATTCAGTGCAAGGCAGAATACGGACTCAGCCCCTGCAGCTGCAAGAGGAAGTAATAGTGCTGGAAGCTCTCACTGCTTGAATTAATAACTGAGGTAACAACAGATGAAAGCCAGGTGTGGGGAAGGAAGGTGATAAAAGGGGCAGAGGAGAGAGGCGAGGAGGATGGGAGTGTTGTGGGAGGGGTGTTAAGGCTGCTGGTCTTCAGACCTAATTTG
>JAUBNY010000965.1:8402129-8427926 GCA_032275445.1 Crypturellus soui | reverse complement strand
GGGAAGAGGCAAGGGGGACTTAAATAGCTATAGGGGCTTAAATACCCCAACTGATGAGAGAGCTTTCAGTCTGGATTGAATGCAAAGCCGTGTGTATGTGAATTTGCACTTCGTATGCCTTATGTCCAAACTAGCACTGTTGTCACTGCATAGCAGCTATGACAAAACCATTATAATTGAATTCAGTTGTCCTTGGAGCACTGAAATGCTTACAAATGTATCGCTCTTCCTCTTTCAAATAATTGCATTGTTTATTGTTTGATTAGTTCAATTTTCTGTTTCTGTTCTGCGTACTGTGAATCAGGGTAATTCTTTACCAGCTTTCCTCCTAACTGGTGAACACAGAGCACAGCTACTACGTGTGGTCGTTGGTGCACGGCCTTGCTGGAAGTCACCACCAGGGACTGCACGGAATCGCTCTTGTTCTGCAAACTCAGAAGTCACACTTGGCAAAGTCTCATTGGAAATAGTGACTTTTGTGTGGTATATGAGGAGCAATAATATCCCCAACACTGTTTGTTTGAAACTCATGGTTATTTCCATGATCCCGTTGCTAACTGTTGCTCCCAAACCCCTTGAGAGGGCTGACAAAATAGTTACACATTTTGGAAAGCAGAGACTCCTATAGCAGCAAAAGCTCTAATTACTTTCTGAGGTAAGAAAACAGGATTAGGAAGGAGTCACTCTCTGTTACAAAGCATCCTTGGGACCCAAAATATCAGCACAAGAATCAGCAGCAGGATGATCCCAGCAGGCTCGGTGCTGTTGCCAGGCAACCCCTCACCGCAGCTTTAAGGCACGTGCACCGTGACATGATCAGGATAGAAATCAGCTCCCGTTTTCTTTAGAGAAAATGGTGTCAAGAACATTTGCTGGAGTTTGGTGGTGGGGCACGGATGCTGTATATACCATAACTCAAAGGGAGGCTTGAAAAGCAACCGCAATAAATCTTTGCGCATGCACGGCTGGCACTATTTGATCGAAGAGCTAATTGGTGTGTGGCCCTTGACTTGTCATCATCCAAAAGAGACTGAAACCAAGGCCACTTTGCTTCCTGTCTTCAAAAATAAATGTTTTTGGAAACTATTTCCAAAAACATTTCCTTCCTATGGAGGAAATGAAGAATCACTGTGCCCTTCTTGCCAGCAGACTGATGTACAAATGGAGACAGTGGAAGCCGCAGACTGGCAGCTGAACAGGGGCTTCCAGGGAGGGAGTGTTCCAGAGGGCTCCGCTGCGGGGAGGTGAAACTGTCTGATTAGCTCCAGACTGCCACGACTTGGGCCGGCTGTGGGAAATGGGGACTGCCTGACAGCCCTTTTCTTTTATCTTTTTAATTTCTCACATTTTATTTTGTCACATCTCATTTATGGTGCACTCCTAACTGAGTTTTGCAGTGGGGGCTCTACTTCGTTGCACCCATTAATCCTGTACAAATGTCATACTCAGGTGGTTAAAAAATCTGTGTGAACTGTCATCTTAGAACAGTAATGAAATAGCTTTCCTGCTGCAATATATAGAAAAGGTCATGTGTCAGCCTTTGGATATGCACGATTAAATCCTGACTCCACGGGCAAGCCCTAATATACAAGTCTGACAGGCAGTTGATGGATCAGATCTAGCTCAGAGTTTACATCCTGGACCTGATTCAACTCTTCTCTTACACAGTTTAATATCTGTGATTCCCAAAGCTGCTTTTGCTTTGCCACTGTATTTAAAAAACAAACATTTGTTCGTGGACTACCCTTAGCTGCTCTTCCCCATACACATCACATTCCAAAATAGCATGTAGCGGTGAGGCTTCTTAAGGACAGCCATGAAATATTTCCACACAAGGCCAAGACACTGCTAGGTAGCAAGATTTCATGTTCTTTCCCTGACCTTCATCATTTTTCTTCCTTGCTTGAACTGTACCAGATAAAATCCTTTAGTAGCGCCCAGGCCCAGCTACGCTCCTGGCGTTTGCACACGCGGCTCCGCTGCTGACAGGGCAGTGATGCTGCTTTTGACAGCTCTGCCCTCTAGGATTTTTTTCTGTGGACTATGTTTGTACACTCTTGTCTCTGAGCCATGAGAAGTATCTGCAACAGGAAATTCTCCTTGACTCTCTCATGTAACAGTAAAATTAGCAAAAGACTCGGCTGGGTAATTCGGAAACGTGACCCAGTAGCCCACGCCATGCTGCAAGATCGAGGCTGGCAGCGGCCCGAGCAGCAAGCTGACTGTTCCAGAGCTGCACACTAAGCTATGTTTCACACATGCAGCATAGCAGTGTCACGAGTGATGAGTGGCGTTGGCTTAGGTGATCCTGCAGGACAGTGTGACGTGCTGTAAAATGCCGTGGCAAATGATAGAGACATCCTCGCCAGCGGAAAAGGTGCCATGGTGGCATCCTCTTCAAGCGTGACACCCTGCTCTGCACAGCAGCGTTTGGGATGAGGGGGGACAGGGAGAGAAAGAAATGAAATGCAAAGAAGGACCACACACACCTTTCATTTTTCCCTGGTGCTTGAAGCTGTCCTGGAGCAGCAGCAGGGTAACTGGGACTGTCTCACTATCTTCAGTGAAAGTTTTACCAGAACTGAGCAAAAAATGAATAAACAATTTGCCTCAGATGATGTTCATGGGCCAGAGCTTTGTTTTTAAACTACATTCATACACCACATGGAGAGTTTTAACCTGCAATATTTTTCTCCTTCCTCTACAGTATTTATAATTTGTTTCCTACTTAGATTGAAATCTCTTTGTTCCCTTGCCGCTTCACTCATGCCACACGCTACCATGCAGGCAGACTCTTCTGCGCACTTTTACTCAACCCCTGAATCTACAAATAGAGCCCCTTCCCCCTCCACAAGCAGCTGAGCACATCTTAGCACATCGGATTCACGCTGGGATGCACACAGACACATGCAGAATTAGCTGCAGATTCACAAATGACAGGCAGGGCCTGGGAAGGGTGCACAGGCTTCCCAGCAGGCAGAGTGCTTTTCCCAAAGCCTGCTCTTAGCAATGGGGTCTCTTCTGGAATTAGGGTGCACAAGACAAGTTGGAGTCAGAAAAAAAGTATGAGTATGAAAGAAAATGGTAATTTGTTTCAAACTGAACTGAAGATTTAACCTATATAATATATGCACTGTATGGAATTTGCCAGGGCAAGTCTTGAGATCTGGTCTCTAACTGTCCTCCAACAAACTCTGAGAGAAGGTAAACAGCTTTAGGTGTAATATCTAGCACCTAGCAGAAGACAAGTCTCTCCATTTGTGGGACAGTAATGGAAAATGTTCCTGTATCTCCAAGTGTTTTCTTTAGTCATTAAAAACACCAATGAGTAATAAAGGCATTTTCAGCTTTTGCAACTGCCCAGAAGTGGCTTATCAGCACAGCTCAGCCCCGATTTCCTCTTATCCTGTTTTATTCCCTGTAGAGTGCAAAGAGTGGTAACATTTGCCAGCCTCTGTGCCTGGTTGACCAGTGATTAAAAGAAGATGAAGCCAAGCTTCTTAACACTGCAACAAAATCCACAGTGTATTATCATTCTGACTGCAAAATTTAAGAGAAAAGGTTAATACAAAACCCACAGTTGAGAGAGCAAAGAATATTAGAGGTGACATGTTGGCCATGAGCTCTGCTTTGGGCTCTGGGGAAAAAAAATAGAACAAGGTTAGTTCTAACCTTGAAATTAACCTTTTTCTATTTTTTTCTGCAGCCTGAAGAAGACCTACAGGCCAACATGTCGCCTCTGATTTTTTCTGTGTATTTCAAGCACATACTTTGACCCCGTTTTCATGGTTTAGTCTTTGTGGTTATCAAATAGAAAGTAGCCACTGTGCTGATTAGTCTGTTTTACTGGACTAGAGGAAAGATTAAACATTATTTTGGTGCTTTTTCAGAATTCTTGCCCTGTTTCAGCCAAACCAAATGTATTTGTCTAGTATTCACTGAGCTGTTTCTTCCCGTGACCCTACTGTTTTTTTTGCCTATTTGTTACTTGTCATTTGGAGTAATCTGATTTCATTTGTTCAGCTCTTGGCATAGTATCCTAATATAGTCAGCTGCTGCAATGAATATCTGGAATTTCTGTACTCTGCCTAAATATCAACAGACTATTGAACTTTTATATTATGCATACTTGTAATCAAGTCAACTGCTTGAGAATTTGCACATCTATGCATTTAGATGTGCAAAAAATAGTTTGTGTTCATGTAATTAAAAACTATATCACAATAGTTATGCACAGAGGGGCCAAATTAAGGTTCCAATACTTCCTATTTGTTTAGTGCTTGACTTTGTAACCTGGAAACCAATTGTAATGTCATTTTTTTATTTATAATATCCACAGGCTGAAACCAGGCTGATTGAAAAGGTGCTTTGATGGACAAGCATTTTCAGCTTTTGAAATATGGATGATCAAACTCCTTAGCTGAAAAAGGACAACAGTGCTGGAGTAGGACTATTTCAAAATGAAATTTAAAGCTGTAGAAATGGTAAGAGAAATAATATACATATTTATATATATATATGTATAAAGGTAAGTTGTAGGAGGCATTTGGATGGATATCATTTGCTGCTAACACTGGCCTGGCAGATCCTCTGGCTATTTTTCACCAATAGCTTTATGATGTTTGCTGAACATTTTGGGAGTCAGAACCCTAAAACAGTAAAAGGCAACACACTGCTGGTGTTCTTCACATCCCTCCTTTTGGGGAAAAAAGACCAGATAGAGAACAATTACTGACCAAAGCACAGTGATTACAGATATATTTCTCTATGTGCCTGCTCTTGGATGTGAAGTAGCAACCTGTGATGGCGGTAGTTTTCGGTATTTCATGATGTGCTGTGGCAGTTTTCTGGACTGCGGTTGCAGGATTGGGTGGATGAGCTTTGCTGATGTGGAATGACCACAGCAGGGTGGCATGCCCCACCCCCAAAAATTCCTGATTTGTGTGCCTCCTACTTTAATTTAACCACGGAATAAGTAACTGTGGAATGAACACTGCTACTAGCTCCCTTTATGCTGCTCTTTTACCATACAGATGCTCAGTCTTTCCAATGTTAGAGGTACCTGAATATATGTTGTGTTACAAATCTCTAGCTTAAAGAAGAACTTCCTAAACTTTTCCAGTTATTCCAGTCCTCACATACACTTGTTAATCCTGCCATCTTGCTGAATCTCACCAAAGAGGGTGGATAATTTTTGTTATTCGGGCCTTACTCCTCATGTATTTGTGCTGTGTCCAACTTTTCTCTCCCTTCTGTACCTTCTCTAAAAGACAGCCACTTTTTTCTTTCACGGTGGTCAGAATGTTGTCCAATGTCACAGCCTAATGCCACACTAATTGCCATAACCTCCTCCCCTATACCCTTCATGTACCATTACCAGGACCTCAGAAATTAGACCAGTGTTTTAAAAGTATGCCCAGAAAAATTACTGACTGCCTCAACCACACTGCCATCTTTTTTATGTTCACCTACAGAATCTCTATCCTCATTCTCTCACTTCAGTCAAGATTTCCATGCAGACCTAGATGTTTTGCACATCAAAATGAGAAAGAAATGATTAAATAAATGTCTTCATGCCGCTTCTACCACTGTTCTGTGGCTACTTCTGGTCCTGCACAGTTTGTGAAAGGAAAGAGAGGCACTGCTGTCCAAGATTGATACCCACAGCTGCCAACAGTCACTGTGGTGACAAACTGGAGCTCTGCTTCTGCCCCTAGCAAGGAAGAATCCTGGCGAAGGACCTGAGGCACGGAAGCAGCAAACACGTTCTTTATGTGATGGATGAGACCTCCTGCCTCATACCTGGCTCATCCCTTCTTGCATGTGTCTTCTGTTTCCTTGCCTGATGTCCGCAGTGAAAAGGCATCCCTTAATAAATATGGGGACATAAGCTGCAAATGGGACTGAATGTGCAGGGAACCCAGACATCACTGGCCTGTGGTACTACAGCCCTACAGACACCTGTCAGCTTGGGGGATTTGAAAAGCAGACAGGGTCATTTATCAGAGATAAACCCTTCTCACCAGCTATGGGATCATTTGGTTTGATTAGCACTAGCCTCTATTAAGGGTTACTTGCTCCAGCTGCTCTAGCATTTCCTGTCTTTCAGTGTGATAGCCTCTATTTAAGATACTTGAGTTCAGGAAGGTGTGAACAGCTTCCGTTCAGTATCCGACACGCTCACTCTCTTCCTCTTATTTCATGCTCTGGTTTGTTTTCTAATTCAGTTCTGCCAAGAGGAGCCACTTCCTCCTTGTGCTAGCGAAGCTGTAATGATAATTGTCTTTTGCAAAGCAATTCAAGGTAACTAATCAGAATAATGATAGCAGCAGCTGTGACTTCTAATGTATTTAGAAACTGTCAACCTCATTGTCTTAAAAAAAACTCAGCCCGTTAAATTATCATAAGCAGTAGCCCTATGTTCTTTACCACTTTGAGGGAGGTGCATGGGAGTTTACTTATTTGCCAGTAGCCATATCAAGAAGCTTATACTCACTATTTGCACAGTTGTGCTGGCTCTCTTAAGCCTTTTCACTGAAATGCCATCCTTAAAGCACTGAGCCATGTGTGCTGTTGAACGTACCGTGTTAGAGTCAGTACTCACTGCTACAGAGGCTTACAGAGTACTTTAGCCTGATTACTTCAAACCCCTGAAGATCCAATTCAGAGCACAGAGGAGAAAGAGGCAAAGGATTAATTTCTTAACTGGAATAACTGATAGGTGAAGTAAGAACAACTTACCAAATTTCAAAACACCTATGTTACCTAATTTCAGAACATCTACATCTTTGCACCACGGCTTTAAAAGTGGTATGATGTTGACAGTGTCGCTATAGAAAATTGTGCTTAGAACTGTACATGCCTTCTTTGGAGTGTAGTAGGTCCTGGACACTGTAATGTAGTTCAACAGCTGACCCTACCCCTATCACCAAACCAGCTTTCCTGCACCTCCTGAGGGCCACAGGACTTTTAAAATGTGACCTAGGTGCAGTTTGGAAATGTGAGCAGTGATGCATCCGAACCATTGAAGCAGGTTAGGGGACCACAGTAGGAATCCCAAATGCTGCCGTCCAACATAGCAATACTTGACCAGCAAAACCGCACTGAAGCTTTTTCCATTCCCACCAGACTACTATCCAGGAAGGGCTGTTTTGGCAGGTGACATTTCATTCTTCTTTCAGCACTTCTTTTTCTGCCCCTTGTCATCCCTGAGAGCCCAAGCTGCATGTGGAAATTTTGGACCTTCTGCATATACAATGTTGGTCTGTCTCTAAGTGAGAGGCTGTCATGTAAATAGCCCTTCTTCATGGTTTATGAATTGGGTGTTGCCTTTCTGAATGACAGAGCACAGGATTTTCTCCTAAATGCACAGAAATAGAGACATCTGCTTACTTATTTGCTTGCTCAAGTGAGTATTTCTTCTGCATTGCCGTATCTATGATGAATTTTCTTTCAAATGCTAAATGAAGTAGTTTCCAGTGTACACAATCTGTCTTTAGCTGGAGGTACGTACAAAAATGCTTTAAGGAAGTTCCTACTGCTCTTGCAATGTCATGCTGATACTATTTTGTGTTGTTCCCAGCAGATCTTACTATTATTTCTGTAAATATTTGCTCTGAGGAATAGCAAGCAAAGTTCTGGAAGACTACAAAAACATTATTCAAAATCATGTTTAATATTCAAGGAATGTCCTCTCAAGTCATTATCTGATCTCTCCCCTGGATTCTTCTTTTTCGTTCTGGCAAAATTACGTGTGAAACTGAATTCAGTTTCTGTATCCAAAACTATACACAAGTTACACAAATCTCCATAAAAACATCTCTTTATCTTTTATATGACAGCTATGGCTAAAGACTAAATGCTCTGTGTCAGCTGCCATATATGAACACAAGACAGTACCTTTCCCTGAGAATATGCAACATAATGACTAAAAAATAAACAATAGGCAGGAGACAAAATGATCTGCACTTTCAAACTAAGGAGAGTTTAAGCAGCTTGTCCAATGTTACACAAAGAATCTGGCAGACCTGGGCATTCAGATTCAGTCTTCTGAGTATGTCCTCCTTAAGCTCTTATGTCTTTGCATTAAGATACTCTTTTGTGTACCACACACACTGTGTAAGTGGAAAAAAAAATCTAATACGTCCTACGAAACACTTCGTAACATTTTATATATGCGATCACAACAATCTATATTCTTAGAAAATGTCCTTTTGGTTTATATCTAGCTTTATTTTAAATTTTGTAAATATCATGACTTTTAAACATAAAGTGTTTTCAAAATAAAAGTAGATTCAGGAAATACCATTCTGTATTTTAAATTAAATTTAGACAAAGAATGAAAACAGATAATCTCAGAAGGTGTGATCCAGCAGAAGAGCATCAAACTGGTAACTAGCCATTCCCTAATGTGCATGTCTCCATAATTAGTTGTTGGCGGCACGACTTTGGAGACCACACTTGCGGACTTCTTTTAATTGCAAAGTCTTCACTTACCTCCAGCAGCTGGGTTTTAAGAAACATACTGTAAGTGCAAGATTCATGATATGCCTTAAAACTCATTAAGACTTGGGATTTAAACTAAGTGGTCACTGATAAACTAATAGCTATTGCTTGATCTTATCATAGGTTATCTCTAAGGATACCTGCTTATGTGATAGTGAATGCAGCACTCTGCCTCCTACTGACACTCTCCAAATGTGAAATGGGTTCAGCTCCATCTGAGCAACTTCTCTGAAACATTTTCATCTCTAAGGTCTCTGTCTCTTCTAGCCCTTCTGTGGCAGCTCTGCAACCGCTCCTGTCAAGGCAGTTGTGAAGCCCTGTTGGGGAACAGTGGAGAAAAGGACATCTGTGTTATACTTTATCTGCCTCTCTCTCTCCAAGTCTTATAGCAACTCCCTAATTATAGCATTGCAGTTGGAATGCAGGTTGCTTAAGTATTCTGACATCTTCCCAAGTCTGGTGAATAGCTCTAATAATTAGACAATGGGATTTTTCTATTTCTGCCCACCCGCATCCCCTTCACTGACTGTTGCTTGTGATGCTATTATTATCTGCCATATTCCAACAATGTTACTCCTTTCAAAGGATTTTGCAGAGTGCAGCAAAATATCAGAGAAATAATTCAAATGCATGAGCTACAGACAGAAAGAAAGGACAATGGCCCCTATGTTCATTTCACCATATAAGCAGTCCCAAAGTGCAGTATGTCCACAGGCCATTTGCTAGTAATATAGACATTTTACATGCCCAGATACAGAACCGGAATGAAGCCTCTTCCTTGTTGTTGTTCCTACATTCAGATGAAATAGGCACTATTCTTGTGGATAAATAAGAACTGTGCTAGTGACTCTAACAAGGTTTGAGTATATATGCTGTGCAGAGGCCACTGATTTGCCTTCTTATATGTTCACAGTGTTTATTTGAATATCTTCTAATTCAGAATCACAGTTCAAGATTTCCAGGATAGTAGAAAGATATACTATGATGTCTGCTACATAAATACAAAATATCTGTATCTGTAATGCATATTTTATTTGAGAAAGTAATAGTTTCTAGGGCCTTCCAAAACATCCATCGACAAAACAAGCACATAAACTCTGACAAAGGCTGATATGGCCTATGCAAAAACAAACAAACAAACAAAAACAAAAAAGAAGAGCAGAGTTTTTCACTTCTGTAAAATTTAGAGAGGAAATGAGAAGCTCTCTTCTTTTCAAGACACAACATTTACAAGGTCAAAAGTAAGAAAAAGTCTAGACTAAATCTACAGAAAGTGTATTGAATAAAATATGCTCATATCAGATATACCTGCAATGTAATTTTAATGCAATAAGCTCTAGTTTGTGTAAGTTTTCCAATAATGGAGACTGAGAAGGATGTATCGGAGTTTTCTTCTGCTTACATTATAATGAAGAAGAAAAACCCATAACTTAGGAAAAAAACTCAAATTTTGTTTTGCTTTGAAGGCAAGGGGCTATTAGAGAAACATCAAAATTTACGTACTTTCTGTTTAATACCAAAGCACGTTCATACAGAAACAAGGAAAAGAGCATTGACTTTGTCTGAAATTCAAGATGAAAATATTGCAAAGAGTGCAAAAAGGCAGTTATGGACTCCAATTTCATTCACAAAAGTGATGCTCTAAATCAATCGGACATTTGCAGCACAAAGATTTGATTGATATATTGAATTTCTACTTCCTCTTTGCCAAATACCAACGTGGAAAATTAATGACGAGGAAAACTGCCTATCACCCTTTCTCCTTCTCAGCCCCTGTGATGTTGCTGAAGGTCTTGACTGTTTGCAAGTGGTGCAGCAGCCCTGCACAATTGCCCAGCACCAGCTGTACGGATCTTCCTGGGGTTGCTGCTGTGTGCGCGAGGCCTTTTGCAGGAACTGGCCCCAGTACAAGGACAGATCAAGATGATAATGCTATGTCTATTTTACTTTAAGCATGAGGATAATTTGATGCAAATATGTATTCTCTATCTGAATGTTCTTCTATGTAGAACAGGTTTCAGTTGTGTTTTGGAGCACATCCCTTTGCTTACCTGCTCTTCCTTCCAGTCAGTTCTTGCAATTAGATCTGCATCTTACTGTACTTTAGTAGTGACTTGCAAGCAGGAATGAAGAGAATTAGAGATACATATGCCTTTGAGGGCAGAAGTGATCCACTAGGACCACGTTAGGAAACTGGCTTGGAGTTCCACAAGTTCTAGCTAGGAAAATGTAATTTTTGATTTTTCCAAAGTGATTCTGTGGATGTGAAAGCCCTGGGAGTTGTTTCTTGTGGGAGTATATATTGAAAAGAAAGGGATACAAGTAAGAGTGATGCTGAGGTGGGAAGATCTGCCCACCACACTTGGCTATGGTCCATTCATCATTGAAAAACAGATAAAAATGCAGTTCAAAGGTTGATTTTTTTCTCTCTCCAGTCAGTTTGCTTCAGAGTCATGCCATGATCTGCTGGGCAAGCACTGACTACATCTGTGTTGCCAGCAGTTCATCCTGGCAGGATTTATTTGTTCAACACTCTGAAAAACGGCCAGAATCCAGTTTCAGGAAAACAAATCTGTTCTCCTCATTCTTGCCAAAGGGACGGACCAAAGTGACGCTCCTGGACGGGGAGGGCTCTGGCCCAGCGGCCACACGTGATGAACAACTTCCGTCCTCCGCACTAGGGCACTGGAGTATTGTGTGTGTGATGACAACTGTGTTGCTATCCTTCACTGTGCAAATTGCTTTAATGTAATAGGCAGAGGTCAGAGCTCAGCATCAGAGCCCTTGGCAGAGCTGCCGCAGACACAAGGCAGAGCCGATTTGTTTGAAGCCAGGGCAAACAAACCTCACTCAGAGCTGCTCCTCGGCCTGATCTTTTTTTTCTTGCCAACTTTTCAGTCATGTCCATGTTTCTGGCAAATTATGGATATTTTGCTTTAACTAAGCATTGGAACATTTTATACAGCCATTAGAATTCAGGCTTTCATTTTCAATACTAGAAAAGTTTCAAATTAAATTGTCCTCATCCTTGATGGAGTTTAATTTTTTCAGCCTATCAGTGTTTCCCAGACAAGCCAAGTGTCACACTGAGACACGATTTACATATTCATGAAATAATCTGTATTCCTAAGCATTACTCCATTTTTATGGACAGTTTTCATACTAACAAATGTTTAACTCGAGACACTATGCAGGTAGGCTGAAAAATAAAAGCTACTGTAACTTTTGCTCAACACTATTAAATAAATAATTTCCAAAATATATACTGCAAAACAAATACAAGCACTTGAAGTACTTCACAATGCCAGGCAAATATGTAGAGCAGGACAGTCGCTCTGACACCATATTCCCCTAAAGTCTCTCACCTAAGTATCTTAAACCTAATCCCTCTAAAAGGTAAAGGCTAAAAGGTAAATTCTTCCCACAGGCTAATAACTAATTAGAATTAATAATGAAGGTCTGCCATAGGTGACCGTTTATGGAGTAAGAGGATAGTCAGGATAGGGGGTCTCTTAATGTGTTCATGAGGTCAGGCTGGGTATTGATGCTCTATTGCTTTTGCCCAAATCATGCCTATGTGTGTATGTGTACATGGGAATGAACTCAGCCATCTTCAGCAATGATTCAATTTGCATTTGCAATTACATTATTTTGCATGTAAATTAGGAACCTGCTTTGCACATACACTCACAGACCTAATTTTTCCCTTGTGATTGACAGAAAGTGGGGGCCTCCTTTCAGAGGCAGGTTAGCGCAAGAGGAGGAAAATGACAATAAAAACCTCCTGAGAGCCCTTTATTTGGTTGCCTTCCAAGCCCCAGCAGCTGCAGAGGGTGATTAGCTTCATGTGGTGTCAGCTGCATTTTTATCCAGCATTATTCTCTGTTTGTTTTCCTTTTCAGACATTTCTCCTTGCTGAGGCTACGCAGATCCACCACTACAGACATTTCTCCTGCAGGGAGAACAGCCAGCCACCCAAGGAATGGCATCTCCTTTCCAGGTCTTGAGATGACGGCCACGCTACAACGCAGCATCCTTGCACCACCCGCCTCCGGTAACCCAGTATGGAAACATATTTGGTGGCCCCTGGGAACACAGCATGTGGGAAGCACTGCAACTTGCATGGTTGGAGGCAGGAGCAAGTGCTGCACTTGTGACCACTGCAGCCAAAGCACTCAAGAGCAGAGGTCGTATCTGGCCCAGATCCTAAACTACATCCCAGAGAGCAGAGCTCATGACAGGAGACAAAACCATCACCCCGAAGAAGGGGGCAGAACACTTTCCTTTTTATTATCAGTACTGGCTCATTATCCTGCCTGGGGTTCTTAACCCAACCCACACCTATTCCTTTCCTCAAACCAATACTCCTTGCTCAAACTCATGAAGAACTGTGACCATTCATAGCAAAAATCACAATTTACTGTACAAACAGTAACATTTGCTCCATCCAGCTGTGGTGGCAGGTGAAATATAGGCCCAATCCAGAAGGCAGGATGGCCAGGGAGCGACTCAGAGCCTGAGGCTAATTCTCACTGACCTGGGGAAAGTGCCACTATAAAGTTTCTACAAGCACCTTACTACACCTATACTAACTCCCTTCCTTCCATGGTTCAGCTTCACATTTCCTTAGTTATTGATGAAGAAAAAAGTTTACAGGATTTACTTTAAAAGCTCTAAAGCTTCAAGCTACAAATAAAGTCAGATTTGCTCTTTTTAAGTAAGACTATGTCTTTGCTGATACAACCCAGCAGAATAGGGCCCAGGAGCTTTCCTGTGCCTGATCTGCCTACAGCGAAGGAGCAGCTGCTTTCCAGAGCACAGGGCAGCATAGCAAGCTGATTATTCTTCCAGCTTACCTGGAGAAAATGGATCTTCAGAGACCCAACGCATTCTCATTTGTATTGGGTGCCACTAACACTGCTGGCAATGCCAGCCACTAGTTAAGTGAGCACCTGAGGTGAGCACAGCACCTTGACAGCACCCACAACACCTGCCTGCTGCCAGCACCCACTCTCCGCACCCAGGCGGCTTGTCCTGCTCATGGCCCTCTGCTCTGCTAGCCCAGCCTTGCCTGCAGCACCACAGAGGGAGGGAAGCCTTAGCACCTGGGAATTTAAAGAGCAGGATTCCCTGGGAAAGGGCCGGAGCCAACCTCAGTGCTGCCAGAAAGGCCTTAGAGGGTCACCTCTCACTATCTCACGTGCTACCGTGGGGGTAACTACAGCCAAATGTGATCCAAAACCCCGAAGCAAAGAAGAAAATGAAAGGCTGGTGTATTTTTACTGTGGTTGTCGGAGGTCAGGGTGTGTAGGATGACTGTTGTTCAGTGCCCCAAGAAGGATCTTCCACCATGCAGGATGGAGCAGTATTTGTCTCCTTCTGGTCAGCAAATCACAATTTCACTGGAGATGAGGAAAAAGCTTCCAAAAAGGGATCTCACATTCCATCTCCCATGATTTCTAAAAGCTTCCACTTTGATTCTTTCAGTAATAAGAGTTTATAATTATGAAGTTATTTCAACCAAATACATTAGTGTGCATTCAAGTCCTCCCGTTGCCAGCAGGCCCTCGGGGATGCTGTGGACAATGTGTTTCATGGCTGGGCAAACTGAAGCGGTGCTGAAGGAAGGAAGGCAAGCTGCACAGCTGAGATTGTAACAGCACTGGGTTGGGGCTCCTTTCTGGGACTTTCACGCTTTTTCGGAGGACAGAATAGACAACGGGAGAAATTCTGCCTGCCTTCACCACTTGTACAAATAGTTGCTATTTCTAATATCAAAGACCACAAGCAAAGGTTCAGTAAACAGCAATGAGAAGCAAAGGCACTAGATTCTGACTAAAAAAATCCACCTTGGCACCAGAGAGCAAGAGAATATTTTGCTGCTGCTTCATTTTGACTTGATCTGACAACCTCATTTCATCCTCATGTCACTGGAAATCACAGTCCAATTTTCCGTGGCACAGTGTTGGATATAAAGAACCCTGTGTATGTTTTGCATGTTTTGGTTCAAAATAGAATGGAGTTAACATTTATAGGCTTCGCCTTGCAGGGGCTGCCTAGAGCACCACAACTGCCTGTTCCGTCCCCTCCCAATTAAAACCAAAACGGGTAGGTTTTACTCTCCATGCATCCTGCTGCCTTTTCACTTGGCTGAGCATTGCTGGACACTGTCTGTCAGTCAAATTTCATCTCATTCTTTTGCCTGCAGCCCTTTTGGTCTAGAATTGATTTTCTCACCACTTTAAGCAGCAACTGTGAGATCTTATATAGGTGCATTTCTTAGAGCTTTATGCAGTGGTGGCAGTGGGCTGCATCGTACATGCAGCTGCTGAGTATCTTTATTCTCTTCTTGAAGACAACGGAAGTTACAGACGCTCAATAATTCCAGTGGGTGTTCAGAATTTTGCATGATTAAATCCCCTTTTGATGCTTCCAGCAAACGTCTGCATGAATGTGTATGCATATATATGTATAAATACATAAAAATGTGCGCAGGCATGTGTGCATCCGCATGTAAACACATTTTCTGACTGGAAAATTTTGCTTTAGAAATAAGACTTTCTCTCTCAGTTATGGGAGAAATATTAAAATCTCTCCATCCTTTAAACAAAATAAACAGCCCCCTTTCTCCTCCTGCAAAAAAACACTACATTCCAATCAGATTTTGCGGGTTTATATTCCAAATAACTGAAATTACCTCTGATTTAACTTGCGATGTGAATGGAATATATGGTACCCACACCAGCCTTCCTGCAAGTCGCTCAAAGCTCCTGTAAGTCCTTCGCTTGTGCCTAGACTAGGGGCACATGAGAAGAGCCCTCCTTTCCTCCTGAAACCCCTTTCCCATAGGAGAGAGGGCACTTGGAGCTGCAAGGGTGCTGTGGTACAAGGTATTTAGGCTTGTTCCATTCCCTGGAGAAGCTGTGGAGCTACTGTGGGTTTCGGTGAAAGGAAGCAGGAGACAGAGGCTAAAGGGCAGGAATGAACTAATATTGCTCCTTGGATAGAGATAAATAGCCTCAAACACTACCCCCTCTTTCAGTTGAGGGGGGTTGCATCCACCACTCCATAAAGTTGTAGGGATCTACTCATATATAGAAGTGGGTCTATAAAGAAGTGGGTCCTAGGTATGGTGAGGATTTGGGGTTTTAGTCTGCTTCAAAACCACTGTGAATCACTCAGCTATTTAAATCACAGTAAAAGGGAATTCTTTTTTTTTTTTTACTCCATTTAAAGAGATTTGGAGCTATTTTCACCATCTGAATTCCTACACCCTCATACCAGTATGCACAGCTGACAGGAAAGCAGAGTGAAACATCTGTGTAGTGGATCTGCAAGGAAACAATAAGGTAAATAAATAACTAAATGGGTCAGAAAGGGGCAATAACTCAGGGTAGCATAGAGAGAGCGCCTTGCTTGGACAGGCACTGCAGTAGGGCCCTCCAGGGGGTAGCCTGTGTACAGAGGGAGCCTTTAGGATGATATGCTGAGTCTGTTTTGTTTGCCTTTGGCTAAACAAATAAGGCAAAAAGATATAAAGAGAGGGAGCAAACATATCTTACCATCATTCTGCGGTACAAATTCTGTGTTAAACACAAGCAATCCCGAGAAAATAATAGGCAAAGAAGGATCTTTTTTATTACTCCCATAATTTACAGTGATTTTTGCACTGACTGACATAAAGTGTCTCAAAAAGAAGAGTTATACTTGTGCCTTGAGCTTTCAAGATCTGTCTCGTTCCCACTGCCAGAAGCAGTTACAGCCCATTCTGGCTCAGTGCTAATTTGGGCCCTTGAGCTACAGTGATAGTGGCAGAAATATCCGCTCCCAGCTAAGCCCGCGTTTGTGTCTGTGCCTGTGTGTGTGACAACAGCTGGGCATGTGCACAGGATACAAACTCTGTGTGTGTGTGTATGTATGTACATACATATATATGTATATTCAGATCTAAAAAATTTTCAGATTGTCTTGTGGAACTTGCTAACATCAGCCACAGAGTTTGCACATATCTCTGCTTGTGCTGGGTTAAAGGAACCAAGGGAGTAGCTCTCCAAAGCCACTGATACTGTTTAAAAGGGTTGTGGGATTGCTCCCCACTAAGTAATGTTTGCTGTGTTAGGTAACTCTTTATCTATCTTCCAGAACTTGACAGCCCTCCTCCAAGTTAGAATATTTTCCCCTACGTTTGTTCTAGATGGAGCATTTTGACATGCAGTAGCATCCTGCATGGGCTCTGTGGCATTGCCTTTGGAGAATGAGCAAAGCTTTCTGCACACAGCTGGAGCGTGTGGGGAGCATCATTTTTCAAATTTCTCAGTGTGCTGAAGCCTCACAATGCCAAAGCAAAAATACAACCAATTGTATGCAAGGTTTACTGAACAAAGTGCAGTTCCTTTTACTTCACCTATCCTCCCTCAGTACTGCTTACCACCGAATGTCTTTGTATCGTTATTTTGTTTACAGTGCATGCCATGGGGCGAGGGGAGTTATCACAGATAACTTACATTGCCACAACTTCACCTGATCACTCAAATCACACTTCGATGCTGTACATTGATTTCAAGCATCTCTTTGGAGAGTGGGGCAGAGCAAGCTGTCTATTCCCGGGTAAGACCAACAGCAATAGGGTTCTCCCAGAATTAAACATGTTTATTTCAAGAAGTACTAGTTAATTCACTGTAGTCATTTCTAAATACAGTTGTTCCATATACAAAAAACTTTTATAAGTTATCTGAAAATAGAAAGGGAATAAAAGGAATAGAAAACTACATGATTAACAATGATATTTAAAGATTGTATTTAAGGGTATGTATGAGCTGCTAATAACTGTAAAGCTTTATATATGTTATTCCTCCTTCATTAAAGACATGTTTCTACCCTGATGGGATCTTGCTCACCTGGAAAACATGAAACATCCAGACAGACCATCATCAGTCCTGGAGAAATTTTAAGACATCCTTCCCTACCTTCTTTTGTTTGAATGTCTAAGGTTATAAGGTCATGCTATAAATGTTTTAAAATGTTTATTAAATGTACTTGTAAGTACTGCAGCTTTCATTTCATACAGCATTTTAGCCAACTAAGATCTCTGATATTTTACCACTACAGAAAAGTCTCTTGCAGTTGCTTGTAGCAGCAAGTAAGAAAAATGCCCCATTACCTACCTTTTCCCTGAACAAGAAAATCGAGAGAATTTGCTTCAAGACTTACCTAACAACTGAGCAATTATAATTCTTCTCCTCCTCTGCCCCATGTTACTGTCTCAGAGATTGTGAACTTGGATCTTCTAATCCTGTCACTTTTGTTTCTACGCCCACACGTGCTGTGTTACAGACCTGAAAATTCATCTCATGCAATTCAGAGTACTTCCATTTTTAGCAAAAAAAAGACTTGGCACCGGTCTCACTGTTGCTTCTGCAGCCAGTATTGATCAAGCTGCTGTCAGTACAGCTTGAGTTTGCACCAGCCATTAGGTCAAATCATGTTTGACCCTTTTCATTTACTGAAAGAAATTCATTTGTTGATTCTCTCAGCTATACTATTCAGGTAAGACGCATCTCACTTGATTTTCCAACATAATTTTTGCTATGTGAGTTAGTCACCCAGGCTTTCTCTGCAGGGAATAAATGGCCTTTTTCTGGGCATGTTTTCATCTTATCTATTCTAGAATGAATCAGAATAACATGAATTGCCTCCTAGATTCTGTTGACTGTTTAAATTTCCACTGACTATAAAGGGATTCTAGATGACAAGTTCACAGGGTTTAATCAGATCAATCCCACCATTTGTGTAAATAGCCCTTGGAAGACAAAGTCACATATTCCAGTCTCTTTACCATGTACGTGAATGAGAAATATCTTTGGTCTGGGTCAAGTCAATGAATGCATAGTTTCTCCCAGAGTCAATTTTTTTTCCACATTTCCTGTGATTTCTCCGGGGACCAGAGCACATGAAAAGAAAAGAAAAAAAAAAATAGAACACAACGGAGTCTCAAAGACACAACAGTAATAACCTAACACCTTTAGTATTGTGACTGATGAACCTGCCTGGCCAATTCCCATGGCTTTTTCCAGTAAATGTACATCCTGCTCTCACAGAACAAAAAAATCACTTAATCCAAAAGCCTTTTCTCTATCTCTGCACTTCATGGGATAGTTCATCAGAGTCTGAATTTATTCTTGAGAGCCTTTTATGGAAGAGAGGAAAATTTTACTGAAAACTGGGAACTGTAAGAATGATTGTTCCATGCCGTGAGAAAGAGGCTTGCCTTGGCGGCATCCATTCTATTAGCTCTGACCCCATCCCAAGTTCAGCAAATATTATAGTATCTCTTAAACTTAAAAAACTCCACATACTAGCAGTTCAGTTAAAGTTCATCTTGTGGCAGCCTGAACAACATATCATAAAATAAAAAAAATCACTCCCATCCTTTCACCATTTAGGGTCTGCACAATATCAACACTAAGTTTACATACAAATTTTAAAGCATCTATTTTCCTTTAGTTGATTCTCTGATGGAACTTTTTTAACTCGCATCCTCCTTCATGTCCTAAAGAAAACAACATTTTTATTGCCTGTCCCTAAGCAGATGTATGCTACTAGTGTAACATAATATTTAGTATAGTTTTTCATGCAGAGAAAGGAAAGAAATTCTATTTTGGAGGTCAGAGCCCTGACAGCACCTTAATGACCCCTGATGAGCCTCACTTGTGGCCTCCTGCTCCACACTCTCCACATGCTCCACACTCCTGCTCAAGGAGCCCTATTTAAGGTCAGGTCTGGGCCTTTAGTCTGGTTTTGCCTGACCTGATTTATAGGAGTTCTGCTATATACCTCAGTTATAGCTGTGTTAGACTATGGACCTTCACCTCTACTTTGGCCTCAGATCTGCCTCCTCACCACAAACTTCCCTGATGCCCTGGACTCCTGTTTGAAGTTGATGCCATCCTGAGGTCCATTCTGTTCCCTTGGCTTGAGTTCTGTGGAGTTGTATTGTTGCCCTCAGCACCCTGTCCCTTGAGGAGCAGCTGGCCCTTGGACCTGAACACTGAGTGCCACCTTTCCAAAGTAAGAGACAGGTAAGAGTTGTATCCTTAACTTTCATCTTTCTGGTTAAAATAGGTAAAGGCCAGGCCCTTTCAGCTTAGTGTCTTTGTGTTTGGAAGTTGTACGTATAAGCTGCTACTTTTTAGTTCACAGCTATCTCTTCAGAGGTACTGGTGTTCTCCACAACAGTATGAAGTGCAGCAACTCTGCCACAGAGCAATGTTTCCACAGCAGATACCTCTGGTTGAGGCTTGAGAGCCCTAAGGAGATGCCTTTGGTGACCCAGCTCTGTGTGTTCTTGTTCTAGGCCAGGTCTAAAGGGGCAAATCTCCGCACCTGGGTTTCTTTGATCTTGTATAAACACATGGGACTATTGAAAAAGGTTTGTCAATCTCTTTGCTGGTCTCCCAAATGCTCTGCTGGCAAAAGCATTTGACAGAAGTTTGAGTATGTGAATGCTGACTAGTTGTGCCTAGGTCTGTTTTGCTGCCTGGAAGATCATCAGCATGTGTAGGAGGTTAGTGATCAGCAGAATGTGGGAGTGTGAGGGAAAGAGAATGGAAGGTTGCTGGGATGGATGAAATTTGGTTTCAATTGGGAATCTCCTACTGACTCCTCTGATTCCTCTGCTTAGCTCAAACATTTCCTAGATTTTGGTTTACTGCAGGCTCAAAAGCTGTGTGCCAAAAGCTTGATCATGTATGATGCTTTTCTATTTTCTCCTTCCCTTTAATGTATCAGACTCATATTAACCTCTGTGGCATTTTTGTTTGTTTGGTATTGTGACATCCTCTGCACTTTTTCAGCAAATAATTTCTCAAAGCTTGTATGAAATAAGAACAAAATCAGTTCTACTTAAATTACCTGCAAAATTGTTGTTTGTTTCCACTGTAGAATAATTGAAAAGGGGATGGAGATCATGAAGCAGGCGACAAGATCAGAAAAGATGGAAATATGGGAAGAGGACTGTATTAGACTGTAACTGAAACAGCTGCTATATGCAATTTGGGAAATTTTCTAGGATGAAGCAAGCATCATTTTGTGTGTTTGATAGGTATGAAGTGGTACGTATCAGTAACTTGCATACAGCTACTCCTGGGCAATGTTTTAAAGCCATGGTGACACGTACTAGAGCTATCTGTCCAGATCCTGCACTGGGAGCAGGCAGCTTTCCAATGCAAACAAGGAGCTTTAAGTGGTGGTGATTAATTCATCAACCCAACAAGCTGGAAAGCTGGCTCTCACTGAATGGCTCATTAACCTAAACCATATTAAGCTGCTAATGCTAGTTAAAGTCACATATAATAATGACTGACACTAAAGGGAACACTGAGTAGCACATTCACCCTTTATTCACTCCCTAAATACTTGTGTCTGAGCCATCAGATGAAACATGGGGTTACATGGGCTTGCTTGGACACTCCCCAGCAGGAACATGTAGAGATTAATTTCAGGGTTTCATCTCTGTAAAGGGCAGCAACAATAGCACAGAGTGTGAATACTGGCAGCAGCTTGACTCTAGATACATATATAACTTTAATGAGGTCTAAAAAGCACCTGCCCACCACCCAGATACACAGCTGCGCCAGAACTAGAGCTCGTAGGAAACCTGCAAAACAGGCTCCTGACACTTCCATGCTTCCCTTGAGTGTAGCCAGAACAGCAAGAGGTGTTGGTTACCTGTGTTACAGGAGCTGGAGTGGTCACTAGTTATGTGCCTGTGCTCTAGGAGAGAGATCATCCTTTGCCCAGGGCAGGATTCTGGTTCTTCTACCACTACTTCTCCCCTGTTCCTGTTTGCAACTAAGTTTACATGACAGTTCACCAGTAATACAGACTTTTGGTACATGACTAACCTGAAATGTAGTTTAAAACTCTCTTAGAACACCTACTGCTAGAGTTGCTTTCTATACTAGACTTCTCACTGTTTGGGATAATGACTTTTCTTTATGTAAACCCAGAAGTGTGTATTTTTCCTGCACTTTTGTCTTCTGTCCCTTTGGATAAACATTGCTTCCATGTCATAGGGATGTTAAGGGTTATCTTGGCTTTTTAAAAAGGAAAAAAAAACCCTTCTGTTTTACTTCAGCATTTTTATTTCTAGTGGAAAAAAACAGTGACACATAATACTTCTTTCTTCAGCTGTACTGTACTGTCTCAGTGTGTGTGGAATTAGACATGGGAGTCCCATTAATGCTAATGGAAAATTTACACCATAGCATCTTTTTCCATCAAACTGTAATTTGTTCAGTCCTTTTGAATCTTCCTGTCCATAAACTCTTTGCTTTCCCACTTAGCATTCCAAAAACTGGGTCCCTGAAGCTTCCTATCTTACTAGACATAGTTAAATTGAATTTGTGACTACATATGCTGCTAGCTAGCTGAACTGAAGGCTTGCCTGCAGAGTTCTGCTATCTTCTCTTGACACAATATGCTGCTTACATTAGTAAAAATCCTGCTGTCATATCACTAGCCATTCTTTTTAATATTGCATATTTTCCCCTCTCTTATCACCTACTCTTTCAAATGTAGCAATGACTTCCCACCAGCAAACTTCATTTTAATGGGTGTATCTGGATTGTTCACACTCTTAGTTACCATTTAAAGTAAATAAAAACAGTCAAGTTATTACCTAACTGTGAATGATTGCAATTAGTTCTACACTGTGTTCTGGTTATCATTAGCTCTTCCTCACTGCCTTTAGTCATAGTGCAGCAGTTGTGCCACAGTAAGGCTCCCCGGATAACCACTTGTGAGTAGTATTTGCCTTAATTCAACTCCATCTCTATAATTTAGAGGCCAATGTCAGATAAATAGAATTTGGAAGCCTATTCCATCATACTCCAAGTGGAGTTAGGGGGTTTATTTTCTTGGCAGCAATTCATGGCAGTGGTGTATGTATCTAATAATGCAATTCTCAAGACTAATCTGCAGAGGTTTTCAAGTATTATTCTCCAGATAGAAGTCTTTGGCCTTTGAGAAAGTAGAGGTGGACAAAGGAGCTTTCTTTGTTATTCCTCATGTGCGGGGAAATTACAGGTTGACTTTGAAATTGATGATTAAAAGCTGATAAAATTTAACTGACAAAGGGAAATCCATGAAAGAATGTTCAGCAAGACTAAAAGGCAAATGGATAGAACAAAAACATGTGCATCTAATTACTCTATGAAAGTAAGAGGAGTTTAAAAAACAAAAATAATAAAAGAAATGCTGCATAGGAACAGCAGAGCTATTGGCAGGGTGATGATTTTCTGTCCCTGTCTGCCCTACAAAGCATTTTCTGGCAACTTAAATTTCCATGGGAATGACAGTGAATGGAAAATACAGATTTCACTTTTGCTCAAACTGTATTTTTGTTTGATTGTATTGGTGACTTACTGCAGTTTCCATTCAACAACATTCTCCTTATCGTGCAGGATTGGAGGGTATTTTTGGCAGACTGTCCTACAACAGCGCTTTGTTCTCTGACTCCAGATGTCTCTGCAAACACCATACGCAATGTGGAGAGGGGAAGGGAGTTGGGTTCAAAGACATTTTTTCCTCTACTCTATCGGCTGTCTTTATTTTGGCCCAGAGTAGATAATGCAGGATCACAGAGCATGTACATCCCAAATATATTCTCTCGGGAATATGACTTACAAAAGTATTGCGTGCAAGCACACTATGGGGGGTCAACACGATGTCTCTGAGCCCCGAACTATTCAGTTGCTGGAATAAAAGCTGAAAATCACCTTTTAGCTTGTAGCAAAGGTGCCTTCAGGGCTAAGGATCACACCACTCTGGATCACAGTGAAAGGTTTTGGGAAGGAAATGTCATCAAGCAACATTCACAGGCAAAATGCAAAGTAAAGAAAAGGACTACTGAGCACTGCTTATGGCAGATGCTGGTTGAGCAAGATGCAAATTGCAATCAACCCTTTACAAAAATAACTGGAACAGACTCTGTCTTCTATTTGGAGAATTATCCTTTTGCATTTGCTGCTATCTCTATCCCTGTCCCCCTAGAATTCTTATTTTCTCTCAAATACTTCAAAATGCTTCTGGCCATCTCTCTAGTTTTATCTACAAATGAAAGAAGTACAAGGAGGTAGTAAATGTGGCTCAGAAGTCTATTTATTTCAGTAGCATTTTTCTGTTTATATTCATTACAGAGTGAAAGACACAAACATGCTCTCAGTGATGCTTAGATAGACTAAATAGCACTGACCTAACAACTAAGTTTTGAAGGGGGACAACAAGCACTGAACAGGAGACATGGATAGTGTAACACTCCAAGCAGAAAGCAGAGCTTGAAGCTAATGCCTCGTGACTTTCATATAAAAGGAGATTCCTGACTTAAGATGTGTTTAAACCCATGTTTTTATAAATATATAACAAGAAATGTCTGCTGCTTGCTGACCTGCTAATTTCAGCTTGTTCTTTTCTCCCAAAGAATTAATTCACTGGATTAATAGGTTCATTAGACTTCTGATATGGATTACTTAAAAGATAATGAACCAGTGTCAAAGCCTCCTTTTAAGTCACAAATTGTTCAATATAGTAATTGCCATAAAACCAAACCCAAAACAAAGTTCAGTGCCTTTTATTTTCAGGGAGATAGACTGTACTTTAGGACTCTAAAGAAATACACAAACCAGGGTCTTTCAGGTGGAAAAAAAAGACTGCCCCAAGCAGCTTTGACCCAAAGTACACCTCTGTTGCTGAGCAGTGCAGGGATGTGGCCTTGAAATGACTTGCAGGCTCTGTATACAGGTTAAAGTTCATCATTAATGTTTTTCATAACCCTGACCTGACTATAAGTGTCTAAAAAGTTAAGAATACAGACTGCATTCATCATAAATAGGAACTTTGGCTGTAATTTTTTTGATATTTGGGGAGAGCTTCCTACAGTAAAACTTCTGAACTGACACAGAAATGTAATATGGTTTATATTATCTCCCAACAAAATGTGCAGTTGGCTTGGAAGTGGAATCCATCTCTTTATGAATACATGACAAGTCCTGACAAATTGATATTTATATAGAGCTTGTAATCTAATTGTTTCTTCAGTAGTATCCAGGTCCTTCAGCATATCTGATATTTAGACAACTTATTTTAGCTTCCTATTCTATAAAACCAAGTTAAGCTAGCTACTGAAAGACTAAGTGACTTGACTAGCAGTTTATTGCAACTGGAAATAGGATTAGGGCCTCTGGAGATTGCATCCTGCAAACTTTATTTATGTGAGTAACTCTTAACTGGTCTGGATCCTAATTTCATGCCCTACTGCTTTAATTGCAAAATGAGCCTTTCTCTGGACAACAAAGCAGCTCCAGAGAGAAAAAGGAACTAAAATCTCTCTCATCAGAGCTGTAACTCGTGCCTGACAGCCCTCAGAGAGAGCGGGCTTCTTGCCCTGCTTCCCTGCGCAGCCATTTTGGGACTGTGGGCTGGCATTCCCTCGGAGCCACTGCTCTTTTCCAGTAGGGCCTGTTTATCTTTTGGCTGTTGGTTTTGCTGTAATTGTGCATATTTTGTTTGCAAATGAAGTTCACAATGTGGAATTAAAATACGGTGTGCTCAGAATGTAGGACAGAATGGTAATTTAAAGGCAAGAAAAGGTCTGGAAAGCCTGTGAGGGATACCAGAGCGAAGCAGTGGTTTCCATGACGACAAATCCACCAAAATCTTTGCATTCATATTGATTCAAGTGATGGATACGCCAATTTGGGGGCAGGGAAAAGGCGAGGAAAAATATTTAACCTTGATGAAGAATGCTTTTTCTGTGGAAAGGAATTAAGGAACTCTTCCTTTGTGAAATCCTTCTTGGCTACCAGCTACGGGAGAATAAAAGGAAAATACTGCCATCCTGGCTTAGTTCTCTGTTGTCGGGGTCAGCTTGTAGGGTGCTATGCTAATTGTGGTGCTTGGCTCAGTGAGGCAGAGGAAAGTAATGTGCAAAATGGGACTAAAGGGGTTAATGGTAGAAGCAGTGCTGCGGGGCTCCTTGGAGCAGCGAGGGAGGTACAGGGCTGCCACGAGGTGCTCAGCAACAGAGCCACCTTGGGAGGCTGCCCTGCCGTACTCTGGCACCTGCAGAATAGCTCTCCCTGAACCTTGGCTGTGTGGGGCAATTTTGGGTCCCTTCCCTCTCCACCACCAGTTCCTGGCATGTGGTGACAAATGCACTTTCCCCCTGAGTGGCCCCTTGGTGCCACCTTAACACTGCTGGGAGCATTTGCATGGCTTCCTTGGTGTCCTGTGAGA
>JAUBNY010000965.1:8384550-8396296 GCA_032275445.1 Crypturellus soui | reverse complement strand
TAGTAGCAAGAAATGGTGATAATACATTTGCTCTGGAGAAGTTGTGCAAGGACATGGTCATTTTGTCATTCCTATCAAGGCAGAACTCAAATGGGACCTGCTCTTGCTGGGAAAGGGAAAAGAAGGGATAAGAATTAGGATCTGGATAGGAACAAATAAAATGAGTCCATTGCAGATTTATATAAGGCAAAATACAAATCTCCTCCCTGTTTTTTCCTTTTTTTTAAAAAAAACCAAAAACCTATCCAATCATATACATGAAAATAACTTCCGAGTGAAGTCCTTGAAAAGATATAAACCAGTTGATAACCATAAGGCATTATAACAACTGTCCATGATGCATATGGCGAAATAAATGACCAGAGGACCGGGCAGGACACAAAGTGATTGCGGATTCAGGAGACTAAGCTATTACACAGAGGGGTACAGCATCTGGCGCTTGTATTTTTGTGGAAGTAAAAAGGCAAAGAGGGGGCTAAGCTGTAATGGAAACATTGCTTCAGGGCCAAGGACTGCTGTGACTCCAGATGCCAGCAGTTTGTTAAACATAATACAAAACAACATAAAATGTAAAAAATGCAACTGGAACAAAAGGTTAGGCCTTCTCCCTCCATGTCTTAGTAAAAAGAATGGGAACAAAAACAAAGTCACTTGGCAGCTGGGGTTTCTCAAATCTTGCCAGCACTCTGCAATCTCCAGCATTGCCAAAACAGTCACATCGCTCTGTGAACTGCACCCTACTATTAAGCAAATAGGGTCTCTCTCATCCCACCACTCCATAAACAGCCCCCTGCCATGGCAAGAGCCTCCCTTCATTACTGCACAGCATCCTGCTGTTCCAAATGCAGCCCCCTGCTATTGCCTTACAACCCTGATGCACAACGGTGTGTCAGCAAACGCTCTTGTTAAGGGGTAAGTTTAGGCAAGTATTGCTGAACTAAACAAACAGGCTGTGGGTGTTCCCTTCTGTCAAGCTGTTCTAGCTTTCCTCCATTTTCTTACTCTTCATCAGGGTTAGAGAGGGTTAGACTTTGTGCAACACCACTGACTAGAGGAATAACTTTATGGATGAAGTTGGGCCTTGGCAATAGCAGACTGTGGCTTCACCGTCCTCTTCGCTCTTCCTCATATCCTCCAGGACCACTCTGATCAGTCTGAGTAAGGCAGAGCGAGGGTCACTTCATCTCCATGCCTTCAGACTCCTCCACTTCCATAAACTGATACTATTACCAATAGGTTGGCCTTTTTGCATTGACCTCCTAGTTCTAGTAAAGTCAAGTCTAAGATTATCCCACTGAGAAATCAGACAATGATGGAAAAGGAACAGGATTTGGATCCACCTTTCTGAAGGACAGTAAAGTTTCCAAATTTTGGTTGGTGGTTTTTTTTTGTTTTTTTTTTTTTTTTTTTTCCTTCTTCTCTCAGTGGAGCAAATTCCTCAAATTTTGGATATCTTTCACTTTTTTAAAAAAGTGTATTTCAATTCAATTACAAAAACAAGGCAATTTCAAAGCAGCAGGTCATTGCAAAATGTATAATAAAAATCTAGGCAAGGTTTGGAGGAAAAGGCAATATATTTTACCATATCAACTGCTGCTACTGGTAAACAAGTCAAGTTTGGGGGCACGAAGCTCCTGCTTCACGTCTGAAACAGAAGCAATCTTTCACTCCTTTCCAGCTACATCACCACGTCTGAAAAAATATATTAGGTTTCCCAGCATACCTTACCTTGTTCATAGGTCCCTTCTGCTAGAATAATGTATATTCAGTAGTAATGAATACTTTCTGTGTAAAAATGTGAAAATGGAGCATTTCAACAGAGCTCTCACATACTTGTTTTTTTCCCCCAAAGGTCCATTTGTTGCTGATTGTTACAGTTGAGGGTGAGCTTGGAGAAGGGATTACCACTGCAGATTTTCAGGAACTATGCACCAGCTGTCAGCTGAATGTTACACGGGCTATTTAGTGCCCCACTCCCTAGAGCTTAGTACTGCATTTCTGTTTCTGGTAGTCCATCAAACTGCTTTCTCCAAGTCTAATATTAAAGGGCTCCAGACACTCCATTTCTAGAGCAAGGGGTACCCTTTCCTCAATAATAACTTTAACAGAGAATTTTCAGAATGTTTTCCTTTAATTGTCAGGAAAGGATGGCTATGAACATGTATCTAGACAAATTCTGTATTTTGCCACCTCCTGTTACCTGTTCTGTAGAGCTGGGCCTGAGCCTGGCACAGACTCGTGCTCTGTATCCTCCAGGCCCAGCCAGGCATTCTCGAGCCAGGAGGGCTTCTGAGACGGGGTCATGTGCATAGGGTTTTAAGGGCTCCACCAGAGCCCAGACCACTTGCTGGCATGTACAGAATCCACATTCTGCCTGCATAGGTCTCTCAAGACTGGACAGAAATTAAGTAATTTATACCAGCAGCTCAAAAACGGCGAGCTTGAAGAATGTCTACTTTGGACAGCAAAATGTTCCTGAAGTTGCCTTGCTAGAAATAAAGCACAGGCATTTTCCTTTTTTCAAAGCAGATCCACCCACATCATTGAGCAGTATTTTATTACTTTGATTTAAAATGGGTTTTACAATGGATTTGAAATGACAGATTGTACATTCAGGTGCTTTTATCCATACAAAGGCACAGGTGAAGTACTGCTAAGTTCCTTATCTATCTTTGTGATGTATTCTGGTGAAAACTTCCAAGAGAAAAAAGTAGGTAATCTGCTTTCCAAAAAAAAAAAAAAAAAAACACTAATTTGAATATCAGATGGCCATCTTGCCTTCTAAAACAGTTTTGAAAATTTCCAATTTTCCTATTTTTGTCAGGATTTAGAAGTTATTTTAATAGAAAACTGTCATATGTAACTCATAATGGTTTCCCCAATTCTGCAAGAGATTCTACCCTCAGAAAGTACATTGCTCTGGGTTTTTTCAGGAGATGCTGACTAGTGAATGTCCTCTCAGGCAAAGCCAGGCAATCCTAAAGCATCGACTACCAGAAGCCCCGTTTCCAATACCCAGTGCTGGAAGGGAACACCCGCTCCTGCACAGGTGTCTGCATGCTCTTGGCCACTTCTCCTTTGCTTCAGTGATAGTCAGAGAGCCACTGACAGGACAGTGTCCAAGACATCTTTGCAAGTGTGATAGAGAATGTGCCACAAATATAGAAATGACCTTTACATTATTAAAACACATAGGGTTGTAAAGCTTGTGATTGCAATTGTTTCAAATGACAGAGCCTGTCAGTACTGTGTAAGTGCTCTTTATTATCATGTCTTGGGATTTTTTTTTTTTTTTTGTGTCTCCTCCTCCACATGGTATTTTCTTACTATAATAACATCAAGTATTTTAATGTTCCAGTGCTTTTGCTTACAGTCCTCAGACAGGTCATACTGAGGTTTTATTTCTTTTTTCTTATTACTGCTGCTGTTCTTAGAGCCTGCCGTTCCAGCCTTTTACTTTGCTTAAAACATTTCTTACCTACCATCTTATTTAGATCCTGCCTCGAAATGCCAGGTACCTGGACAGGAATCTGAAAGTTTCTAACATCTTAACATTTTTTCATGTTACACATTGCATTTGTTTTTCCATCATCACTTGCTTGTGTCTGAGTGCATTTGTGTGTGCAGCTGCTGAGTTCAGAGAAGGGGAAATAGAATATTTTTAATAACAACTAAATATCTCCACTTACAAATTCTAAAGACTCTCTAAAGAAATTAAAATGACTAAAGAAATTAAAGAAGAATTAAAGAAATTATACAGTTCCAAATTCTAAGAGTAAAGAGAGTCTGTACTACGGCAAATAAAGGAAGATAAAACAAAGTATCACTACTGCAACTGCTTAGCAGCAAGGGAAGCAGCAGGACAACTGTGATTATCTTAAAATGTGAATGTGACTTCACTAAATGGCTTGGTGAGGATTACCACACCTTTCCAAATGCTCTTGGATGGATCTAGCCTCGTAGCAGTTTTCCCTAGGGAAGGACATTCAGCAGCTTTAGGTAAAACTATTTTTTTGTTGTTGATTTTTTTGTTTGTTTCCTTCCTTCCCAGGTGTGGCTGCTGTACAACACTGACTGCTCTGACATGGGCAAAAACCATGAAGAGTTGGTACTTCTGCCTATGTGAAGGGCTACAGAAGGGGCTGTTTTGTTTGAAGAGGAAGCAGGCTAGAGACCCTTCACTGCCCCGAGACTACTTTTCTCCAGAAGTTCGCAGAGGAAACAGAGTGGTTAAGTACTCTCACTCTCTGAAGAAAATGGGATAAAAAACACATTAAACTCTATGTATCATTTACCTTCTAGGCTGGTAAAGCCTACCAGGTTCAGCAGTGGACACTGTACTACTACAGGCCATCAAATAGCCAGAGCCCTCTGCGTGATCTATGGGGTCTGCCAAAACAAGGTGACATTTCTGGGATTGCAGATAAGTTTTTCCAGCTTCTACTGTAGGACTGGAGTGTGTAGCAATCAGGAAACTATAGAGTAAGAACTCAACAGAATTTTAAAATACGATTTTGTTAGCACATCCAGGCAAATCATTACTGGCTTCCAATGCACTTCTAACTCACGGGATGTGTATGTGTTTAAGTGTTTGCATTTTCTTTTAACACGTGACATCTTTTTTGGATAACTATATATAGAGGCATTAGTGAATCAGCATGATGCAAGACACTGTGCTAATAGGAGCATACAATCACCATCATCGGTAGAACTCAAGTCAAAACACGAATACTTAATGTCTGCTTTTTCTCCTAGTGAAAATCAATTTTCTCTTAGTGCCTTAATTGCTTTTCCCCTCTCCCTCCTGCTCTGCTAGCTAAAACTGATTTTAGAGCAGTTTTTGCAAGTCGTTTCTTATTTATCAGACACCTATAGCCAATTAAAAGCTTATCAGTAGAATAGTCTGTTCATAAGATGTTTTACTGGTGAGCTACAAGCATCACATTTGGGGTTAGAGTTAGGTTGCAAAACAAACAGACTAAAACTTCATTATGGATGACTTCAATGTCTTTGCAAGGATAGAGCTTTGAAAACTCCAGAAGAGTAGAAAAAAATACTTCAGTATATTTTTGCCAAATGATAGTGTTTTACCCTCTCCCCAGGAAATCAATCAGAGTGCAATCAAAATATATTACCAGCTGCTGAACTTCACTTCCTCCCTTGTGGATTGGAATGGATTTGACATAAATTGAATCTCAAATTCAAAGCCATGTTCACTGGATGGCTGCTTGATGTAAACCTCATGGAGAGGCAGTATCTGCTCCTATTTCTGTTGTGCTTTCCATAGCTCTAATTGATGGGGCTTCCTTACGCAGGGATCACACACATGGGGGAAACAAAAGCTTTCCGAACTTTTACTACAAATCAAGCAGAAACATTATAGGTGACAGTGGAGAAGTGTTCTCGCTTATTCAGAATTTTGAGTTTTCCTGTGGTATTTCCACTCTGCAAACTAGAAACAATGGAACGTGCCAATCTTTCCTTTTGTCTTTTTTTCTCAAGGCTTTGCTCAGTGAAAAGCAACCAAGCCCTGGACAACTACAGATGTCTATACCTATGTATATCTAGCTTTCTTCACCTTTTAAGAGCCCAAGAGGGTTCTACAACTCAAATGAACATATAGTGGAACATATAGTGAAACACATACTGGAATAATTTTAGCCTTTAGTATAGTAGTCAACCCTAGAAGGAGAACTGAAAAAGTTTTCAGCAGCAACATCAAACCACATTTTTTGGGTAGGAAGTGAAGAACAATTACAGCTGCAGGGAAAATGTAGGGCAAGCAGAATGTAATTACGCAGGTTGGAATATGGCCAGAATACTGGGGCTTAATGTTCTTATTTGTGTGAAAGAAATAACAAAAATACTTGCATCACCGCCATAGTTAGGCTTTCTGTTTTTGCTTTATCTGAACCATAACACCTATGGCACAATTCCTAAGCGCTGAGCTAACCAGGTTGATTCTGCTCCCAGGAATCAATTCCCCATTGCCTTTTGATGTTTACTGCGCTAGGTATGAAGATGGAGGAATAAGCCAATTCAATTCGAGACAAAAGCTAAAACTTCTAATTTGAAGGGATGTGCTGTCAGACTGCAAAGCACAGCACCGCTGAAATGGATGATGGAATCCCAAATTCCTTGAGTGACTTTAAAAAAAAAAAAAAAAACATATTTGAAGATCCTACTGGAGCAAAAAGCCCATCAAAATGCTGCAAATGTTGCAGTATTGAAATAGAACTGAATCTTCTACTCAAGAACCCCAAACAGGTGTTACAAACAGTGTTCAGTGTAGTGATAAAACCAGTAAAAAACACAACAGCCTGGCAGTCACCCAAAATGGTACTAAGTCTTCAAAGGGGCTCTGCTTACTAAAATCACAGTTAAGATTTTAATACCTGTACTTTTAAAACTGTTATGCCTGACAAATGGATGAGAACATCCCAGGTCTGAAATGGCATACCCTATTACCAGAAGATACCAGAACTTCTACTATGGAAGACATTAACCCTGATAATTCAAACTTAGAGCATGTTTTAACCACAAAGAGACACTGATCTTCTTCAAAACATATATACATATGTATATATACAAAAACATATAAACATATAAACAAAAACAACACATATAAAGCATGTTTGCTTTATAACTGAATATCCTTATGTCTCGCATGACTGTCTAGCATGGCTTTGAATGCTATTCTACCCCTTCCCTCAACAAATGCATACAACACAGGTAATGCATGCTACTTGCATTCCTTTAAACCTGTTTGAAGTGTGTGTGAAGGATGAACTTTGTGCTTATATTGTCATCCTTCCAGAGCTTAAACCTTCCCTCTGTAAGTGATGAACCAAACTCCATTCACACCAAGTAGCAAACACCAATCTTAATATTCTATGCAGCAGCTCACACTACCTGGACATAACTGCACAAACAGGAGAAACATGCTGATAAGATTGAATTAAAGTAATATAAAAATTTGCTCAATTGACTTGCTGTATTTTTAAGAGAATTTCCACAAACAGTATCCAGAAATTTCCAAGATCACAAGGATCACTGAGCTGAATTCTCTATTTTTTCCCAAGTTCTCAAAATCTGAAATTATCAACTCTGAAAGTATTTTTTGAAAAACTGAAAAATAGTTATTTGCAATAGAACAGAATGATATGCAAAAGCCAAATTCCTGGGGCAAGTCCACTGTAATTAGAAAACTCTGTATTTCAAGTCCAAGTATTATTTTCTGTGTGCATGTACAGAGAAGCAAGACACAAGTTCGCTCTCATTCCTTTGTGCTGTTCACTGATAACTTAAGTAGCAATATAGAGGTGCGGGGGAAAAAAGGGTTACAACTTTTTTTTCCTTCCCATGATATACGGGAGTGTGTTTATGCTGTGCTTCATTGATAGTTTCTGTGAACTAGTCTTTCTCCAGGATTTTTAGCATCGTTGCACACATGCTACAGGGGACATGTGAAATACCACCACATAGCAAAACTATTTGAGAGATGTTTCTGTGCAAGAAAGATCATCCTGGACAGCAGGGTGCTGTTCTTCCCAGAAAAGCACCCAATACACTGCTGCCGTAAAGGGCAAAAGTCAAGGATATTCCCAAATGAATTTGACATGATTTGAAGTGTAAAAATGATACTCACTGCATTAAAAAAAATCTCCCTTTAGCCAATGATTATCAATAAACTGTAATGACAATCTCAGTATTAAGATCCCTAGATGATTGAAGCACAGTGTATTAAAGAGATTTTTGAAAACTTTTTTGGCTAACAGAAAATATTGGCACTATCACCATCTTTGTGGCTATTGTCCCTGATGAACTGGCTTTTGCTATTTCCTCTGCCACACACAGCCCTGTATAATCTCTTTTCTCCTTTATTTGAATGCTATGATGAGAGATTCAAATCTTTTGTCCTGCTATACTTAGTATCTATACTTGTATGCAATAGTTTTCCTTCCTTTCCAGATGTTATCAAAGTCTAATAACTGCTCTGAGGAGCCAAGGCAGATGTTAGCTATTTTTTAAAATACAATTCAAGCCAACTCTTTCCTTCTTTGACATGTAAAAATATAATGAAACTTCATGAATGCCTTTTAATGCTATAGAAATGCAAAAAAAAAAAGCTACAATAATCATTAGATTATTTATCATCATTTATGAAGGCCAAATCCTAACTCTAATAGCAATCACCATGGACAGACTCCAATGCAATTATTATCAGGGACCTGCTCCAAGGATCGTCATCAGAATCAATGGGAAACTTTTTCCCATGGAGTTCAGGGTACTTCAGATCAAACTCCAAACTGCTTTTGCCTGCAGAAGGTACCTTGGGTCCACTCAAAGCCAATGTTCACAAGGCAGGTTGCTGTTAACAGAGACTCTTCAAAACAACAATCTTCAAACTTCCTGTGGGGAGTTGGGCCAACTAGCCTTAAAAAAATGATCTCTACTTTCATTTTACTGCATCATATTACTCTACTGCTACTTTACCAGTTGAGTCTTGTTGAGTGGTACTGCTTCGTGACAGGAGACACGGAGACAAGGCACTCAAGAGAAGTGAAGTAGATGTGTGTCTAGGTGAAGTAGTGTTTGTGTTGTGGTTTGTGCTTGGATCCTTCTAACAGACAGGCATTGTCAACTGCCCTCTGTTCAGCAGGCAGTCCAGGAACATGCTGAACAGTGTAGTCGTGGTAACTGCATAGTGGTGGTAAAGACTTTGAAGCTTCCCAGCTTTCCCACTTAATCCCCGAGTAAAGTAAGGCATAAGGAGCACAAGTTAAACTGCAAATTCTAGTTTGATTGATAGATTGATTTCCAATCAAACCCAAGTTTGTCTAAGGGATAAAAAGTTTTCTCTGCTGTTTGACTCTGTAGAAATGGAGATCTGGGTAGCTATTGTAGTGACACACATTCCTGCTGGTTTTAATCAACAGATAATTAATAGCAAATTATAATCATAATAGCATGCTTCATCCCAAAGGTTCCAAGAGCTCTTGATAAAAAGTTGGACAAATGCTGCCCTTAATTATACTCATGCAATCAGAAGAGGGTGGCCTTTCTTCAACCTCTGCAATGTGGCAATCTCAAAGAAGGAACACAGCATCTGCTCTGACCTGAGAGCACACTGCACTGTGGGGCTTCGGAGGGACACTGAGCAATTCCTTCTCAGACAGGATGTGGGTGTGGAAATGTGAGTTAGGCAGTACACTATGGGATCTTGAATGAAAAATGCTAGCCGGAACATTATGTCTCAGACGATCCATTTACAATACTCCAAAGAAATATCTTTTCGCTCAAAAATGTCACACTGTAGAACCTGTGTGATTATTATTCCAAACACAACTAAGCATAACTGAGCTCTAGAGATCTGACAACTTACAACCAAAAGGGTAGTGACCAGAAGACTTGAAAATTTAGCAAATTATTCGCAATAAAGGCTACTTGCTACTTCAGAATATGGTGTCTGAGTATGGTACAATACTTGGTGCACCCCTTTTACTTGCTGTTACTTCCTGATCATGCCCTGTCAAAAGTAGCAATATCTCCAAAAAAAAAGACTAAAATTACCAACATAAAGATGTATTTTCCATTTGAAAAAAAAAAAAAAAACAAAAAAAAAAAACTCCCCACACAGTAGAAATGCTACCTTTCAGAAAGATTACAATCTGGAACAGTTTGAACAGTCAACAATTAGAATGATCAGAGCAACAGTCTGTTCATCGTGTCATCTAGAGCAGCATTAAAATACAGCACTGAAGCTTTTAAGGTTTAGCAGTATTAACAGTGTTGTGAACACAGTGACAGTGATAGTTCTTAAATTTGCCAAAACAAATACTGATTTACTTTGCAGACCCAACTGTCTTCCTTCAGGCCTGCAGATAACAGCCTCTAGTTTAAACTCACTTTCTGAATTAAAATATCATATATTCAGGGTTTCAGCCTGCAAATCACTAATATATTATTTCTTGAATTGCTAGAAAGCCTCAGTAAATCTTTCCAATGCACACAGCTGGACTCTCCAGACTAGGCTGCACCAAACTCGCAGGAATCCAGGAGATTCCCCCAGACTTGTGTTTCTGAATCATCAGCTTGTCAACACAGCAAGCAATGCCTAACACATTTATAAATAATCTGTAGAGAACTTGGAGAAAAATGTAATTTTCTTCCTTCACAAGAGCTTCCTGGAACAGAAGCTCCCTTTTCTTACATATTTATAAGGAATTCTGTAGCCTACAAAAAGCACTACAGCTCAGATCGTAAGTTCTGTGGGATAGACACAGATTTACATGTGGTTCCCAACAGATGAACTCATACGAAGCATCAAGAGCATCACAAGATTGTGCAGCCTGTGAGGTGTACTCTCCTGGCTGTTTAGATGCACGTTTAAAGTTAGCATTGGCATCTTGATATGTCTTGCAAGTCAGTGTAAATACAACCCCAGATATCTGGGTTAGGATAGAGTGGTAGCAGATCTTTCCCAATTCAACAGATCACAGCATGATATCCAGTTTTAAACTGAACTGTACCCTAGACCCCATTACAGCTCACTCAGCAGCTAAATCTCTCATTGAAGATGATGGTAGTCACCAAAACAAAACAAATTTCAGACAAATTTCAAGGGTTTTAGAAAGAAATGTATGGAGGGAAGGAAGGTTAACATTCTGGCTTTGTGAAGTTACAGCAGGAATTCTCAAGCATGTTGGATTAGTTGGGTAACTTCAACCTTCCAAATTTCTCCAGGTTATTCCGAAATCTGCTGTTTCAAAACAGGTACACTCCTGAAACACAAATCACATGCAGTGTGGCCAGTAATTCCTGAGCAACAGCTCAGGAATGACTGTACAAGCGTTTACTCTGCACAGTGTTGGCTATCTATGGAACTTGTCACCAATTTTATTCCCTTAATGCTCAGTTATTTTCCAGACTGGAGCTTTCATGTAGAAAGAAACTCCTCTAGGCTGAAACACCTCATTCACAAATGTAATGAGAATAAAACAGTGTAAGATCTTCTACTTGTAGCTGCAGACGGCTGTTTGAAATAGCTACTTTTTGGATGGTGGTTTTGCACTAACCAATATCTCGGAGGCAAAACCAGCCACATCCAGCTGCATTGTAACCAGCGTGGAGACAGACGCAGGGCCACAATATGGTAGGGACCCAGAAACGTCTTAGCAGACAGTGCAGTGGTGTGCGCAGAGCTGTGGCACATTCCATGTCCAGAGAAAAGTCTCCTGCTTACGATCCGGTTTGAAGCGAAGTGAATAGTCAGTGAATATAACTGTGGGAGTAGTCTTCAGCAACTGAATATGATCCCATATTTCACAAAAGCTAAGTCAAATGGAACTAATACTTTGCCTGAACATCTGCAATGGACACAAGTGCTAATCGATGTAACAGTAGCAGTATCTATAATCCTGAAGTACTAGTAGAAATGTTGGAGCAGTAGTTTTTCATTGCCACTGTACATATTAGGCATCTAGAGTATCATTAACCATTACCTTTGGAGATCATTCACGCTGAAAAATTCCTGATTATTATGGATTACAAAACAATTATTAGTCACAGCACAAACACTCCTTATAATTAATGGCCAAGAGTATTAAACTTTGCTAAAGTATTTTCTATATCAAAAACTCACAAGCAAGTCATTGGATTCTCAGCAACCTGTCAATCCATAATTACCAGGGTTTAAAATGGCAATTAACCAATTTTATGAGATATATTCTATCTGCATTTGTTA
>JAUBNY010000965.1:8353398-8384450 GCA_032275445.1 Crypturellus soui | reverse complement strand
GGCTGCCATCAGAGATCACACGTCACCAGGCCAGCCAGTCCTTTCTCTTCCAGCCACCAATGCTTGTGGATGTGGCTGTCGCTGGTGATGAAGCGCCATGGCAGGAGGCCTTGCTCTGGGATCCCAGGATGGGCCAGCGCAGCTCCAGGGTCATACCGTGCCACCACGTCCCAGCTCCTGCCTTCGCCCTCCACAGGGAGGACATCTATCAACATGAGGCAAATGGCGGCAAAAGCTGCCCGTGCGACCAACTGCATCAAGGAAACGAGACGCTGAAGAAGCATTTTCAGCTTCACTTGGAAGCCACGTCTTCCTTCCCTGTCAGAAAGGGGGTGATTTGGACCATTTGTTTTGCTACTGTCCCTTTTTTAATGAATTATTTGGTGCAGCCATCAAAACGTCCGCACTCGTGTCACACAAGCGCCCGTGTGTCCCTGTCCGAAGGGCCTCACGCTGAGGCACCCACCGCCTGCAGCTGCTCCCGCCACTCCTGGCACTCACTGGCTCCCAAAATCCGCAGTTGGAGCAGGGCCGGGAGCGCTGCAGAAGCCCCTTTCCCCGCTGTCCACCGCTCGAAGCGGCTGTGGCAGAGGCGTGAGGCCGCAAGCAGCCGCCCCCGCCCAGAACCGGCCGGGACCGGCCCGAACCAGTCTGCGCCGCTTCCCGCCGCCGCCGCCGCGCGGGGCCGGCCCGAGGCCGGGGGCGGGACGGGGGCGGGACGGGGCGGCCCTGTGGCGGGCGCGGAGGCTCGGCGGGCGCCGAGCTTTAAATGAACATTAGTATCGGCTGCCGGAGGCAGCGCTGGCCGGCTCGGGCTGAGTGGTGGTAGCGGCGGCTCCTCCGTAGCGGCGGCAGGAGCAGCAGCAGGTAGGGTGGGCGCCAAGGCGCGCGAGGCGCCGTCCCTGCCCGGTCGCGGTGCCGCCTCACGGGAGGGACGGCGGCTCCTGTGGGGAAGCGGCGGCTGCCTCGGGCAGTCGGGGCTCCGGGAGGAACCTGAGGAGACAGGGGGAGCCCGGAGGGGTCCTGGCCCACATCGCTCTCTGCGGGGAGCCATAAGGTGGCTCAACCGGTGCTGGCTCCCGGGGGGGGCGGTCCTGACCTGGACGGTACCAGCTTGGGGGGAGGGAGGCCGATCCGTCTGTACCGACTCGGGGGAAGACGTGAAGTGACCCGGCCGGTACCGGCTGCTGGGTGGGTCTTAATCCACCAGTGGCGCTTCTTGGGGAGGCCTGAGGTGACCGGCCTGGATGTGTGTGGGGGCCTGACCCTGCCGATACCGGCTCCATGGGGGAGCCCTGCCGTCACCGGTCGGTACCGGTCCGGAACCGTGAGGTACCGCGGTACCTGTCCATTGCCGTGAAGCACCGATCCGCAGAGAGGGGAGCCCTGCAGTGACCGGTCCCTGGCGTGGACACGGCCAGGGCTGCCGCGCGTCTCCGTGATCATCTCCAGGTGCCCCATCCTAATAAAAAGTTATTATCCGGGAATGCGCTGCCTTCTCTCTCCTTTTGCCGCGGAACCGGCGCGTTTCGCTGAGGGAGCGCTCGCCTGGAAAGGCGCCGCGGGTCCGGTGCCGCTTTCCAGCTTGTTGCTAATGGGTTTAGAGGTTCGTCTGCAACTCGGGCATTATCCGTGCTCGGATGCTTAAACTCTGCTCTCCGCAGAGATGAGTGAACTTTAAAAGAAAATCAGGTCAGCCATAGATTCTGGGCATCAAACCCTTTCCAGGTCCCAGAAATAGCCGCACAAGTAGCGTGACCAATTCCGTTTTCATGCACAAAGCTTTTGAAATTTTCTCTTCGCTGGAGTTGGAGAGATACGGGAGCTCGTCGGCTAGATGCTTTCAGCTTGGCTTATTGAAATGAGCAGAGTTTCTAAGCTCTTGCTCTTAGGCAATTACTTTAAACTTTAAGAGGTTTGACTAGGAGATTGTAGTTATTCTTTTAATAAAGTCTATTTAGCACCAGCTTTTTCTCTTTGCATTTTTAAGATTTGATATAGAAAGGGTGAAAAGCAGGATATCTTGGAGGGAACACACACGTTGGTTTTTGGTGGGGACGGGGGGAATAATGTAACTGGGTAGCAACAGTAATAATAAATAAATTAAAAAGGGGGGATTTGGATGGTGCTTTTTATTTAATGTTCTATACCCAGAGCAATGGTGTTCTAAAAGCTCACAAAGTCCTGAGAAAACAACTGACAGAAATATTTATCTTGCATTAAATGGGTCAGATGATAACATCTTCTATTGAATCTGTATTGGACAGTTTGGTTGCTAAGTAGCTATGAATTTCTAATCTCAAAGTAAATGATGTCATAATGACATCACCACGTCCTTTCACTTGATTGATTCTCATAAGAGAACAGTAATGAGATTTGATATACATGTCTCATCTCTTTAATATTCTTCCTCTGCTTCAGGGGATTTCCTGACCTGCCTGGCAAATTCCAGTGAATCACACTGAATTCTAGCAAAAAGACGTTCCTTTTGGAGACGAGGTGGAACATTAAAGGGACAGTGGCTGATCCTGGCCTCGTCAAAAACTGAGGACCTTGGCAGCTGACGTTTTCTGTGGAAATCTAGAAATGAAGGACAGTGATTTAAAGCTTGGAGTTCTTAAATTCTCATGCAGGCTCTAGAGTGACTTGAATTTCAAAGGTGCTCAGCTTGAGCTCTTCCTACTGGGTATGTGGAAACTTCAGCTCTTCTAAGGATCAAGTCACTTTGTGTATGTGTGTGTGAATCTAAATACTTAGGTGGAGTGGGGCGGGGGGGGAAGCAACAAAGAAACTATAAGCTGGTGTCTTCCTTCCATCACCAAAATAAATGTCAGCTATAATGGTAAATGTGGGAAACCTGTCAGAAAGTGTTGTATTTAATGTTAATATTGTGCTAAGAATTGAGAGCGCTTTTCTTTACCTTCTTAGCTAGGTAGCATGATTTAACTATAGATGAGTTTGCTACATTGTAATAATGAACAGGAAGTTCATGCTGTCAGCAAAGCTCTACATCTTCAGAGTTTATAGAATCTGTTTTTTTTTTTTCTTATCACTTTTTCCTTCAAAGTATGGATGATGTCTTTTTTTTTTATCATGTGCATGTTAATCTAAGCCTGAATCTACATAATTATTAGGCAATTTGTTTTCACGATAAACATTTTTGTGATTTTTGTGATCATTGATTTATTTAAATGCAATAGGCTGGATCTTAATATGGCTATTTATGTTTTAATGTTTTCTGTGTGTAAATCTCCTGACAACTTCGCAGGTGTATGGAAATGGAGAAATTAAGTGAATTTTGTTTGCATTATATGTTGTTGTGATGGGTAGTTTTGTAAGATAGCATTCAGAGGATACATGTACCAGTTTCATTTGATTCTTAGACAGTCACAAATCCTGAGGAATATTGAGATTTGATATAAGTTTCAAAAGTAGATAGTTCTTCTCCTTTGTGCAGTTTTTTTTTTTAACCTTTTTGTGTGTGTTTTGTTTTTTACTTTGTTTTTTAGCAGGGAGCAGTTGGTAGTTAATTTATATCCTGAATATGCCGTCTGCTGATTGACACCTTTATTATTGCTAAAGTATCAGGGCATACTTAAGATCATTACTGCTAGAATAGTAATTGAAAATGGGGGTTGTGAGCAACCAAAGTAGGAAGGTGGGGGGACAGAGGCTTATGTCTCTTGAATCTTTTCATCATGTGAATGTGATCCAAGCTCCTGATGTCAAAAGAAAATTTCTAAGCAATCTTTAAGAATTCCACACAGAAGAATTCCTGCGTGCAGTTACAATTTTCCACAAGTTTTAGATGCTTTCTGGAATGAATCAAGTATGAACAAGTGATTTGAAGGGAGTAGAGGGGAAGCTCTGAAGAGAATTCTTGGTGACAATTTCTTTTCAAGTTATCTTAGGATTTTCTGCTTACTGTGATTTCTTGTAACTCATGCTTGCGATGAACGTTGGAAAAGAAAAATGAATTAGGACTTGGGGACATATCTGTGCCTTTCAACTACATGTTGGATGGTCATCTGTGACATTTGCATGGTTGTGCTTTTAATAGGGTGACACATTTGGTTACATAAAATGCAGAAAGCGATGCACCTTTCTGAATGCTTGTAATGGAAGGTTGATGCAGCAGCCCTGACCTCTCTGAACAGGCGATGACAGCAGAGATGTGGACAAATAGGGGAAGACAGTGAACGCTTCCACTGTCGTGACAGATCTCATTTTAAAAAGACAAGGTCAGTTGTTTCGGTGGCTTAAGTAAAATGGGACGAGGCAGCAAAGGCTTCTGTTGTGCAAATAGCAATGAGGAGTGTGATCTTCGGGTGTCTGTTACCTACTCTAAGGCCAGTTTGACTTCAGCTCACCACCGAGTTATGTGATAGTTAAAAATTAGTTAATGAGCTTTGGATTTTTTTGTGACTGAGGTGTTCTCTTAGTTCCAGAAGCTTTGCTTCAATTGCGAAAGGATAACCTGCAATGAAGAGCTGGGTTTGAAATGCTGGCTCAATGTGAGAAGAGAACAAAACATTAAGTAGATGATAAGCCCCCCCACCTTGCCCTTTTTTTTTTTTATGTTGATGTTTTAAAGAGGAAAAATTATATATATATGCCTTAAGTTAATATGGATGGTAACCTATTAAAAATAAAAAGTTCCAGATGTAGATGGATTTGTTGATCTACTGTACTTTTACTAATTGGAAAATTTCTGCTAGCTTCAGATTGTGTTTCTAGAATGCAGACAGCATTTAGTCCCTAATCTGTTAGGGAGTAAAATACACTAAAAAAAATACATATATATGTATGTACTGTACCCCACCCCTTTCCCTTCTAAGGAAATTTGAGGAAGATAAATCCCACAGCGTGAGCAACAAACTGTTATTTTCCAAGAACCCCTACGTCAGGAGCTTGTTTTATCATTGTTCAAGATGCGGCCGACAGTGAGCACAACTGCAGCAAGACTGCTATAGCCCCTGCACCAACGGTTTGATGCTGCTGTTGGCTGCACTGGTGTAGCTGGGACTTTAGCGCAACTGGTTTGCCATGGGAAACCACACTGAGTTTGGATTCTGTTACCATGTTGTTACCATGACCTCAATTTGCAGGAAAAATCGTAACTATGCTTTGTGTTGGGTTAATTACCAACATTACAAAAGATGCCTTATGTGTTCACCGCAGCACAAGGGGTACAAGTCCGTTGACTTTGGCTGTGATGAATGGAGTGAGGAATCATTTTGAGGTTTCCTCAGTCTTGTTTGCTTGCTCTATGGAAATTCTGATATGTCACTGGGGCAGGGAAAAAAAAAATCCACAGGTAGATCTTACAAGCCAGTTGTGTTTAGGTAAAATGTTAGGTATAAAAGGGCTCTCTGTTGAAGACTTTGGTACAAGGATCTGTAGTTTCAGAATAACTTTTTCAAATCAAAGTGAAAGAATTAATTGTACAAAAATATAAGTTATTTGAGAATGGTTAATAGGGTGATGTGTTAAAATATTAAAGCTTAAGTTAAGGTATAAATTAGAGTTTAAGGGATATGATATGTTATTAGGCAGCTTAGCGCAGTTCTTTTTTCAGCCTGAAATACTGTCTTAGAATAGCCTTTGTATTAGTTAAATCTTTTCTGTGTGAAGTAACTTTTGTAGTATGACTAATTGTTTGAATGCTTAATTACACTGAGTATTATCATGAAAAGCATATAGAACCGTGAAGAATCAGTACTTCACATATTTATTTTTATATGCTTTCCAAGTAATGCCTACACAGTTTAGGCTCATCCTATAGCTCTGCAAAACCATGTGACAAGACCAAGACCTAGGGCAACATAAAGCAAGAAAAAGTCCTGTCAGTGGCAAATACACTGCAGAACTAAAGAGCAGAAGCTAGCTGAGAAAGATTAGTAATTTTCTGAAAAAGTGTTACAAATGAAACTGTTTCATCATTAAACACTACCTAAAAATGCATCAGGAAGTTCTTTCAGCCTGGTCTTGAGTTCTGCTTATGTAAGAATATTCATAATTTTCCTTTCTCTGAAGAAAAATGAAGACAACTAAGGTCAAGATTCAAGGATGCAAGCTGGTTTCCCAGAGAATTTTGCTCAGTGTTTCTACCACTTCTGCGTGGTGTGTTTTTTGGGTGAGAGGGAGGACTGGTGCCATTTGTAGCATCGCTTTTCTCCTGAAATGTAATTTACAGTTTACTCTTAATTAAAGGGCACATATCAACATCCCTTCACCAATCTGAACCCTAGGATCAGTTAGTTTAAAAACTTTTGAGGTTCATGTGGTTTTGGGGGGATGGCAGGGGAAGGAATTGGATTCACTTGCTTGTTTGGGAGTACTGTTTTTCTTGGTTTGTGTCTATTTTTTTTCCTCTCACTGCCTGAAATGTAGTGGAGGCTCAGCCTGACAACAGACTACTGTTTAAGAAGAAAATATTTTCCTATGCCAAGGAGATATCCCTTAATTTCTAGCTGCAGCATCTCTGTTTACTCACTATATATCTATTTTAGTGCAGCGGAGATAAAATGAGGCAGTTTTAAAGATAAATAAATAAAACAGGAATACAACATGGCCTCTGGTTGTGGTTACAAAAAGGGGGCACTGTTCAGTGTGTTTCTCTTCTGCTTGGTTGTGGTGGCACTTGCAAAGCCACATTACTACAAATCCCTATTTCTGTGCTGATAATGAGGCTTGACACTAGAAATTTTGCATGCAGCATCTTTGTTGCATCCTGTAAATGCTACAAATAGCAGGAAGGGATAGATAAAATGACACAGATGTTTTAATTATGATTTGATTACAGAGCAGCCAGAGGCATCTATTCTGAGAAATATGCAATTAGAGAAAATGCCTAGGACTATCTAACCTTCAGAAATTAAAATTAACTGGGTTTATCTGAATTGTGTTTTTAACATTACTAAAAGAATATGACTTCCCAGCTATCTTGTGTGGTAGCGCATCTCCAGTTGGGCAGATGCACTGCTGTCTTCCGCACTTGGGCCTGCTTGCTGGTTTGACCCTCCTGACAGGAGATGTGAGGAGAGCAATCAGTACCTATCACTGGTCATAAATGATAGTGTGACACAAGACCATAAGCAAGTGACTATGTCTGAGCTGAAGCCCAAGAGAAATCCTGGATCATCTCTTTGTCTCGTCAACATATTTTTCTTTTACAAAAATTGAATTTTGAAATCCTGTGAGCAATAAAACTCTGGCAGAGCTCCCAAAGGGCAGGGACAAGAAGTTCCCTGCTCTTGCAGCATCGGCCTGTGCCCTGGTATGGCTGCACTTGCTGGCTGCAGGTGCATGGAGCCCTGGGCACAGGCTGCCCTCTGTGTCAGGAGGCTTTCAGCCTACGAAGTGCCACATGTGATGATGACAATAGCTGTGAAAAAATAAGGTCTTTTAAAATATCCTCAAGGCTTAGTGGATTTATCTACCAGCAATGGAAATGTCTGTCCTTTTCTGTACACTCAAATATGTAGCACTTGAGGTTGAAAAGTCCTTTTTTCCAGTGTAACATCAGGCATGCTCTGTGCTGCAGATCTCGGCCTGCAAGAACAGGTTGTCATGACCTGGCAGGGACCCGGCTGGACTTGAGTGCAGGGCACACTATTTACTTGAAAGCTGGAGCACGGCTGCAGTGGAAGGGAGGGACTCCTGCTTTACAGAGCCTTGGGGTAGCTGCTATTCCAGCTACACATGGAGGCCATGGAAACCAGCCTCTGGTCCCAGTGCTTGGAGGCTTCCTTCAGGAACTCCATGCACATGGTGCCTTGCTCTTCTATTTTGCAGTCTGGCTCTAAGAGCGGTAGGATCTTGTTTCATTTTGCCTCACTACAGAGTCGCTGCTGAAAACTGACAGAGGCACCTGACCTGCCACCCAACATGGCCTGTGAGCTGAGGAGAGGTTGTGCTCGAGACTCTTGGAACATTGTTGTCCTTTCTGAGAACATGCAGAGTGCAATTAAGTGCAAATTAGCTAGAGATCAGCTGTTTTCAGAAGCCTTTTGGAGACTCCTTTGTTAATGATAAAGGGCATTTTCTGCTACTGTGGTTTCTTAATTTGCTTTACTGTTTCTCTTTGGAAGCCCTCAAATTCTCCAAATTCAAAGCATTTCTCTTCTTACTGACCTGTGTGTATTTCACAGGGATAAGAGCTCTAGCTAGCAACTTAGGCATGATTTGTCAAGGGTTGCTTTAATAAATTAGGTTATTTTCTCTGAAACTCCCTGGTTGGTGAGTAAGAGAAACTTTGTGTTAAGCTGTGCAAAGCATAATGAAGTTGTTGTAATGCTTTGATGTGCAAATGCCTAAATAAAAATAAATAAATAAAAAACAAAAAGAAAAGAAATACAGTGTTATTGATAGAGAAAGCTTTCCCAAAGTGTTTGAGGACATCTTATAATAACCAAATGTAGATTATACTATACGGATTATAAACTTTGATAATAGCCCTTTAAAGCTTTCATCAGATGGTATAAAAAGATAAAAATCTAATTTATTTCCTTGAAATGTCTTGCAGATAGTTAAAATGCTCTTCTTAAATGGAGGATATATTTAATATCAACGATCAAGACAAATTAATGTTAAAATAACTGTGCAGTAAGATTTTGTTTCCACTTTGTTACCAATTTCCAAGCCATTCTCCACCAGCAGGTCAACTGAGCTGACTACTGTTTTCTTTCTGGAGTTATAACTATAGTGAACTCTCCCTATGTTTGTTTAACTTAATGAAGATGGTTATATAAGCACTGTTTCCCCTTCACTCACTGAACTGTATTTCCCATGCCACTTTTTGCTTTCAGTGTTGTTTATAGGTTAGCAAAAGAGTTTTGTGTATTTTCTGCTTTTCTTTCTTGTATCTCTTCTTGAGGCTTATTAGCACAAAGTAGCTCTGAGCCATGGCTTGGACACCAGAGATTCAGAAAGCCTCAAATAGCCATAATAATGGAGCAGGATGAAGGATGCTGGTTGCTATGGGAACAGTGCATGTGCCACACGAGATAATGTAACCGCTGTAGTGCAGGGATCTGTGCTGCATATTGATTGCAAGATTTCTCAAATTCCTTATATAATTTATGCTTTGCTAGGCATGTTCTACCTAACAAGTGAGGAAAAACTTAGCAGCTGGGTTAAATCCAGATAGGTTTTGATAATTTGAAAAAGTCGTCTTTTGTGAGCAGCAGGGGAAGAAGGGGTCAGAAATACTTAGACTGTTATTAGGTTCATTGGCCTTTCCTTGTTGGGTTTACAGTGTCAAATTGTTGTGTCAAGTGAGACTTAAAGGAATAGAGCTGAGGCCCTATGTGGAGTGCCCCGAGTTAAGGTAATGGCAGGAAGCATTAGGAAGTAGGCTGGACAGGGTAGGGCGTGCTTTCCATAGCCTGTGTTTCACTTCCATTCCCAGATTCTAGTGGTGTGTGCATGCGAAAATAAGAATGATACTGTGAAACTCTGCTTATTAGTGCTAATGGCTCAAAACTTCAACATCACCACCTTCAACACCACATCTCTGAAGTACCAGTTCTGGAGGCCCATTTGATCTGTGACCTTGTGCTGCTGAAGCTGAACTGTTATAATCAAAAGTTCATTTTGTTTCGTCTTGCTGAGGGGGTGGATTTCAGTGACTGAGAAATATTGCCTGCAGTGACAGCCACGATGGATGAGGGCAGGTATCAGTCGCTTCACCAACCTGGGGCAAGAGTTGTGTCGGAGGGAAGAGGACACCTGTTATCAGTGGAAAATTGCCTCTCTTTAACATGATTTTCCAAACCTGAACATGTAGGTTTGAATTTAGAGAAATCTTATGTGAGCAGGTTTAGATTTGGATCTGTTTTATGATTTGGGTAGTATAGATCATGTAGTAAGGGAGTACTGACATAGGAATCTGATACTTTAATTAAAGCCATTAGTTTCCCATTCCTTTTGTAACACTTAAGTGTCTTCTAGGATTGTGTAATAATTAATGAGCTGAAGCCTTATATATTGGGGGAAAAAAATGCATTGAACTTGGACATTAGGCATTGCCTTTGACATCAGTGAGATTCCTAAGTAAGTAAAACCTGACTGTGGGAGTGCCCGTTGCTCAGCCGTGTGGCTCAGACCTACCCATTACGCTGCACTACAGAGCAGTGCTTGCGCGCTGTGGTCGCCTCTTTTGGAGCTGTTGCAGAAAAGAAAACTGGAACTGTCTGTCAGATGTCCAAGGATTAGCCAATTGTTTTTCATAATTGCATTTGCATATAATCATAATTATATATTCCCATTGGTACTTTGCAGTTCTTATCTTTCTGTTATTTTCCTGCTGCCATTTGACACTGTTTAAGACTGCTTGGTTTAGAAAGTAGAAGTGATCCATAAAGTGTAAATGTTGCTAATGTGATAGGTGGTTTGTTTGTTTTGTCTTTCATGGTGACTCTAATGATTGGATTTTTTGAGATGCAGTCTGAAAATCCCTCTTCAGTTAAAAGTGCGCAGACTGGATTTAAATGTCAGTTTTCACTTCTGTTCTAGGTTACGATGAGCACCCAGTTGGAAATGGTTCATCCCAATAAGAAGACAGTAATAGTTTTGTATGAGCATGTAGTGGTGACATAGTTGGTATTTGTCACTTCTATTTGGTTTTGGATGAAAAATACATTAAAAAAAAACCCTCAGGTTTTAAATAGAAGCACATACCTAGTTATCTATAAACATACATACCAACCCATTTAGTCTCCCTTGCAGTATTTTATGGTCTTGATATCAGTCTGCTGTGTGGGCCTCAAGAATTTTTCAGTGTCAAAATTATGCTGCCTTTGATAAAGGCCTGGGTTGCTTATGTGGTATGATATCTCTTGAACTTTCTGTCTTCTGAATTCATAAACTGCAAGCAGGTTAAGCTGCAAGAAAGGTGGATGATAAACGTAAGTGGGAGATAGTTTTCCGTGGAGTCACAGGAACAGTTTTCCTATCTAAGTTGCAAAATATATCGGGTTCCACATTATTTCTCAGATGATTTTTCTTGACTTAAACCCTCCTGAATCTGAATGCTGCTGATGATTGCTAAGGTCTTGTGTAACACCTCATGTGCAGTATTCTCTAAACCTATTGTTTAACATGTTACGGATGTAGGAAGTGAGTGGTTATGACTAACACACTGTAGCTAGGTAGATCTAGGGGGGCAGGTCTGCTAAGAAACACAGCCCCCAGCCCTCCCCTTCCCTACCAAAAATCTTCCCAGGATGGGGAGGAAAAATAAATAAATAAATCTCAGAAGGGAACTCTGAGGCAAAAGCCCTGGCATTAAAATGGTTGGTGGGTTGAATATGAATAATATCCTCATAACCAATATGCGTGATGTAGGAAGGAATAAAAATGAAAATCTCTGAAGACCCAGCAGGGCAGTGAGCCAAGCACTGTGGTGACATCGGTCAGTCCCTTGAACAGGTCACCAACAATTTCTACTAGCTGTGATTCTGGTCCATGATGTCCAGGTCTAAGATTCATAGCACAGAGCAAGAGTTTTTCTATTTAGATAAGAGCACATCGAGTGTTTGGGTTTTGTCATCCAGACCGCCCTTTCCTAGTGCTGATCCTGGCTTTCAAGCCCTCGGGAGAAAGCAGTAGAACCTCAGAGGACTTGGATACATACATAAAACTCCATCTTTGTGGCTGGCTGAAATAGAGGATTGATGGTTTGGCTTCACAGTGACCCTCGGAGGACTGCTTAAGGAAGATTGCTTTCCCCCATTTGCATTCAGTTACTCCAAGTATATCAATTTCCGTTGAGCATAAGGATGAATTTGATTTTACACGGTACAAGTTTCCAAGGAGGTGCTAAATTTGCAAAAGCAGTTGCCAAGGGTCTCCAAGGGACTTGACAGATTTACAGGCTCATGACATAATACCATTGCAGTCTCAGTGGAAATCTGACTTGATATATGTAATAAAGAATTGGAGCTGTTCAAGGACAATGTTGAAAAGCAATTTAGAGAGGCCAGGGAACCTTTGGTGTGTCACAGTATGTGTGGGTTTGTTTTGTTTTACTTTCCTGCAAGGGGGTTGAATTGTGACTAGTAGAATTAATTATTGCTTTATCCTTTCAGTATTTAAAATTGAGATTCAGCATTCTATTCCACAGTTGCCTTTTCTGAAGGAAAAGCTGATGGCATCAAATAAATAATAGTTTATGAAAATAAATTCACTGGGGCTGGAAAAGATGAAATCAAAATTATCAAAGAATGTGTTATATTTTAAAAGAATATGTGTATGTTAGGCAAGGGAATTTAGCGGACAAATATTGCCTTAGCATGCTTATGTCTAAGCCTTGCTTAGGCTTTTGAAAACTTCACAGATTTGTTAATCAAATTATTTTTATTTTAAAAATAAACACTATTTGCAGGTCCCATGTGCCAGTCACTCCTGACTGACAGTATTAGAAAGACAACCCTATTTGTTCTTTTGTCCTGTACGTAGGGACTTGCTGCCTTGTCTTCTGAGTAACACAAAAGCCATTTTATTTCTGAGGAACAAATGCTTTCTGAGCAAATCTGGTAAGATATTAGTTGTGTGTGTTTTTATGAAACAATTGTGTCTTCCTTTTGCTGCTCTTCCCAAAGTTACAGAAATTTGTAACAGGCTGCACTGCAATGGCAGAGCTGCTCGTGTGGTGATTTACTTCAAATTGTTAAAAAATTGCAGAGATTTACCTGGGATATGGCAACCAAATGTACCAATACCCATGTGCCTGTTACATGTATTGTGGCAGCTACAGATTAGTTCTTTTATTCATGGATACAGCAATGCTCCCTTTTATTATAGGTGAGATCAAGGGAAAGGAGGCAGTATGAAGATGTTGCCTTAAAGTGCATCTTAGTCTCCCTCAGATGCTTGCAGTTTGTTTTTGCTGCAATGTCCTATGGGGGTTAATCAAATTCTTGTATCTATAGTCAACATTAGCTGCTTGCTCTGTCTGTGCAGGCAATCTCGAAATCACCCGGGTGAGGGATGACACTGACACACATGGTAAAGCAAGCAAACAAAAAGCCCCCAGAAGAGACAAAGCCTCCAGAAGCAGCTCTCCTCCTGGTGCCACAAAGGGGCACGAGTGGAGGACAGTAAAGCTCTCTGCAAATGCTCCCATATTGTTAGAGCCCTGAAGGAGGAAAAATAGCTGTATCTGCACAAAGACACAGTGTAAGGGTTGTGTTTCCCTTGTGAGTAGAAGGACATGTAAAAAAGGCCACAATGAAAAGCTAGCCTTTTCCTCTGGTGTCCTCTTCAAGAGGCTGGTGTGAACTGTGTAGGCTGAGCTCCCTGCCCACCCTGTTGCACTGGATGGAGATATTTGGTGCTATTTGCAGGAGTGGAAGGAGCAAAGCTGTTTGGTGCTGGAGTAGGTGCTACTGGGCACTATAAGAATAGTGGCTCTCAGTTGAGGTTAAAGAATGGCCAAGAAACATGAGTGTCAGTATGACGGGGTCTCTGAACCTCTTCCTCCTTTGTGTACTATCCAATTCTACTTTGTCTGGTACTTTGCTGTATGCTAAAAAGCAGATTTGCTGTAAATGTAGCCTTTTCCAGCAGGTGTGAAGTATTGCGCTGCTACCGTTGAAGAATCTAGATTTGAGAGAAGAATCCTACAACTGGAGAGCTTTGAAAAGCAGTAGGTAACAACCAAAAATGGCAAATGCTGTCTCCTTGTCACCAGTTCTTGCTTGCTTCTGGATTAGGAGAAGAAGCAAGCAAAAGCTTTTGGACTGAGGGGTGCTGTAGGCTAGAGAAAAAAATCCTATGTAGACTTCTAGAACAAGTCTTGGGTCAGAATGAGGAATGCAAGTGGTTATTACACTTAGCATCTGGCATGCATATCAACATGACTTGTGTCTGAAAGCAAAATGCTTTCCCATCTCTGGAGAGGCTTATTCATCAGTGCTGTATTCATGCACTTGGAGAATGGCTGGTGTAAGAAGATTTACACAGGCAGCCCATGTTCTGCTCTTGTTACGCTGTCAATGGTTATGCTGAGCTAGCTTCTATGTTGAACACATATACTGAGCCTCTCTGTAGATTTGCTACACTCACTTGTCTCTCTTTCTTTTGGGGTGGAGTGAATAATTAAGATCACACTGCTTTGGTTTGAAAAAAGAATGCATTTGCTGTGTTTGTGTGTGAATTTACAGCAGTATTTATCTTCTGTGAGGTGTTTAACAAAGCGCGTTCTGTTCTAGCTGTGAATGTTAGCTGTCCAGCAGTGTTTCCTCATGATGCAGTTACCCTCAAGATGGAGGATCTAAGCAAAGCCCCTAGAAACGAGTGTTCCTCTTCCAGCAGGAAGCTTTTGTAATGGAAATCGGGAAGTTGGAAGGGAAGGCTGGAAGTGTAAATTGAGAGCCTGGTAACTTTTGCAAAAAAAAAAAAGAAAAAAAAAATAGTAGTTCCACTGACCTCAGTGCAATTATTTGCAGCGGACAATGTCATTCTGTGTGCTTAGGCATGGTTCTGCAGCACGTAAAGCGTTGGCTTGCAGGCAACTGTGCTGTCACAGCACTTTGGGGAGAGGATCCCTATTCTTAACAGGAAAAATGAATTGGTTCGTGCTCTCTACAGGCTGTGTCATGGAAGAATGCTGCTCCCACTTATTTTTAATGGCATGAATTCAGTTCACCTACCCAATGTCACTGTTGCTCCCACAAATTAATTGCATCTCTAAAATAGCAAACTAAAAGAATCTGCATTCACTTTAGAGCAAGTCTCTGCATTTCCCTTGAATATTTAGAACAGTTTGTTTAAAATCTGAGGTGACACTCCTTTACTGCCTGGATGTGCAGAGGAGTCGACAATGCAGTATTCCATGGGCTGATTTGTGTCAGGATGTCTGAACTGTCTTGCAAATAAATGTCTCCTGCATGATTGCTTATTTGTAGGGAACTTTATTTAGAAGGAGCATAAGTTATCACTGCCAAGAATCACGCTTTTTGTGGAAGATCTACTACAGAACTAAAGATTTCTTTTGTTTACGGAGAGAAAAATAAACCCTTGGGGCTGTTGTTTATAGCTGCTGACATGTGATAGAACAGAACATGCCTCTGCGAGTGGAATCTTAGATTGGCATCTTCCTAGGGAGGGAGGGGGGATCTTCCATGAGAGCTGAAAGCTGCCACTTTGTCATCTTACAACGATAAAACCTGAAACAAGCTGTTGTGTGCGGGGGTATGTTATGCATAACAAGAACTGAACACAGGAAGAGTTAGAAGGGGTAGTTTGTATTCAGCAGCTGAATTATTCAAGGTGTGGAGTGCTACCTTATGTGTAGAACAATTTCAGCTGATTTTTTTCTCCTCTCTCTTTTTTCTCCTCTCTCTCTTCTCCCTCCTCTCCCCCCCCAATAAAAGGCCTCCAGATTTGGTCCAATAGATCTTAAAATTTGTAGTGCTACTTGTGGATTTGATTGGCAGAGGTAATCCCTTTCCTTCTCTCTCCTGCATCTTTCCCTTCCTAGGCTGTGACAGCCTCTAGACCAAAGCATAATTAAATGTAGTCTTTCAGAACTGACATATTTAAAATAGCAAAGGAGATGTTAATCATTAGGATACTCTTTTTGTAGAAGCCTAAGCAAGATAGACACCTCAATCCCAATAGATTATGTGCATATATATTTTTGGCTCTTTTGTAAAGAACAGCCATATTGTTTAATATAATCCAGTGATGATCTCTTTATTGACACTCTCTTAATGATATAGCCATCTCTGACATTCCCTTTACAAAAATATGAACAAATTGGAGATGTTATCTTTTTTTTTAAGCCTATTATAGTTCCTTCTTCTCTATTTCTTAATACTAACATACAAATATTACTATTCTGTGCTCTTAACATCAGAGAAAAGTTGTCCTTGGTTTCCCCCTATTTTTCACTGAAGTAGGCAGTGTTCATCGTTGCAAACAATTCTTCTTTTTCCTAAACAGACACAAAAAGCCAGAGCAGACCATAAAAGTAACACCAGTTCTTCTAAAGTGTGGCAAAATTGATGATAAAGGCAATGTTTGCCACCTTAAATATGTAAGTCTTGCCACTGAATATACCTCTCCAGTAAAGGCTACACCAGTCTCTGTATTGGACTTCACAATAACCCTCATGTCACCTGATAAACAGTGGCAATGGGGAGTCATGGTAAAGGTCATGTTGTCCGAAGGCAGTGATGAAAAGCCTAAAACTAAGGGTGTGTTAATGCAGTCTCTCCCAGCCTGGTTGGAGTTGCTCATGAGAACGTGAGTAGAAAATGGTATCTGGAGTTTATTATCTCTGTTTTAACTATATGTGTGTAGTGAGGATATACATGTATGTATATTGTGAGGATGAGGTGCATCTTGGATTTGAGAATTTATTCTCCCTTTCTGAATGGAAATCAAGGGTTGTTTCTATTAAGTGCAGAACATCCTCAGCTTCCTCTGGGAGCCACTAAGATAGCAGCCGTCTCGGTGAAAGCACTTGAGCCGAGTATTGCCTGTTACTTCCAGCAGTGCCCTTGCCCTGCCTAGGGCAAAACGTGGATTTTTGAAAGAACTGGTGGAAGAAAAGAATTGAGTGGTGGTGCTAGGAGCTGTTGTGTAGCTGTAATGGAAAGATTCAGTAGGAAGGGAAGGTGAGGAAAGCATGAGGGAGTAGGCTGCTCATAGTGCAAGGCAACTCTTCCCTGAGCCAGTGAGGTTACCTGGGAATGTTACAAGTCACTTGGAGATTTAGGTGAGAAGCTGCGGTGCCTGGGCCTGGCGTCTTCCCTCTTCTCCCAAACTGTCAGAGCAGCGAGCTCTTTCTAGAACACAGCAGGCAGCACCGTGTCTTGTGGTGCACAGTCCTAGAAAATGGAGCAGAAGGGCCCTCTGGAAGTCAACTGGTCTATGCACGTGTAGTGTGGCCTGTCCTTGTTGGTTAGCTCAATTTGAATTGTGTATGCAAAACAGCGCAAGTCAAGGAATGGCATGCATTTCACCTGAACTGCTGCTTACTTGCTCTGCTTCTTTCAACTTGGCCACTGAAAATAGATTTACTTCTGTAGGTAGGTGCATATTTCTCGTTAACAACATTATAGCATGGCACTTCTTTTTCCCACCCCTTTTAATTTTTACATTTGTCAAAACTTATTCTGGGGACAAATACCCTTTTCCTGTGAGGTAAAATGGGCTCCCGATGGAAACAGAGGATGTTCAGCACATTATAGCCCTCAGTTTGCTCAACAATGTCTTGGATGTGTATTTGGAGTGACTCAGTTATGACTGATTTAGATTAGCTTGGAGCCAGATCAGAGAGAACACTTTCCTGAGTTTGTGTTATGTAGCAATGAGAACTAATATTTTTAGTGAAGAAAGCTAGCTCATTTTTGTGTGCCACTCATTCCACAGAATTATTCTCTGGAAGTCCCTCTTTCCTGCAAGGAATTGGTTGCTATCTAATTGGCAGAAGTAGATTTGCTTGCTCTAGGAAAATGGATGCGTTTTAGAAAGTGGGTAGTAGAGAATAAATGTGTGGGACTGTAAGTCATAGACTTATCATTTAAACCCAGGTTTTGAAGTATTTGAATTCTAAGAAAAATAAGAATTGTGTGTGTGCTTGTGTGTGGGATTAACAGGTGCAGTAATTGCTTTTGAAATGGGTCCAAGCAAGTAACATTAAGTCCTCATTTTGCACCTCGCTGAATGCTGTGCAAAGAGCAGAACTTCCCAGCAGCTGAGCAGATATAATTCCATTGATAGCCCTGGCATTGAGCCGATTCACTTAAGTCAGTGGAGTAACATCCACTCACGCCTCGGTAAACAAACCCTATTATATTACATGAGATAGTACTTGTTTTGGGACAGTTCTCAGTCTTTTTAATTCTTTCTCTTCTAAGGGTAATTCTGCTTCTAAATGCGCCTTTATTTCTTCAGCCTCCTGTGTAAAAGTGAAAAGTAAGTTTTTAAAAAAACCATGAAATTCTATGCTCACTTCTGCAAGCCCCTTGTTCAGGCAGTTGCAGGGTGGTCTGGTCAGAAAGCTATAAAAGCCTCGGGTGAATGAACTCTGGCAGGAAAGGGGATGTTTTCCATTGCAGTGCACCCTTGTCCTCCTCTCACCTTCCAGCTGCCAAGGCACTGGATTAGAGCGGAAGGGAATTTTTCTTGCATATTCCCTATTCTCCTAGCAATTATTTAGGAGCTCCACAGTAAGAGGAGTGTTGCTGTTCAGTGATCTTTTACTGGGCTCAACTTTTGCCCACGTGTGTGTGTATTTTTGTTTTTCAGAAATGATGACTATTTTTTTTGCTTAAATCTTCTGACTATCTCCATTAGGTTATTCTAGGCACAAAAACCATGAAAAGCTAAGTGTCTACCTTGGCTCACTTAATTACTGAATCAGTTGTTAATATCTTTGCTTCGTTACCCCCCAAAATGGAAGAAGAGATAAAAGTCCTTTTCCCCTTGCTACAGTTAGTTCAGATGTAATGAAATGCCCATGAGGAGTCCATCGAAAATTTAAATTTTTACCCCCTTCTTCCTTTAACTCCTATAAAACCCAGAGGTGCAGGAGGGCACTGAGAACTGGTAAATGGAGCGCTATTTAAGTGCCAGGCCTCGTTTCCTGCCTTTGAATTGCTCCCATCACAACATCCTGCCCAGCATTCAGGGAGATGTTCTTTGAGACTCTGTTCTCCTCCCTTTCTCCTCCTTGCAAACAGAAATCCGCTTGAAACATGCTGGAAAAGGCTGCCCATTGCAGCCAGGAGCTGGGATTTAATAAGAAAATGTTATGGTAACATTCCCAGCTTATTCCTGGGTATTATGATACCCCTGTAAACGATCACAGGGGTTTCAGAATGCTGTTAGTGTGTGTGTGTGTGTGTGTGTGTGTGTGTGTGTGTGTGTGTGTGTGTGTGTGTGTGTGAGATGGTCTTGACCAGAGCCCATGGTTATGTAATGACCAACTGAATCCACCTTCCCATTCACTGTTTGAAACAAGAGCTCTTAACTGTTTAGAAATGAATTTAACAGGTACTGTGGAGATAATTTGATTTCCTACAGATTTTGTGAGAATACCTGAGTAATTTAAAGCAACCCACTCTTTAGGTATCGGAGAGGTTAGGCAAACTGGGACACTCGTAAGTACCACAACCACAGAGCCTTACTGAAGCCCCACTCTTCATAGACATGGAAACGAGTCATCCACAAGAGGCTAATCCATAGAGGAAGAAGCTCCAATGCACAGTCATCAGTAGTTGATATATATATTAAAAAAAAAAAAGTGTCCTCTCATGCAGCTCTCTTGGAATCCTGCCCCTCTCTGCTTTCATGAGCTCTTTCCTGCTGGAGTTGCCACAGCATTGATAGGGATCTGGGAAAATAAGCAGAGCGATTTTTGGCTGGCCTGTGATCAACAGAGTGGGTAGCAATTCACATTCAAACCCAAGTAAAACAATTTGGAGCAGTCATCAGCTAATATTTATATATTATTTTCAGCCATATTACTTAGGTGGTGTACCTCTGAAAAGAAAATCTGATTGGAGAGGATGAAGGAGGACATTCTCTATAAATTTTAGTTAAAAATCAGTACAAAAGCTCAAATATTAAAGTTTTCATGAGAAATATAATATATCACCTGTATACTCACACAGGTTTCCCATCACTTTATATATACTTGCTAGGAAGAAAAGCCATGTTGTGTGGAAAACTGTTCCCTTAAACTTAGCAAGGCAAGGCCAGGAAGATGCTAATGTCTTTTGAAAGGCTTTTTATAACAGTTTGTACCTGTATCAGTTCATTTTCTTTGTCCTTGTTTCTAGAGTAGTCTGCTTTGTATTTGTTTTTTTCTAAATCTTTTTTTGTTTACTTCTGCTATTAAATATGAAAATCCACTCATAAGAAAGCTGCAAGGGGAAATGGTGCAAAATTAATTTCAGAACACACGGGACTTTTGCTTCCCTCTTGATTTATTTGGCAGCAGATAGTATTTGGCACTGGTTCTATCCCCTTTGACTGTGGGACTTTCTTTTCAGCTAAGCATTAAGAGCTTTTTAAATGGGAGGTAGCTGAGCACCACCAAGCTGAGGAAAAGCAGCTTTAACGTGGCATTGGCTTCCCTCCCGCTTCCTGACCAGCATCCCAATGCGAGCGTCTCAAGGCACTTGCTCCCGTGGCCTCTGCTGTGATGGGATCCTGGAAGCTCAACCAGAGCAAACCTACAGAGTAGATTGACCTGAGCAATAAAGTTTATAATTATGTCACTCTTGAAGTTTGTTCCTTGACTGAACAGCTTCCAGGAGCCTGGGATATGATTCTAGTAACATCTGGAGCAAAATTTATCAGCTGTTGGTTAGAAGAGCTGCAGATGAACAGAATGCAATTACCAAAGCTGACACTTTGCCAGGACTCTGGATTGACTCTGCTGAAGGTGGCAAAGCATCTTTAACAGTCACAAATTATCATGACATTTACCTTTTGGATGGGATGCAAATACAGACTTCTTATGAAGAATATGACTGCAAAAATAATTTGTCTAGCATATAAATGGTGTCTGTGTGTAGTAGTGCATGTGGTAATGCTCCTCGAGAGAAGTGAAGGGGATGGTTAGTCTGCCAAGAACTTCAAACAAATTGTGTTGGAAAAGCAATAGCGCTGCTTGCATAAGAATATAGGTAATTGGTACCATATGTTGATCTAGAAGTTCTTGCTTCAACTGAGCAATTGTGTATTAAACTGAAACTGCTTTAAACTCCTCAGTAACTTATTTTATATGCCTCATTTTATCTCCTGTTTGACAACCTTGTTCTTTGGGACTGTGAAGGCCTTTCTGCAAGAATCGTCTATTTTCCCCTTCTCAAATAGAAAGAGGGGCATGGACTGAGCTAGAGAAACAGGACAAATCCCAGTTGTGCTACTGAGCATCATGAAGCAAGCAATGCTTTGAATCTTGATATCAGATACTTTAAATAGGTAATCTCTATAAGAGAAAATTGTGATAGGAAATAGAGCTTCTTTCAGTTATTACAGTATATGTTCCTACAATAAAGTCTTTGTACAGAAATTAAGGGGAAAAGAGACAAGAGGAAGCGATGATGAATGCTAGAAGAAACACTAGAGTTTAGTGCACAAGGGACAGAGGGGTAGGATACGCTGAGAACAGATCATCTTTGCTAGCAAGGGGAGTGAGGAATGAAGTGTTCTCTCCTTTCAGGAGGTCGGGAAGACTCAAATATGAATGAATGTGTGTGTTTTTTTTCCAGATGTAAATCTGGCCCCCGACCTTCTGCAGGCCAGTGCAGCAGGACTGGAGAGACAGCAGAAGGTGTGTTAGCAGTGAATACTCCCCATAGCATTTCAATTGCTAAATTGCTAAAAACTTGCCCTTTGCTCATCTCCTTTGTCATTGTTCTATCTGTCCAGCCAATTTTCTGGAGTACTGTCATATGGCAGTGGACTTATCCTCATGTTTGGCCTTTTTCTGGAGGAATATTGCCACAGTGCAAGCATCCTGTAAGCATTACAGCTTCTAAAGCCTCCCCTCCCCATCCCTTCCCTAGCTAGGGTAGTAGTCAGGGCTTCATTTGCAAATCAGCTCCTGAGCCTGTGCAGTATCATTCAAAGCCAAACATCATGAGTCTTCGGGATTTAAAAAGTAATGCTCTGTACTCCAGTGAAGGAGCCAGCTTGCTAATTCTGGCGCCTATATGTCTCTAGTGCTGCTAAACACATATTCCCCTTTGATCATCGCTTCTGAACTCCTAATGGACTGTCACTTCTGTAATCCTCCTCTTTTGCTCATCTCATCACTGCTTCTTGTGGCTTTCCCCTTGGCATGCCATGATGCTGTGCCATAAAATGTGCCTTTTGTCCCGCTTCCCAAGAGGCGGAGGCAATGCAAAGGGGAGAGCGCAGCCAGCTTCCTGGTACTTCATCTGCTACCCGTATCCAGGCACTCTCTTCTTCCTTCTGGAGATCTTCCTAAATCCAGCAAGAAGGGTGGACAAGTTAATACTTTTTAAGCAGGACCAATAGCTGATGTGTGTACAGAGATGTTGGAAAATGGGAGGCTGAGGGATCTCTCCCATGACAAGACACGAGCTCTCACTGCAGAACTTAGTCAGCCCAGGCCACTGCTTGGCTATCCTGGGCACGTGGCAGAGGGGCATGTGCATACATATGTATGTGTATGCATACATATACACACTGTACTGCAGATTCTTGAAGCGTGTCTGCCTGTGGGGGTCTCCTCGTGCTTAGTGTAGGTGCTGCCATCTCTGACCTGCTTTACGATGCTGTGATTGTCACGATTTCTCTGGGGTTCTGTACCCTCTTAGAGAGGTCGGGTTTGCAGATGGACCCTTTGCCCAGGAATGTCTGACATGTGGCAGCCGTAGCCTTTGCATCATGAATAACAATCCTTTGCCAGGGTGATGTGGAGGAAAGTGGGGTATGCATTTGTGTGTTGTGGGTTTTTTGGCTTTTGTGTGGGGGTTATTTCTTTCCAGAGATGTCTGTGCTCCTTTGCTGGAAGATATAATGGCTGTATGAATTGCTATTTAATCAGGGAAGCTAATTAAGTCTTAGCTGTTAATGCTTCCATGAGAGAGTCGTATATGATTTGCAGTGGCTGGAACTGCGGTTGCAGGCAATTAGGTTGCTCTTTGCTGCCTAGGGCCTGAAAGTGCAATTTTATGAGGGGTAGTTAGGATATTTGGTGTCAGGAGAGATATGGCCTGCCTTAATGTTTTTCTTAAGCTGAACATTTTATATATTTATATATATATATATATTTATATATTTATATATATATCTTTTTCCTTTAAAAGGAAATAATTAAAAAAAAAAATTACTGCTACATTTTTCAATGCTTTATTTTTGGTGCAGAACTGTTGTTTCCTGTGTGTTAGGGATGCATACAGTTTTATAGCTCAGAAATAATATACTTAGTGGTTAAGTATAAAGCCTGTAGTTAACAGGAATCTTACACAGCTCCTTGGCATGGCTTGTTTAGGTTTATAAAGCAGTAGAGCAGCTGAGATGCTTGGCCCCAGTGCTCTGCTATCTTGCCAGATATCAGAAAAGGGCTTGTGGTTGCCAGTCTCAGCAAAACTTCTGAGTCAGGTTGGTCAGACGTAGCACTATGGATAGTCTTAATGGGATAAATGTGGCAACGACTGGGCTAAAGACCGGTAGGGTTTGTTAGCGGAAGTGCTAAGTGTGGAGTGCTGGTCCTCGGGAACTAGTGGAACTAGGAATGTGGAAGGAATGAGCTAAGCAGAGATGGGGAGGGTCTGTGGGTGGTGCGGCAGGGTTGTGAGTTGCAGTGTCTGACGCCACTTTGCAGAGGTCGCCTGGGTGGCCTTTGCGTACGCGGCTTGTGAAGCTTGCTGCAGTTTCAGGCTCAGTGTATGACTACACCGCACTCTTCTGCAGCGCGCGTCCCACAGTTGTGCCACTAAAGTGTGCTGAAGTGCAGCACTATGGTGACAAACTGGGAAATATTAGAGGCTGAAGTAATGCAAACAGAGTTGAAATTACCAGTGCCAAGACAGCCACGCGAGCAAAACCAGCTCAGCAACTTAACTCGGGTACCAGAAACGCTACAGTGAGTAAGTTGATGAGCTTATTCAACTGGGCTGCATCCAGCAGCTGAGCTAGCTTTTTCAGAATAATTTTAACTGTCTTGGTGCTGGACTGCATTGCTTAACACAGATGCAGTTTCTGTAGTTTACACTGTGATACAGGGCATTTTTATCAGCAACACTTAGTTTTCTTTTCCCTCTGCTGAACCACGGTTGAGAGGCAGTCTGAAATAGCACCAGTTTGATTTTTGTCTGCTCTGAGCTTCTTTAAAGTAGCTATATCAAAGAAACACTACACTGAATGCTGAAAGAACATAGGACTAGCAGGTGAGACCACAGAGGTGTGACAGAATGTAAAGTGTTTTTACCTTGTATTTGAAACATGCTCCTGGAGAAAAGGAGGAGATGGACAAGACATAAGAGGTCCGTCGTTTGTAAGCTACTTCTAAGTTTGCAGTCAACAATATTAATAACCTTAAACTTGAACATTATCTATCTGAAGTATGAGAATGCATCAGAGAATGTTACCCAAACATAGATACATACCCTGTATGCACAAACAGTTGCACTACAGGAAATTTGCAACCACTCAACCAGCCCATTCCTTGGTTGCAGAAAAAGTGTCTACACTGGCGAGAAAGTCCCTAAGATGAACAGAAAGAGACGGTCTGCACAGAGAAACGAGTGCTGATTCCAGCATGGTCACTTGCTGTTAAAGGGTTGTTGCCATTTCACTTTTCTGAGTCTGGGTTTATGTTGCTAAAAAGTAGATGTATGGTTCCTATAATCCTTGTTTTTAAATTCTGTCATGTAACATGGGAATGGCTGCTTGTGAGAGAACTCTTAGTGGTTGTAAGATCAGTATTTCCCTGGTCTCTTCCATTGCAAAAATGCCCACTTCTCTAAGAGCTCTTCCTCTTACCTAGAAATCCACTTCTGCTTTAGGGATGTCTGTGAAATACTGAGGCACTCACTGAAGTGGAATCATCTAGCATGAGGAGACCCTATAGGAGGATTAAGTGAAGTCTTTGAAGGAGAAGAAAAGAATGGTGAGACTGTCTACTGTGGCACAGCAGCAGAGGAATAGCTGTTAATCCAGGCCAGACAACTTCGGGAGATTGGGAGCCTGCTGAGGAATAATACTGCTCATCTATTATCCATAAGCAGCTGAGAATACAGATTTCCTTGTTCATAAAGAAAGGATTGCTGTCCTAATTTTCAGGCTATTTTCTCAAGTAAATTAAAAGAGAATATTACTGCATCTGTGATTGCCTGAGGACACTTTTCTCAGATCTCCGCTTGAGAAATTCTGGCACAGTGGTCTAACTTGATACCCTGAAAATAGGGCCCATACCTTAATGCTGCAGGGGACGCTCCTGACACTCCTGCAGCTCCTGGCAGTGAAGTCCCCTTTACCAGCTCAGAGCAGAGCTTGGGGACACACATGTGTGCAGGGCATTGAGTGCAGTTTCCAGGGCATGCTTCAGAATTGCACCTGAAATCAGATTCTTCCCAATTTCAGGGGCACTACTCCTCATGTGAAGACACTTTCTTCCTTTTCAAACTTCTTCCCAAGGGAATATGTTATTTTAGAAAAGGTAAGTTTAACAGAATCTTCTCTAGGGAAAATTAACAAGCAAAATCATGTCTTCTGTGTATAGTTCTCTCATAAGATAGAAAACTTCTAGCCTGCATTTTTACTGCAGCAAGTGGGTAGGTATTTTATCTTCAATTTTAGATGAATAACTTCATGTGAGGGCCATAATGGTCCCAAGTTCTGCCTTGTAAAACAAGAGGATGTTAGGAGGTATGCAGGGAATACCTGGTTGTTCAGCTTTTTTTGCTGAAAAAGCTTTGAAGCTACTTAATTACTGAAAATGACGGAGATAGCCCAAACCAGCATTATGGTGACTGATTATAATGCACGTGACCATTGTACAGGAAATCTTCATCTCTACATAGAAATGTCATCAAAATAGTCATATGCATTTATTGTTTTGAGAGCTGTCTTATGGTGCAGCTTGAAACACTCGTTTCAGGAAGGGAAGGTGAAGAATTTCTCCTTTCCATTCAAACAGCTTTCAGTTTAGAATGAAATCTTCTTTAAACTTAGAAGTTTGGATTGAAGTTTGAGGATCAAGGAAAATGGAACAGAAAGAAAATGTGGCTTTACCTTGCAAGTGTGACCTCAGATTCAGGGCTTGCTTTTTTTTTTTTTCTCTCTCTTTCTCTATCCTTCTCTCTCCTGAGTGAGTCTAGCTGCATTAATGTATGCTGACAGTCTTTTCCTTTTTTTTTATAAGGTTTTTTAAAATAAGATATGGTGCAAAATCTAGAGGCAGCAACGAAATTGGGATTGTTTAGGAGTAACAGAATTGGTTGCTGTGGTTGATCTGCAGGCTTGTAAAGCAGGAAAGAGCATCTGCCATAACCCCATTAGGCTTGAGGAAGATGTAACATATGTTATGTGTGACTGATAAAATTGGTTAGGGTGCTGTTCCCTCTGTCAAAATGTATTTCTACTCATGCATCTGGTTCGTGGAGTTCTGTGGAAAACTCCTTTTGGGTGGCACTCTAAAATTTTAGACTTTTGGGCCCACTGCATGGCATACAAAGCAACTTGCCTAATCACACAGACGAAATCTGATCATGGGTGATGCCCCTTGAAGTCATCTTGTGAAGAAGAAATTGGCCATGAAATTTTTTGGGGCTGGTTTCTTCAGAATTAAGAACCCAAATATCTGCAAATTTAGAACATGGAAATGGCAGGAAGAGGTTTTGTTTGTTTTAAAAGTTCATTCAATATAGGTGACTTGTCAGACTTCTCTGGAGCAGTTGGAATTTTTTTCTGACTATTTCTGCTAACCTTTCACTAAGCCAATTGGTAATGTCTGACCAAGATGAAACTTGTACTATAGATTTTTAAGCTGGTATGAATGGAAAAATTTTAGGTCAAGTTTGCAGACCTGTCAATGGAGCTAACAGAGTAGCTGTTACTGGGAGAAGTAGTCTGTGTTTCTCTCTGTTGACCAAGAGGTGGATGAGACAGACCTCTTGCCTCTGAGTGCCACAGCTCTGAGAAACGTAGGACTCTTGGTAGAAAGACTCTTAAATCCTTTCTGTGACCTGGCCTGTCTTTTATGCTCCATTCAAGCTGCTTCTTTCTACGCCCTCTTGTGGCCTGCCCTCCTCTCCAGCTGTTGTTCTATAGGCTTCTCGGTCCAATCTTTATACTGGTTCTCCTGTTTTTACCTTCTCATGCAGGCTGATTCTTCCCCTCTCCTTTGTCTCATTCACCCTTTTTGCTTTTCCCTTATGTTGCAGTTTTCTTCTCTCAAGTTGGCAGCAAAAATCTTACTGAAAAGCCAGTGAAAAGTTTTCCATGTGTATTTGGCTTGGGCTAGCTCAGTGCTGCTTGGCTGCAGCACGTTTGGTCCTTGTGGTGCATGTGGAGGGTGGGAAGGCAGCAGAGTGGCCTTAGTCATCATGGGTCTTGGCCACCAGCCGATCAAGTTAACCCACATGGGCTTGCAGGGTCCGACTAAGCTGTGTAAAAAGAAAGACTCCTGAGACAAGGAATCCCGGGGGCAGGTAGTGTTGGTAAAAGTTATTGCTGTAAACAGGAAGATATTAAAGATGCTCAGAGTTCACCAGAATGCTGAATATGGTTAAAGCTATATGTTTTAGCTTCTTTAGAACTAAGCAGTGTGTTTGTTTTAAACTGACAGGAAGCAGAGTTCAAGAATTACACTTACCGCAATATTTATTGTAAATAAAAGGAAATGAATGGACAGGGGAGTGGGTGCAGCAGTGTCTGTACAAGTAACTGATGGTCCTCATCAAAATAATCAGCATGACATAAAGTGCTCTTGGTTGTCAGATGTTAATAAACTTATTTTTGTATGTATTTTTTGTATGTATGGAGTATGGAGTCTACCCAATCCATGACAGTAGAGCAAAGTACTCTATAGAAAGTAAGATACAACAAGCTAATAATATTTTGAACATGTTTCTCACCATGTTCATCCAAAAGAGCGACGCTTCAAAAGCGAGTTTTACACTGTGACAGATGGGAAACGCTTGCAGATCTCAAACAAACCAAAATCCCAGGAGGCTTGATGAGCACATACAGAGGGGAGGCAGCATGGTTTTATAGCATGTTTTCACCAAAGCAAATATGTATGTTTTTGGGACACAGCAGCTCCTGGTGAATTAGGCAGCATGCCAGTTTTCATAGGACTCCAACATTTGCCCTAATGTGATGAATGCCGCAGGAGGGACAGCTGCGTGCTCAGACTGAGCCAGGGGCGCTGCCCTAACGGGCTTGTTTCGGACAGTCAGTTCCTCGCAGACTGGTGCCTCCTGGATGCCTCCGAAGCAGCTCCGGAGGCTCACGGAGCTGCGTGCCCTGCTGCAGCTCACAGCGACACCCTCTGAGGAGACCTTGCGGGACCAGCATCTCCAGCAGCTTCTCCAGCGCCTTTCCCCTAACTCCTCACAGGCCACTGAAGCATGAAGAGCTGCTCCGAGGGCCTCCAAGCCTCCTCCACAGCCAGTGGAGTGGCAGAGTCTGGTGCCTCCAGGCTTGTCCTCCCTGTGTGTGTCCAGCAGACTGACCTTGCTGTGCACTGCTGCTGAAATGGCAGGGCGAGGAGCGAGCAGAGGAGCGCGCCGGGAGCCTGCGGCTGTCGCTGGGATGGAGCACCCCTGCCTGCCTTCTTACAACGTGATTTCCGAGAGCAGCGCGGAGCAGGGTCGTGTTTGCACAGGGAAGCAGCGTGACCAAAGCTGCACGTATGCAAATGTATGGAAAGGAGGAGAGAGCAGGACTGTGTGTGTGAGGCAACTGTTGGAGACCTTGCCTTTCTGGTCTGCTCCTTGCCTCTCTTCTCTCTTGGCTTTTTCCATTGCTGTATCTCAAAAGTCGTGTCTTTTTGTACCCCTCTGAGGCAGCAGAAGGTGATTTCCTTTAAGGCAGACACTGTGACAAGGACAGAGTGAAGTGTAGTTCTCCCTGTCTCTGAATAAGGAACCGATGAAACAAATGCTATATTCATTAAGGCAGAAATCACAAAAGTGTCTTAGCAAGTAAGTAACCAACACTGTAATGGTCCTTTGGTTCTGTTGTAACCTATGTGTATAGGGTATTGGGGTAGGTTGTGCTGATGTGAGTTGAGCCATAATACACCCAATGAAATTGCTGGGACTTACTGGGAAGTGCATTAGTCAGTATAAGATCCTTTAAGTGATGTTCATTGGTCACTTGGGATAAAATTCCCTGATGAGTGGGGAAAAAACTTGAAGACTTGAATGTCTCCATGATGAATTGTCCTTTGGGCAGGTACCTGTAAATCATTGCAGACTGGTAAGAAAATGCTGCAAACTTTCAAATAGTCTTTACTCAGGCTTCCAGGTTTGCCAGGCTAATTTTGTACTTATGGGACAAGTGCTTTTTTACTTCCTCTGACCTGAGGATAATGATATGAAGAGAATTCATTGGCTGTCCAAAAAACCCAATTCTCTTCCTGTCCTTTCCTTCTGCCCTTCTCTCAGCCCTGCCACTAAGAAATAGGCAGCATTTTTGTGGGAGGTTAAAGGATGTATTTACCTGAGAATCAGTCCCTTTTATGTCCTGCTAGTAATAGACAAGCTCTTTCTTCAGGTTAGATCTAAAAGACAAGCTCTTTCTTCAGGTTAGATCTTAGCATCTTCTACCAAGAGTGAACTTCGCATCAGTGGACCTCTGCACTGCTGAAGATGAACCTAAGTCTTGGTACCAAACTGAGACTGGATTGGAACGTGAACCTCACATGGAGCTCAGAGTGATGCCGGCCGCGTCAGCAGGGACCTCTGCATACTACAGAAATGTGAGCACCCCGGCCACATGCTTGGGCTTTTGTTTTTCATCTTTTTTCTAAAGAGCTGAATTGCTGTGTGGAAAGATGGATAAACTGAAAGGTTGCTGCTTGAACTCATCAATGGTGTGACTGCATTCAAGCTACAGTTAAACATACCTCTGTGTTACTGCTGGGGATTCGTATGAGAACTCGCGTCCATGAGGTCGATGAGCACCGCAGCAACACTGGTGCATCTGAAAGAGGGGCAAGACTGAAGAATGTTTGAAGGAAACTCCTAAAACTCTCCTCGCTCCCTCCCGAACTGTGATTCCTTTCTATTTCTGCTGGGATTTTACTTTCTTCCTAAGCATGACAGATGAGCAACATCTCCGTTGAGGATCCAAACAGGATGTTTGGGTGGTCCTCATGCCTTGCTGTCCCTTTCAGGGACCTGCTTGGCATAAAGCTTGCCGAGACCTAACGCCGTTGTCGGGTGGGCTCGGGAGGGGACCTTCTTTCACAGTTATGTTGGCAGGGCCTGTGGGGATTTTCACCTTTTCCTGTGGAACAGGCCATGAAAAACCTGCTAGAACGACCTCTCAGCTTTAGCTGCTGAGCAGCTTGTGGTAGCAGGGGCCAGGCTGCTGCAACACTTCTGGTTTTCCCTGCTCTCAGCAGGCCCTGTTGTGGCTCCTGGTGTTTCACTGTGGACCTTCAGGTGTCTTAGGACACGTAAAGGTATTTTGCAACTTGATGAGCAGGTAGTGAGTGAAATCAGCTTTGCTTAGCAGAAAACAAGGAATATCTCTTGACTGACAGCAGTTTCAGAGAACAGGGTTCATTGAACTGATATCTGCTGGGCCTGTGTTATAGTTTGGGGATAGAGATTCCTGTTATATTGTTTCATAGGATATTATGAAGCTACAGATTGCAATTTCTGTATCACCTGACTCCCCTGAGCAAAGGAGGTTTCTGAACCCTCCTGCCAGCCTGTTGTCTGCCACTTTCCTCCCTGAACCTGTTGCCTAGCGGCAGCCAAACTCAACAAAGAAAAACCTAATATCTTAGAGATTATAAGTTTCATAACATGTAATAGAGGCAAGAGATGTAAAGTAATTCATTTTCTGAAGTTTACTAGCTTATATTAGATGTTAGAATTCCCAGAGGAGCCTGTCACTGTGAACGTTTCCAGCCTCAAGAAAAACTTTAGCAGATATCAACTGTATTAGGTTCCCACTATGAGATGCAGGCTTGGCTAACCTTTGCCAGTTCAAAAACACTCAAAACTGTTATCCTTATACATATTATTGTAGAAGTCTTATTTATTTGATCTGAGACACATCTTGGTCTGGCCTAGTTCTTGAGGCCAGCTCTACATCTTGTTAATGAGATGACTGTACTTGGTATGTTAAAGAAATCATGCTGCAATATTTATTGTTAGATGTGTTATGTTAGATGTGTAGCAACCTCCAGCGCAACCAGCACTTTGAAGTAGCTTTCTTAAGGAGTCAGAAGTCTCCTGTGCCATCTAGACATGCACCACAGGACATGTAGAGCCTCCGTTCTGTGAGGAGAGGTGGAGAGAGCTGGGACTGTTCACCCTGCAGAGGTGAAGGCTGAAGGTGGGTCTTATCAATGTGTTTACGTGTCTGAA
>JAUBNY010000965.1:8327138-8353298 GCA_032275445.1 Crypturellus soui | reverse complement strand
TGGAGAGAGCTGGGACTGTTCACCCTGCAGAGGTGAAGGCTGAAGGTGGGTCTTATCAATGTGTTTACGTGTCTGAAGGGAGGATGTAAAGAGAATGGGTAGGGGCCCTTCTCAGTGGTGCCAGGGTCAGGACAAGAGACAACAGGCACAAACTGAAGCACAGGCCAACCTGCCCGAACTCTTCCTTCCCCTGAAGTGTTTCCTAAAGGAAAACTCTTCCCTGTGTGGGTGACTGAGGCTGGCACAGGTTGCCCGGAGAGGCTGTGGAGTTAAGATATTCACACTGTGGTTAAGATGCTCAAAGCTGCTGGACGGCGCCCTGGGCAAGTTGCTCAAGGTGACCCCGCTGGAGCAGGGGTTGGCCTGGGTGATCTCCGGAGGTGCCTCCAGCCTTGATGCTTCTGTGACTTTTGTGACAATTTACATGCTTTATAATAGACCATAAGCTGAAGCTTGTTATATAATTCTCTATTCAACCAGATGCTGATATATTTTTTTCCAACTAAAGCAGAGCACTGTTCATAAGATCTTTGTAGTGCAGCATTGTTTGAATACATCTTTTAAGTCTTTTGAATATTTTTCCACCACACTGTTCAGTGTCTCTCAGATGGACAGTGATGCACTAGTTTCACAACCTGAAGGTTTAGCATCTTTTTATTTTTTTTTTTTGTATTTAAGTATGGATAACTCTTCAAAGTAACTCAATAAAGTAAATATATGCTGGATAAGTACTTTAAGAGAAATGGAGAGTTGCATGGGGGTCTGCACACACAGAGCTTATACAACTGGAGGATGTTTAGTTTTTCTGCACATCCTGTTTTGTCAATAGTAGAAAAACATCATCTATAAATTAAATCAGACAAACACTTAGGTCTGTGACACTCTTACCCCTGCGCATCTATGTGTTTTGTTTTTAATTTGGAGGCAAAATTATGTTAAAGTCAAAATGCAGACTTGTATGAAGAAAATGAAAGCTCCTAACTTGAAAATAACAAATGGCTCTGCACCAGTGAGCAACCTAATTTATAAAGCACATATAACTGTATTCTGGGCTGAGTGCAGAAGTACTAAATCCAGCTAATTTCCTTCAGCTCTTATTGCATTATCTTGAGAGCACCTAGGCTAATCAATAGGACTTTGACTGAAATAATTTTGAATGTTATATCAGATGAAAAATATAAACAGCCATTAAAAGCTGAACACAAGAAAACCATTGCGAAAGAGCACATGGCATTCAAAGTTGTCTTAAATCTAACAGTGTGAGTTTTTTTTTTTTTCCCCTTCAAATAAGGTCCTGTTGCTGCCAAGCTATTCCACAAATATGTTTGCACAAAACGCAATCCGTGTGTGTATGTTTTTTAGTGTGTTTTGTTTGTTTTTTTGTTTTTCTTTAGATATGTTTTCAATTTGCATTTTCACACAAAAGCAAACTCTTTCCAGGGGCACGCTGGGCCAGCAAGCATTGCACGAGGTGAAAAGCAGCATGGACACACTGTGCAGATCCTCAAAAGTGAGTCAAAGGGCTAGGTTTTAAATAGCGTATAATGTAGGAAAATTCAGTAGCGCCAATTTCAACGCATATGGATTTCTACTATGTGCATATAGTAACACAGCATATGTGTTAACAGCTGGTGTGCCCTGTAGTTTGATTACAGCTTGCAGCTCATATTCTTCCTATGAAACCATGAAGCAAAGCTCTACCTGAGCTGAGTCCAGTGAGCTCAGCTGTCCTCTGTCATACACTTGCCCTATTTCAATCTCATTCCACATACTCCAAGGCATTGACATGTTATACACATTTTGACATGAAACTTGGTGTTTATATGTTGTTCATCAGACTCAGTTGTCCCACACAAATAAGACAAGTCAGGATAAGTAACTTTGGACACAGTGGATTGAACTGAATGCCCTTCCAAGTTAGGAATAGTGCCATCAAAGCTGTGCAAAGCCCATACAGTGTTTTATGTTACACCATTTTCTCAGATTCAGCTGAATGGAGCTGTCTTAGTTTTGACTTCTGTGGAGCCCCAGGGGCTCCCAGAGCTTTGAACATAAGAGGTCCATCACTGGAAGGAACTGGACTGTCTCGCTGCCTGTGTGGGCTTCAGCTCTGTTTTTGGCCTTTTGATATCACTTGTGAAAAATGATAGCAATATTGCTGTGCTTATATGCAGCCAGTTTTATTTAAACTCCTCAGATCTACTTGTATTCAGACAATGAGAAAGAAAAATGTTTGGATTAATGAAGTGTCACTCTCTGTTCTAGTTTCCCTCATTAGCTTGGCCGCTCTGTGTGCCTGACCCCGGAGCGCTTCTTTGCTGTGCGCCTATCCTGGGGGATGGCTAGTGCTGCCCAGCGCTGGAGCCTTTCCCTACCCCTCTGCTCCACAGCCTGGTACGTGGCGTCAAGGAAGCCCTCTTGTGCACTGAGGAATGTGCTGGGAAGCGACCCTGCCCTTCGCAGCACTCCAGGGCTGGCAGGAAGGAGCTGGGGCATCAAACTGACCTGTGCCAAGGACCCCTCTGCCTGCATTGCACCTAGCAACATGCTGTGGGGCAAGTGATACCTGCTTGAGTGCCTGAAAATTGTGCTTAGTCCTTCACTTTCCCCAAACAACCTCTAGAGCTTACATAAGCCTCCCTCTCCTCTTCCACGTCAGGCTGATTTTCAGTGTAAAGCCCAGTGATGTGAGATATTGCCTAATCGCATTAGCCTTCCAGGTGGCTCTCCTGCCCTGGCCCCAGCTCGTGTTCCGGAGCACTCTCTGGAAGTCAGGAGGAAGTGTGTGAAGGAGGCGAGGCAGGTTGGAAGTTAGGGGCTGATCTTATTAGTGCATTTGTTTACCATTATTATGGGGGAAAATGTTATATAGCATGGGAGAGATTGTAACATTTTTCCCTTGGTCTGACACAGGTTTGCCATCATAGATGCAGAACTGTCCAGGTGTTCACACTACTGCTACTAAAGTGTCCAGCATGGGCCCAGCTGGCCCCAGGGCACTGGCAGGTCAGGACAGGTGCCATGGGGCCTGTCCTCACCGCTGTCCCTGGAGAAGGAGCCTCCGCTGCATCCCAGGGCTCAGTAGTACCTGAGCCTCCTCCATGCTTGCGGTGTGTGCAATACTGTGCTCCCTGGAGCTTGTGCAGGGTGATGGAGTCAAGCGCCGCTCACCATGCCAGTGGGTTGTGACCAGTGCTTTCCATTCTTTTTAATATTAGAAACATCAGGCTTAGCGTCTTTTATTAGGGCATTTTGGAAGCTTATGTCAGCATTCAGCATTACTGTTAGTTCTGAACTGGATCTGGGCAGCATCTTCCCTCCAGGAAGGCTCTCCACAAAATCCCAGTTTCTTTACTATTGAAGTGTTTCTAGCCAACTCTCTGGTTTGTCATGGATTCTTAAACATATTAGTCAATGGAAGTATTAATACATACCCCCAAATGCCCAGTTTGATGGGGCTTTGCTCGAGCACCCCTGGGGCTGCAACAGCAGGGGCAGGTCCTGCTCCCCTGCACAACAAGGCTGCAGAGCGAGAGTGCAGGGAGGCACCTGGGCGTTCAGCCCCATCTTTCCCTGTGGCGCCAACTGTGACGGTGGCACTGGAGGGAGAAGGGGAGAGGTTCCCACCCTTCTCACCACATTCAGCCTTTTGCGGACTTGGAAGCTCTTGGGGATAAAACACCAACCAAATATGAATTCCAGCAAGAACAAAAAATCCAATCTAGTACAAGCAAGGCTGGCAAAGGTCCTAGAGTGTCCAGAGGCTCCTTTCCTTTCCCAGGCCCTGCTGTCGAAAGTGCTGCTTTCACTGCGAAGCTCCCGCGGGAGCTGGTGCAGGCAAACCCCACTCACGAGGGAGTCAGGAGCAGCCGCCTTGGGTATAGGGCTCCTTGTGGGGATTCACGTTTAGTTAGGCAAACTTCACCTTTCATTTTCATCCTGAGGGCGTGAAGAAGCCAGGCTCTGACTTGCCATGGCACTTTTGGATGGTGGCAGGAAATTTTTCTTTCTAAAAGTTTTTACCAGCTTGATAGGAACAGGAGGGAGAGGAGGGCCTAGTGGCTTTCTTTTTTCTTTTTTTTTTTTTTCTCCTCCCTCCCAGAAATGACTGTGTTGAAGTAGGAGCTTCTGATTCATCTTCTCAGACATGGATGCTCTTCATTTCTGATAGGAGCACAGTGCCAGCCATGTCTTAGAGGAAGGAAAATTTTCCCAAGCCCCAGAATTGAAGTAAATCCTTTCATCTAAATGATGGAGAAAAATGGCAATGGAAGGTCAAAGGAGAGTGCCTCCAGTAAAAGCATGAAGGTGAGCATGGTGTAAAAACGGGGAGAAGTCAAGATCTGGATACATCTTGAGAACGCCATGTTGTTAAATCACACAGAACTCGGGGCACCTCAGCAGTGCCTTTTAAGAGTTTTGCTGATTTGCCCTCAAGAGATGCATGTTTCCCAAGTAGCAGGTACTAAGCAGAACTCGATTATGTCCAGGAATGGCAGTTCCTGCTGCCCAGAACTGGACGGACTTGCACTCAAGGGCAGCAATAGCCCCAGACGCTGAGGAAGGAGGATGCGTGCTGAGGGTCAAGGTGTAGTTTCCCACATTGAGTCCAGCCTTTAGGTAGGTGAGAGAGCTTATGAGTGTATTCCTTTTTTTCATGCTCACATCAGCAAATCTAAAGCTGATTCCTCTTCAGTGCCCCACTGAAGTCTGTTATCCTGTTGGATGTGCCCTGGAGTTCATGGGGGATAAGAAAGCAGTATGATCATACAGCAATCTGAACTGAGAAAAGCCCTCTTTACACCAGAGTCTTTAAATGTTTCTTTATATTTCTTTTGATGCAACTTAGAACTACAGGTGAAGGGTGGTGAACTCAATCTGCCTTTATTAAGGTCTGTAAATAAAATTATTGTTGATCCTTGAGTGAGCCCCTGGCCAGCACTGCCAACAGTGCCATCCCTCGCTGGTAAGCAGCACCCATGCAGCTCTGCAGTACAACGTGTCTCTCCTGTTGCAGATTCCTGTCTGAGGGCTGGTCACGTGCAAATTGGAAAAGGAGGTAACGGGAGGCATGAAGCAAGAAACTGGTTGCAAGTGGGTATAGACACTGGCTCGCTGTTTCTTCCAGCTAAGTCGGGACTCTGGAAGTCTAGAAGATTTACACACACTTCAGAATTGACTGGAAATATTCCAGCTTATTTTTCATAATACTTACTTTCTTCATTCTCCTTTGTTTAGAGTTGAATTTGTATAGAATTTTGATTTAGTACCAATAATTGCTGTTGAAAAGGGTGTAAGAATGGAGTCTGCAGTAGGAAACAGAAACTACGGGATGATTATTGCAGCCTGTTAGAATCCTGCATTTGCAATCTTACTACAAAAGATTATAAGCAGTGTAAGACTAGTGAATTGTTGGCGTTTTGCTAACAACTAATTATAACTACGTATGAAAGGTACATAATTGCGCAGGATTAAGTCCTATTGCTTAATATGGTTTATTGTTTAATCCATTTGGGATGAATGTACTTTAGATAAATGTACACTTTTCGTAACTCCTTAAATACACTTTTACTGGTAGTAAATTCTTTTTCTTGGTGGATGTAGTGATGGTGACTTTGTTTTTGTAAATAAGGCAGCTTTATAGTCATGAGAATTTCCTTCAGCTTTGTAAAAGTAGAGCAATTAAATGGAATAGCTTCATTGTCCGAGTGCTTAAACTATTAAAGAAAAATATCATTACTGATGTATCTTTTCAAGAAACAGAAATATGCACTTGCCCATGGAGAGGGTATGTCTCTGAAAAGACATTCCCATGTTTTTATTGGCAGAAGTGCTCCACGGAAGCCTCTTGCCAAAGAGCAAGGGCCGAGCCTAGTGTTCCTCAGTGACCAGTGCGTGAGCAGCCTCGGTACCCGCTTTCACTGTGATTCCTTCGTCTCTCCTGTGAGCTTTGGAGCCTAACTTGAAGTACACATATAGTGCGTATGCTGCAATTTAAAATATTTAGCTTCTGTAGAGTCACAGGAGATCTGTATGTAAACGATTGGTATCTGCCTTGGAGGTATCTTGGCGTCACCGTATCAGTTCTGCTTCTTTCAACTGGGTCAATAAGAAAAGTGCCCCAGGGCAGAGCCAAGCGTGTGGATAAGACCCTAATTCTGAGACTTTTGGCAACGAGGTCTCTGTGCAGCAGGGGTATTTAGGTGGCCTGCGGCAGCCTCTCTGAATTGTTCGATCTTGTGCTTTGCAGGTGGCTCTGACCTGCAAAGTCTGGTGCAGGACCCGCGGTAGCTCCCAGCCCACCCCGGCGCTGGACACGTGCAGGGGCTTCTGCTCAATTTTTTCTGCCGGGCCCGTGAGTCCCTAGCTGGGAAGGCGACCGCAAAGCTGCTGTCCACGTGGACCGGTGCCGACATCTCCCGCCCGGCCGCCAGAGCGTCGCCAGCCAAACCCCGCGACATGGCCACCAACGGCACCAAGGTGGCGGACGGACAGATCGCCACGGAAGTCAGCGACGCTTCCATCACTAACGACAAGCCTAAAACCTTGGTAGTAAAAGTGCAGAAGAAGAAGACAGATCTTCCAGACCGAGATACCTGGAAAGGAAAATTTGACTTTCTTATGTCCTGTGTAGGTTATGCCATTGGCTTAGGGAATGTGTGGCGATTTCCGTACCTTTGTGGCAAGAATGGCGGAGGTATGCTTGCCGATTCCTTCTTACCCCCCAGCATGCTTGTGTTTTGGAACCCACTGTGAAAATTACCCGTTAAAAAAACCTTGTTTTAATAGCGTTCTCATTTATACAGGTGGGTGTTTTGTTTCTGTTTTTTTAAATGAGTGCAGAAGCTAGAAACAGTCAGTTCTGGTTAAAGCCCTTAGGTTACCGGTGTGCTGTTGTGATAGATGGAGTCAACAAAATACATCACGCTTCTATTTTAGCTTTCTACTTAAGTTGCCTAAATAATGGGAAAACATATGTTTCCTCTTATCTTCATACCTTAAGATATCATTTCAGAAAGGTGCTTCTCTCTGTTTTGAGTGGTTATATAGAAGGAGGAAAAAAAATTTTTGCTCTCAGGCATAAATATGGAAGTGCTGGAAACAGCAATACTTTTTTTCCCACTGTAATAGCTTTTTTGTTATTTCTCTTTAGGTGCATTCTTGATTCCCTATTTTCTTACCTTAATTTTTGCTGGAGTGCCGCTATTTCTTTTGGAGTGTTCCCTTGGCCAGTATACATCTATAGGGGGCCTTGGAGTGTGGAAGCTTGCTCCCATGTTCAAAGGTACAGTATGAAATTGGATTACTTCACAATTCCTTCCAAGTTGCAAAAGTTGCACAAAATGACTGTGCAAGGACAACATTTTCTTGTAGCTTAATTTTTTTACTTGAAACTTAATTTTCCACAGAAACCTCTAAATTTCTGAGATGTAACTGCCAATTTTGAAACAAGTTAGACTATTACTCATTCTCAGACATTAGATTCTCAACAAGCTTATTTCTGAACTTTTATTTATGTTAGAAGCATGTGTGAAGACTGTTCCAAATAGCATTTTAAATCCAGCAATAATTGTCTGAGCAGGTGTTAGGCTTCCCTTCTTAGCCGTTGCGTTAAAACATTCTTTCTATTCCAGGTCACAAGGGTCTGCATCTCCCTTTTGTTCTGTATTGAAGCACAAAAGTTAGACAATATCAAAGGTGGCAATTTCATGCTAAATTATGCAAGAAAAAGTCATCCTATGCTTAAGTTCTTACCTATTTTGGGCTTCTCATTACTGAAACCTCTAAGGTTTAGTCTGGATTCTGCCCAGTGGCACAAATCTCGCAGTCTGTTCTTTTCATCCTCCAATCCTCAACTCTGTTGACGTTCAAAAGCTCCCAAACTGTATTCTGGACCAGCAGAGAAACAAGTAATATATTAGTAGCTACAGACTGTTTCATGCACACAGTAGCATTAACAGTTTTTACAGGGTGAGCTAAAAGTCTTTTCAGAGTAGATTTTGTTCTAAGAAATTTTGTTTTGGGAAAACCTAGAGAGATGTAAAAAAAAAAAATTCTCATTTCTAAGTATTTTAAGTTTGCCTGAGTTACTGATGTGTGTAGGGGGCCCAATTCAGTCTGCACTCTTTGCTTGGTCTTATGCTGAATTTCTTAAGTAGGGAGTTCTCTCCCTACTTAATGCCATGTGGCAACTGTCACCAGCTCAACTGTTTTCAGATACCCCAAAAGTCCTGGTATGGACTATAAGAGAAGGCCGTCCCATTGGAGGAGCCCTAATTGCTTTAGGCTGAGGTGGCAGCCTTTAGGCAGCGTTATCTAAGGCACTAAGCAGCTGTGCTGCTATGGCGAAGGGCTCACTGCTCCTTTGACCCCTACACGGCCTGTGTGGATCTGTCAAAAGCTGCTGTGAGACGGGTGCTTCAGATGGTGAGTGAGTTAGTTCTCAGCCCTGGATGTAAAAGAAATCCTGTAAAATCTCAGCCAGCAAAAGCTGAGACTGCTTGCTGCAGCACATTGGGAACACCACCAGTAGGCTTGGAGATGAACAAACTGTCACCCAAATTAGTGATGGTACTTCTAAAATTCAAACTCAGTTTCTGTGGATTTTAGTAAATGGTGCCTACCCTGGAAATTGCAGCTACTCTGCCACACTGGCAGAGCTCTGCAAGAGACTCTATCGTTTGTCCAAATGTTGCTGCAAGTTACTTTGTTTCTCTCTTTCCAGGTGTGGGACTAGCTGCTGCAGTTCTTTCTTTCTGGCTAAATATTTACTACATCGTGATTATTTCATGGGCTATATATTACCTGTATAACTCCTTCACCACTGTAAGTGCTGGGGGGATGAGGGAATTGTTTGTTTAATGAAAAGGAAAGTGACAGCTGATTCATCTCAGAATCATTTAGATGATTCAGATCATCTCAGAATTCATCTCAAAGGAAAGGTGTGCTGTTAACGTAAACTGCATACAAACTGAGTCAGATGAAACATTTCATAATAAATACAAATTTTATTAAAAAAAATCTTTTCCTTTCAATAATCAATGTGGGGTAGAAAATTGAAGAAAACCATGCCATTCAAAGAATGTCAGTGGAGAAGCACGCTAAACGCTTATTTTGGAGCAACAAGATTCTATTACCATATTTGTTTAAATTTTATCCTCTTTCTCATCACCTTTCATGAGCATCCTTTCAGCTTCCCTTACAGTAGTGCTGCTTGCCCTGGCAATGCTCTCAAGGCTAGTGTATCCCTTTGTCTTTGAGGCCATAGGCAGGCAGTCATCCCCTTAAGAGAAATGCTAGAGTATAACAGATTTCAGTAGAAACCACTGGATGCTCTTGGAGAAAGGAATATTTTTGTATCTGATTCACATACTCGATAGACAGTTAAATAGCTTATGGGACAGGTGTGCACCTGAGGGTGATCGGTGCATGACAGGGCTTGAATATTAGGTCTCAATTCAACTGTTACTTCTAGTAAAGAGAGAGATACCTGAGATGATGCTTAGTTTGAAAGTGTTTGTTTTTCCTCTTAAACAGACTCTTCCGTGGAAACACTGTGAGAACCCATGGAACACTGACCGCTGCTTCTCCAACTACACCTTAGCAAATACTACCAACATGACAAGTGCTGTGGTCGAATTCTGGGAGTAAGCTGAGAAAAATTTTTCTCTATATCATTTTGGGGCATATGCAAAGTTCAGCTTGTTGTAATTCATATACTGTCTTCTGAATTAGCAGCTGTCAAATGCACTATTCTGTTTGCTGATTCTAGACGCAACATGCACCAAATGACTGATGGATTGGAAAAACCAGGGCAAATCCGATGGCCGCTAGCAATTACTCTGGCAATTGCCTGGATTCTGGTGTATTTTTGTATCTGGAAGGGGGTAGGCTGGACTGGAAAGGTAAGATTAAATACTGCTGCAAATAGATTACAAATGTCCGTTTTACTCAAATATCCATGAGGTAAGAGACAGTCTTGGTGGAAAAGCTCCGTGAGGAATTGCTCAGCTCTCCTGCTTGCACTGATGCAGCACCATGTTCCTGAAAGCTGGCTCCTGTGTAGATAGCTCGAACCACAGCCTGGGATGATGCTTAAAGCCAGTCCATAACTGCTTAGCTTTTGCTAGAGTTATCCTGAATTGCCTAAAAATATGTTTGCTCATTCCAGTAGACATGCAAACATTATAGCAGTGGTTTACATACAGAATTTCAGCCCTAACTGCCTCATTTCTCCTATCTGCAAAGAAGGTGGCAAAATGAAGGCTGACTAGGTTGCTTTAGAATCTGCCTTTATAGTGACTTTTTATAGTGCTTTTGAAAAGAGAATAAGAGCCAGTGTAACAATTATATCATAAACACAGATGGAGGGTATGGAGAATGTAAGACAAGCTGTCTGAGAGCAAAAGGACAACTGACGTTATCCTACAAGGAGCCCTGGTACCATGAATCCTGTGCTTTTGGGAGCTCCTCATGCTGGGATTGAAAAAACAAAAACATAAAAGTGGAACATGAGCCCCTGATGCAAAACCATCCTAACCCACTGAATTCCCCCTCCAGGAAGGCGCTCTGCAAGGTCTGGGCTGTGTCCTGCTCTGGTGTAGAGGGCATTCTCCTCTCAGTGCGGTCCCTGCTCTACTAAGCTTCCCCTTAAGAAATGCTTCAGTTTTTAACAGTCTGCCTCAGTTGCTGTTATGGTAGTTTTGGGGAAGCAAATGTTTTCTGAAGATGTATCGTGCATGGAATGCTCTCCCTTCTACATTCAGTCACAATGTCTTGTTTCTTCACATTAGGTGGTGTATTTCTCTGCTACTTATCCCTATGTTATGCTGCTTATCTTGTTCTTCCGTGGTGTAACACTGCCTGGAGCAAAGGAAGGCATTTTATTCTATATAACTCCCAACTTCAGTAAGCTTTCCGACTCTGAGGTAAATATTTATTCGCTGTAAACAAAAGTGTCAGTGCTAATTGCTCCCATTTCAGAAATATGATCTATTCCTCAAGTGTAGAAAGAGATTTTTTAAAAATTATTTCCTGCAATCAGGTTTGGCTGGATGCTGCCACACAGATTTTCTTCTCGTACGGTCTGGGCCTCGGGTCACTGATTGCCCTTGGGAGCTACAACCCTTTCCACAACAATGTTTACAGGTAAGCAGCTGACTGCACGTGCCAGACCGGCGCCTTCCTCTTCCAGCTGCGGCTGCATTCTGGCTTTCTGGGTACCGTATCAGTGAAATAAAGTGTAGTCTCTAAATTAGAAAGTAAATGTTCCAACTAGGTAGGAACAAGATGTGTAATGTCATTTATACTAATGGGAGAGACAATATGATTTGTTCAGTATGAAATGGAGCCCAGACCATGAAATTATGAAGCCCTAAATCATGAAACATACTCGCAAAAGCCTCTCCACAGCACAGCAGTACTATACTGATGTATTGCTTTACCTACTGCTTAAAGCACCTTACCTTTGTTTCAGGGATTCCATCATAGTCTGCTGCATAAATTCATGCACAAGCATGTTTGCTGGCTTTGTCATCTTCTCCATTGTTGGATTCATGGCAAATGTCACAAAGAGACCTATTGCAGATGTTGCAGCATCAGGTATATGATATATCTTTCTCTAAGATGTTTGGTGGCATCGAGTTTTGTTTGTATGTTGCACCGTACGGGTTCATGTAACTGCTGAAAAGCCTTCCCTCCAGCCAGTCCTCGGCTCCCGCTCCTTTCAGTGGCCCTGACCGCGGCAGGGAGAGCCTTGCTTCAAACCTCTCAAAGCAGCACCAGCAAAATCACTTAATGCTGAGTACATCGGTGGCCTGAGTAGTGTTTGCAAATGTTGGGTGTGGAGGACAGTCAGCTGGGACCTGTCTTGGACTGATGAGATGAATGCAAATGAATTCTGCATACAGTGATGTAAGATCATGGGCTTCTGGCTGCTAAAATTGTTCAGCAAGCTGAAAGAAGGAATAACAGTCATTATACTTGAGGAAAATATACTCTACAATTTTGTTAGAGATTTAAATTAATTTCACTGTTTCTTAAGGTCGAGCCCTTTGAGGCAGATCCTTTTCTTACCTGTCCATAACCATAAATATGAGTCAGTCCCACTGTGGATCCTATATTATCCTTTTAACTGGAACAGTGAGTTTTCTGTGGAAGGATTCTGCCTACTTCGTTTGCTGTTCCTGAACTTTCTTCCAGATGAAAAGGCTTTAAGTAGCAGAGCAGATGGCCGCCCTAACCCAGCTGTTGTACCAGACACTCATTTAGCAGTTCTGGCCACAGGGAGGGTTTTGATAACTGAAGCCTGGTAGTCACTGGTGGACACAACATGCCGTACTAGCAAACATATCCCATTGATGACATAATCTCTGCTTTCTTAACTAAGGGAAATTAAGGCCCAAGAGTAATCTGCAACACAATACCCATGCAAAGAATTTAGCAAAAAAATATGATGGCTACACAGTTGTCAAAAATGCTCTGGAGTCAGTGGTGTGTGAAATAAGTTTTTTCAGTGTGTTTGATATAGATGTAATTATATAAAGACCTACAAACAAAGGTGTATTTATATACCTTATATTAAGCTCCTAAATATCTTTTAAGGTATCTAATAGCCTTTTCAAAGATGCTTATGACTTTCTGTGGAGGCTAATTCCAACGAGTATTTGGCAATCTGACCCTTTAATTAAGGGTCAGATTAATTTGCCCTGGTAAATTCAGAAAATGATGCTTTCTTTTAGTGTCACAAGGCATGTTGTTTTGCAGCCCTTTTAATGGCTTTGTGAGATAACCTAAACGAACACGTATCAGGGCTAGTATTCTCAGACTGTAAAATAAAAGTTTGCAAATGCTTCATTGATCTCCTTTCTAGTATACACCATTTCTGCTCCTCTTTAGAATGTTCTAGAAACCAGAACTAGAAAGACCCACAGCACTCAACTATCCCCACACATTTTGTTTTAAAGTAATTTTGAGTTTCAAGTGAACCTAAATACTCTTTAAGGCAAATCTAGGCCAGATTATGCAATGAAGCAGCATGAGTTTTCCCTTCCCTGCACACACACACTCACCCACTCTTCATTTGGACATATCTCCTGATATATTTTGAATTTTCCTGAAGGTCAAAAAAGAAATGAAAGCAGTTAAATAAGCGTAGCTGTTATAAGAAAATGGAAGCTGTTGTTACTATGCTTATTAGGATAAAATGAGTAACTTGATTGCAAAAAACATATCTGTGTTTTTCCCGGTGTGCCTCGAGGATTCTTGGGGTCAGAAATTTGAAAGTCACAGGATAAACTTGGGAGATGCAAACTGATAAAACTAGAAACCCCGGGGCATGCAGCTGTGTGGCCTGTCCTTCTCGGAGAGCAGCAAGGCCATCGCAGCGGCTTCCTGCACCTTGTGCTTCTGCACGCGCCGTCTTAGACAGGACAGAACAGTTGGGGTTGCCTGTACGTTCAGCTCTGTGTAATCAGCCCGGGAACGCAGGGCAATCAGTCACTTCCACTTGCTGAAACAAGCTCAGATTAATTAACTTCATCTGATTTGGAAAGGTGTAGCTGCTTCGTATAGAAAAATAGCATGTACTCCTAGATTTTTCTCTCTCAGGTCGACCAACCAATTCTTCACAGTATCTGATAGCCTCTTTTGTCTGCGTATAGAGAAAAAGAAATGAGGATATCAGTAACATTAGTAATGTAGCTGTTTCCTTAGAGGAGATTTTATGTTTTAAAAATAATGTAGGCTAGTATCTCAGTAACTAACAGTTCCTTAATAGTTCTGAGAGTCATTTGTTTACGAGAAAAGGTGAAAACATCTTCTTTTTCTATTAGATAAAGTAACATGAACAGCAAAATTTAAATAAAACTGCTTTCCTGTAGATTTGCATCTTCTATAACATAGCCTCCTCCACAAATAACTGTTTTCTGTATCTCCCTAAAATGGTAGAGCACTGACTACTCTGAAATTTTGCAGATGTGGGTATGTTTATTTGGTCCTTTTTTTTTTTGGCTACCTTGTTGGACTGTCCAATTGTTGGTTTCTGACTACATTCCTCTCAGCAAGGAATGTTAATTTGGGGTTTCTGTTCCACTCATCCACAATTTTCATGAATTACTACCTCTGGAAAGTCTGCTTCCATCAAATTCGCTTGCAAATTTTCAGTAGATGCAAAAGTTACTAAGGGCAGAGGACACAAAAAATTGATAAACTTAATTTGCTTTGGAAATCAGACTAAATCTACCGGAGTAGTCAGCTAAGTCAACTCTTGTTTTGATGGCTAAGAGAATGCAGCAGGTGAGTGAGGTTAACTTGTCATAATTACATGCTGGGACTTGCAGTGTTTGGAGAACAGCTACAGATGAGCTGGGAATGGGCTAGCATCAGAACTGTGCTGCTTTCTAAGGTTCAGTAAGGTCTCAGTAGTGGTGGGAAGAAAAGCAGAATAGCTTCTCTCATCTCACCTGGCAGTGCCTATCCTTTTTCCTCTCCAAAGTGTCACATTTTTTTGGTTATCAGCCACTGGATTCTGAAGAAGTAATGGATCACTCCTGGGAAGCAATGACTTAGTTCCTTATCCACAGTTAGTCAAAGAAGTTCTCACAGAATTGCAGAGTATCCGAGTCTCTACTAAGATACTGTGTCACGCACCAAGGATGACAAATCTACCAATTATGTACACAATGATGAGAGATAATAGCAGGAATTTCCTGGGAATTCCTATTTGGAGGTGTCTATCACCACAAGAAAAATAATCCTGCTGTCCAGTCACACTGATGTCTCCTTTCTTGTTTCTCCTACCAGGTCCTGGACTGGCCTTCCTAGCTTACCCAGAAGCAGTTACACAGTTACCAATTTCTCCTTTGTGGGCAATACTCTTCTTCTCCATGTTGCTTATGCTGGGAATCGACAGTCAGGTAAAAGTGGTGTAAAAACCAACAGTGATGCTGACATTTGTCTGCAGCAGTGCGCTATGAGGCCATCCTCTTCCTGTGCATTCTGCACCGCCAGCTGCTGGCGGGACCGGCTGCTTTCTGCAAAAACAACAGGGTAATGAGGGAAAAATAACAGGAGTCTAATGTGGTCAGAGCCAGTACTAAGGCACTTCTTTGTGAAAGGTGGCAGCATACAGAAAATACGTAGCAGACTATTCTAGAGGTAAAAGTAACTTTGAAATCGAACCATTCCACAGCAATATTAAAAATACCCTTGAGACGTCCATCAGTGCAGGAAATGCTGCAATATACTTCACAAGATTTAAATGCTCCACACGTTTCTGAGGGCGTCAAAACTTAGCAAAAGAGAAGATTCAGAGTAAAAGCATACAGGATGCATTTTCTTTTAAGCCCCAAACTTTCTGGAACAAATCCAAGAACCAATAAGCCCCTTACTGAGGACATTCATCTCACTTGTGTGTTCTGAAACTGTTACCCATGGATTCAGGCCTCTGTTGAGATTTATAGATGGTACTTGTTAGCTGGAACCTAGAGGTTTTGCAAATCCAAATGAGAAGGTATGCTCCAAAATGACTGTCTAGATGTGTAATAATAATATTAAAAAATAAAATTTTTACTGCAAATTAACAACAATAAAAAAAGAAACCCTTCAGGAACAAGAAAAATGACCTCGCGTGGTAGAAGGACTATTCCCAAGAAGAGCATTAATTAATCAGTAACCCACAGAATACGGGTAACCACTAGGTTGTAAGCACTAAACGCAGCGCCAGGTCATGCTGTGCGAAGGGGCTTTTGAGGGCTGCGTCACAGACGTCCTTTCCCTCCTCCAGTGTTTGGTTATCTCAGTGTGACCAGTCATGGACTCCCCTGTAAACCTGCGTCACCAGACTAGCAACCCAAAGGCAGTTGTTGGCACAATCTTGATAGCGGATTAAGGCGTATGCAGAGTTACTAGGTTAGTACAGAGCTAGTCTTTTGATAGAGTAAAACCATGATTTTCTACAAATCCAAATTAGCTTCAGCCAGTGAAGCAAAATAGGAAAATGCAAGGGGGTATTTCATCCTGCAACATGAAAAGAAATCGAAAATTCATGTTTCCTATTTCCTTGTTTTTCAGTGAGCTTCAGGCTTGACAATAAAACCTATTGCTCAGTCTAGGGGGAAGCTACTGCGAAATTAATTGGGTCAAAAAAATATTCTTGCAAGAACCTGACTCTAGGCAACTAACAGCTGAGGAAGGTAGTCTAATATTATTAAAAACAAGATATCTACAGGCTGTCAGGCTTTCTTCATTTCCTATTAATCACTGAAAAATTTCATGCTCTATAATTCATAGGAAGAACTACAAATATTGGTTAAGTTCTGACTGCAGCCCTGCAAATTCTGCAGATTTTCATTATTTCAGCTATCATAATGAAAACATTTATTATATATGCAGGCATATAAAAAAATATCTACAGTACTATAGTGCTTTTCATTTGGAGGACCACATGTCCTCAGTGTAGCTCCAGAAAAAAAAAATCAATGCAATGGTAAGATTTTTCAGTTTCTAGCATGTGAGAATCAATGTTGGGGAGAAGACACCTTTACAGAAAGTCCTGGATTTACTCTACCAAGCAACAATTTCATACGACTTTTTTACCTTTGTTTCTTTTGACTTTCATGTGGGTAAAACCACAGAAAGGATAGATATAAGTTTTTGCAGAATCCGTGATCAAAGACTACAACTGTGGGCACATCATGCATCTCAAAAAAAAAAAACAAAACAAAACTACAAAAAAGAGCACTTTATCTCAGCAAAGCACATACTTGTTCGTAATTTTGGAGTGTTTTTCTAGCTGGGAATATTATTTTACAGACGTTTTTAGACAGGAGCAGCATTCAGAAGCACTGCTTCCACTGAAGTCACGTGCATTTGCCTTTATCAGCTCGTGGCCGGCAATGAGCGCTCTGAAACGCCCCTACACGTCACGCTGCAGTCGCGGTGCCGGCCTCGCGTTTCACCTGTGGCCTTTCTTGCAGTTCTGCACTGTGGAAGGCTTCATAACGGCGCTGGTGGATGAATTTCCAAAGCTGCTGCGCAATCGAAGGGAAATCTTCATCGCTGTTGTGTGCATCGTTTCGTACCTGATAGGACTGTCCAACATCACTCAGGTATGGCCTGGAGAACATAGCTATAGAGATGCTATGGCTACCTACAGCAACGGAGTCCCCAGCACCCCTTCTTGCCCCATATCAGGAATCATTGAGACTGAAGCTTTTTGTCACTTCCACTGCACATTTATTGCTTATGCTTGTTTGGAACTACACTAAGCTTAGGTGGGTAAATGTGTTTCTCCACAAGCACCACCCCAGCTCCAGCACCAACGTTACCTGAAGACGTCAGGCAGTGGCCTGCGCCTGATGAGCGCAAATGCCTGTAGCCAGTGGGTGCTGAGAGGGCCACTCAGGGGTTCACGTGACAAGAAAATACCTGCACCTGGGATCCAAGAAGTGGGAGCTGGGGGGTTCCCATTGCTCCTGCTCATCTATTACCCTGCATGCTAGTTAAGGGAAATGAACTCTTGGCCAAGAAGGAGTTCAAACAAATTCAAACCAGTTAATTGGATTCTATAAATAATTCACATTTTTGCCAGTATTAATTTCAACTGTTGTAAGAATTAATGTTAGCAAGTTAAAATGAATATGTTCTTAAGGTATTTATTACTGTTGGTTAAGGAAGAGTAGCTTGCATGTTAATCTATCTTGAAATAGGAATACTTAGTATTTGTTTTACCCTTTCCTTCTTGTATGTTACAGGGTGGAATCTATGTGTTCAAGCTTTTTGACTACTACTCAGCCAGTGGAATGAGTCTCTTGTTCCTTGTATTCTTTGAGTGCATCTCCATATCCTGGTGCTATGGTAAGTGATGCTCTCTTGTTTTTTCCACAGTTTACCACATCATAAGGATATTTCAATTGCTAGTTGTTCTTTTGTGTGTGTACATAGTAAGGGTGAAAATGAAATTTGCTTTGGTTTTTATACCTGGAACTCTTCTGAGGACTTGAAAGTGACTCGGGGATGGTACTCCTGCCTCTTTGAAGTACTCTGTGCATCGCACTGGGAATCCTTAGATGCTGAGTGTCTCCAAAAAGAGGTGGCATGTCCCTTCCCCACTCCTTAGGAAGTCTAGATTTTCAGATGTATTTAGGTACTGCTGTTCTCAACATTGCAAACTCCAGGAGACCGAGCTTGCTGTGTTTCACTTCCAGAAAAGACTCTGTCACTCTACAGTCTTGCAGTGAGAGCTCAGCTCCTTGGCTGATGGTATCTTGCATAAATGCCTCAAAATGTCCAGAAGTCTGGGCTGACAGTCCATGGTTATAAAGATAATCAAATATATCTACATATATATATATTTATATATCGTATTCTTGCCCTAGTACTTGTACATTTAATCTTAGCTCCATGTTAGCTAGTCCAGGGACATTATTCCAGAAGTGGTAAAGAACCAGTTTGAATTACAAAACTGACTCAGGCATAAATAGAGCATTAATATTGAAATTAAATACAAGACTGTATGTAATACAATAGATAAACCTGTTAGAAAATGATGGAGAGTTGGTAGGTAACAACAGTAGCAGAAGAGCTTTGCTTTCAAACACAGCTGTGCACGTCTCTTGTGCATCTGCACCAATACTGAGTGAAGACTGGGCTGCTGGTTAACACAGGGAGGGTTTTTTTTTTTTTTACATTTGCTCTGCAAAATATCATCCTAAATTTCTAAAAGTTAGACAATAATAAAAAGATTTAATTGAAATTAACTCAGGATATTTTATTACAACTGACCTTCAATCAGACTTTCTCAAACTTGGCATGAGTATACTTTACTGGTAGCTAATTAATTGATTACAATGCTGTAGAAAGAGAACAAAGCAAATTATTCTTGAGTTCCTGAGTTTGCATATATATATATATATATATATATATTTCCTGTACATACAGGTTAAAAGTTATATCAGTGCTTTAGGACCGTCTTTCAAACTCCTTCAACTTTCAGTTGGATTAGTTACCTGATAAGTTTCTATACTGTTTCTAACTCCCATGTTTAGGTGTTAACAGATTTTATGACAACATCCAAGAAATGGTGGGATACAGACCCTGCATCTGGTGGAAACTCTGCTGGTCTTTCTTTACTCCTATCATTGTGGCAGTAAGAAACAAACTTTTTATTATACGTTCTGAACAATATAAACATCATGAACCATGTAGTTGCAATGTAGCTGTAGTAGAAACATAGTGTTGTAGTTTCTAGCCCATTAGGATCACACTAATTCTGACCTCCTTATTTAAAGACATGAGTGATTTTACTGAAGTAAAATGGACAATATGGTATCAACAGGGGAAACCTGTGCCATAAGAAAATAAGTCTTGCACAATTCCCTTTGGAAATGGTTACTAACCAAGGGCTCAGCTGATAAATAGAGATAGAAAACTGTAAGAGACACATAAACATACAAAAAATGGTCAAAATAGAGGATTTATCAATCTCTCTGAAGCCTAAAACTTCCACATACACAAAAACGCTCACTGCCTGTATGTAAACCAAAGTCCTTCACAGGCACTACCATGATGACCTTAGGACACAAACCGAGATTCTGCTTCCACAGGATTCTGTACAACGTATTACTCAGTTTACTCTGTATTACGACTGGATTTTTCAGCAAACTTTGCAAGGATTTTGTGCACTGGGAAGTATAGGCCAGTCTTTTACAATGATTTAGGCTTAATCCTGTTAAGCCCAATAGTATATTATGGAAAATAATAAGCAATGAAATTTGAAGCTACTATACATAATGTAGCAAAGCCAAATGCAGTACAGAAACCGTAGCTATGTAGACACCATTACACATGACACAATACTTCTCACTTACTGATATTTCTCTCCTATTCTCTTAAAAGTCACTGAAGATCATCAAAAAGCAAACACACAGCACTGAAGAGAGCCACAAATTCTGTTTCTATGAAGGACTCTTTGATTTATCTCTACTCAAATGAAACTTTCCAATTTTTGAAAATAATTGTTCAGAAAAAAAATATATATATTTTGCTTACTTCAGTGATATGATAGGAAAAGGAAGAAGGAAAGGACTTTTCTCTTGTCTTATAAAGTCTTTGAGTGAATATGTTGAGTATGTTGTTGAGTACCTGTTCCGAGGTGGTGGTGGTGATGTAAGAGAAGGCACCCTTCACCCCTTCACTTGCTGCTCTCTGGGCAAGTCTTCCTCACCGGGCTCAGGCAGGATCAGAGCAAGCCTTTTTTTTTTCGATTCACGTTATTCAGGTCTTCTGTGTCGCAAGGTGTTTTAGACATTTGCTAGGCCAGAAGGCTCCCTAGAGAACCTGAAAGAAAAAAATACCATGTTTTTTAGGTAACGTTTGAGAAACAACACAAAAACAACCCACATTGATGCAGGTCAATGCAACAGAAGTATTCTTGAGGAAGTATTCCCTAAATCCCCATCTTTCCCAATAGCCCCCTTCCCTCTGATTTTGTGCAGGTTATCTGAGGACTCTGCTAGTACCAGTGGATTCCAAGTACCAGCACACATGGATAATCTGAGATGCAGGTTATGTATGTGAAAATGCAGCAGAAACGTTAATTTTGGTAACAAGCTGTTTGGGAAGCTATCCATTCATCTCTTGTTACTGAAAGGTGCAAAGTGGTCCTTGCATTTCATAAGACCAGGTCTGTTACCCAGGCAAATCTGTAGCCACTACCTGAGCTGCAGGTTGCATATGACTGAATTCTCTCCCACAAGGAGAGCTCAGAAGACTGAACAGTATCGAAGCCTCCAAGGTGCTGGTACCAGAGAGGTCGTCACAGGCCCAGGCTCTGAGCAACTGAGCGTCAGGCGTCTGTGTTGAGCTGTGTGGTAGAGCTGCACTGAAACCATTATTAAATCTGCTGGTGCCACTATGTTTCTTAATGAAACATTAAATAATTTCACAACTACAGAATTTAGAATACGGTTATTTGCACATTCCCGCACTACAGCATTATCTAGTGGCAAATCAGTCACTGCCACATGCTGACATTTGCCTGTTTCCTGCAGTCCTCCATGTGGAAGACCATCCTCTAGGCCCCTCTACAAGCTACTGCCTACGGGTCTATCACTAGACAAGGCAAAGAAGCCTTTTTTCTCTACCCTGAGGTAGAAGCAGTCATGGGACCAAGGTCCAAGTGAATACCAATGAACTCCTGCACACAGAGCACTGGAAATCTCATCCAAACCCTTTTTGTGCCACTGTATTTTTCAGGGAGTGTTTATCTTCAGCGCTGTCCAAATGACTCCGCTCACAATGGGAAGTTACGTTTTCCCAAAATGGGGCCAAGGGGTTGGCTGGTTCATGGCTTTGTCTTCTATGGTGCTGATACCAGGCTACATGGCATACATGTTTCTTACCCTGAAAGGCTCCTTAAAACAGGTAAGTGTCTCTGTTTCCTGCCTTCATGATTCCATTTTGCAAGACCTGTGAGCACTGACAAAAATAAAGTTGGGAATTATTTTTTAGTTATACAGTTTACATACAATTATAGTTATATAAAATTACACTTATACACAATTACGTAGTGTGGCCTCACTGTTTTTTTTAAAGCCCAGTTATTTTGCCTCAAGCTGATAAAAAAACATAAAAAAATATGAAAAACAGGTACCAAACAGAGAAAAGACAAGGGAGTCCGTAACATCTGTTGATAAAAAGAGTTTCCTGCCTTAACAGATGTCCTTTTTTCCAAGTCTGGGTTGTTTCAGGCAGTTTGCATTCCAGCTTCTTTTATCTAGAAAATAAAGCAGCAGTTTATGGAAACAAAAAGTAAAAAAGAGATGATACCTCCCATGTCAGGGGTTCTTGTATGGGTTAAATTCATCTTAAGAGCCTCAGGGAGATGGTGCTGAAGTACTGTGAAATGTTACTAAGGTTATTGATCAGTTCACACTGTTTACTTATGACATATCACTATGATGCTTAATTTTCTAAATCTGGGTACATCCCTCAGTTTTCCCTCTCCAGACAACGATCCCATTCGGTGCATGAGAGACACCTCTGCAGCATGAATGCTGAAAAATGTATCTCTGTTCTCCATGACTGTGAGAACCAAAGCTTGTCAAAATGATTTGGAATTTCTGGAATACTCTGAAATCAGCTGACACAGCCATCCTTGCAAAAAGATAGATGATCTTAAGCAGAACCGACTAGTAAAGCCCCATGAACTGCTCAGATCTGGATCCAAACACTTGTCCTCAGCAAGTTTGAAAGGACTAAGGAATAGTTCACAGAAGTCTAGCAAACATTTTCTGTTGGAAATATGCTTGCTCTTAGCTCATACTCTTTGAATATATTTCCCCTGTTCCAAGGCAAATACATAAGCACAAATAGAGACTGATCATGGGCTCCTAGCAGAGTTCCTCCTCTCCTGCCTCATCCTGCAGTCTGGCAAAACTAACCATGCTGAGATCTTAATGCCTGGTGGCACCTACCGTTTTTGTGCTCTTTCAGCAAAATATCACATTCAGAACAGACCTTGGACTGTCTGAGAACATTTACAGATGGGCTGTAACTGCTGGCTTAGAATAGACAAAAGTCTTCATAGTAGCCACAATACCTAGAGGCAGGTGTTTAGGGGTTGCCCTAAAATAAACAAACAAAAACCCCACAGAAACACCTGTTGACTGGTTTATTTCTTTTGTTTTGTTTTAAACAGCGCATCCAAGTAATGATCCAGCCAAGCGAGGATATCAGTCATTCTGAAAATGCGCCAGATCAGGCCCAACAGAGCAACTCCGCAAATAAAGAAGCCTATATCTAAACTTCCATATTGTAAAAGTACCAATGCTACTCCAGAAAAACAAAAAATATGGTTGAATATGACCACAAATTTATGTCTGAGAATATAATTACCTACCTCTAGTGGCAAAAAAAAAAAAAGAAAAAAAGGTCATCTCCACTCTAAGGAAATCGCCATGAGTATGATCCAACCATTGTGTGAGCTCAGATGTTGACAGTGTTTTGTGTTCTTTGGCAATCCACAGACTGTTAATGTTTTTATCCTTTCACATTAATAGTTGCATATCTTGGAATTTGTAAACTGATGTGCAAGACCTTTTTAATCTACCTTTTAGCACAACAATTTGAAGTTTTGTGCTGCTGATTTTTAGTGGTTTATCAGTATTTCTTACTGCTGAATCCCAAGACTGTTATTTCTGATTTTGCAGGAGTAAAATTAAATTTGAAATTGTTTTGTACACAAGAATGAAATATTTTGTAAACAGGTGATTTCCAGCGGAAAAAAGTCTGCCCTTAAAATTTGTTCCAGTAAATGCCATTTGCAGGGGAGAGACTTCTTTCAATTAACTTGGAGTCATGGCAGATGCAGCCTTTTTAAATGTTCCTAGAGCAAACTAAGTTATATGGCTATTTGTAGCAATACGGCATAGAATGGCTATAAACAAAATCTCTACCTAGTCTTTCAGGATAATTTTCACATAAACAGATTAATTTGTTTTAAACTAAAATACACTGTTTCTTACAAAAAGAACATATTTTTGTTTGTGAGTCAATACTACATGAATTGCAGGTTTTAGAGGCAAAAATACAAATTTTAACTTTGTAGGAAAATGAATAGTAATATCCAACTCCTAAGAGCTCCGAAAGATTCCCAGGAAAAAAAGTGTTTGCAGTTCAAGCTCAGAGGATTTGAACTGCACTATTATTGTTATAGCATTATTACATTGCCACCAAAATAGAAACCAAAACAATGGCTTAAAAATCGAAGCTTATCCTTGTAATTCTGACTTAAGATTTAATTGACTTCTTCTGTTTAATCTGTTAAAGGACTTCTTTAACAGTTTCTAATAAGCAAATTATAAAAGATGGATCTTTAGCACTTTGAAAACATTTTATTTTATTTACCTATTATTTGTGATGATGAAGGCATGAGGAAAAGCTATTTCAATAAAAATCTCCACTCTGGACTCTGTATTCGCCACATGGCTGGAAAGCCCATTCAGCTAATGGGATTTTTCCCTATGTGGAGAATGCACGAGTTAGCCCTGTACGGTATTTCTTGTTTGGCAGCTATAAGACAGACACAAAGGATTATGGAAAATGCAGTATTTGATGTTTGATTGTAAATGACTTTGACAGAACTGTGCAATGGAACATGCTTTTCAGCAAATTTTTGTGCAACGTACAATGTTAGATAGCACAATTTATGTAGAACTACTACGTGAAAAACATGTTAACTGTGAATGTTGGGTTTTTTGTTGTTTTTGTCTGAAGGTGACAAACATATGTTCTTGCAATAAGGTATTCTCAGAATGTCAAGCACATTATTGTAGAAATAATATATATATAATATACATGTATTTCAAACTACATCATAAAATCTGAGTATTGTTTGGTAGATTCTAAACTGTTTCATTCATAGATCAAATGTAAAATATTCTCAAATCTAAACTACATCCTAAATGGCTATAGCTGAAATACAAAAGTCCTGTAAGTCTTTGGGATTTAGAGGAAAAAACATACATCCCACACACACATTATACATGATACATACACATTATAATTGTGAATTTCATTAGACTAAGGATAAAGATTCCAGCTTTCTCTTTGTTTAATGTAATCAAGTCCCATGTTGTTCTAAGAAAAATGCAGTATTTAATGTTTGATTGTAAACAATTATGACAGATGTTTGACAGACCTGCTCTTTAGCAAAAAGCTGTACAAACGTATCACATAGCACAAAATAGTGTTGTAGACCTACTGTGTGTAAACTGTGAATAGCTGTATCTTTTTTGTAGCACTTGCCCTGAAAAAAAAAGAATTATTGTATGATCATATATGCTTTTTGCAATAAGGAATTATCTGAACACCAAGCAAATCTATCTCTATATAAAATATATATGTAATATATACATATTCAAAAATATATACAGAGCCTGTTTAAAAGAGTACAATATTATTTAGTAAATTTCAACCTGTTCTATGGACCAAATGTAAAATATTTATAAATTAAGATGCATTTTAAATGTCTATAAATGGTGTCATACTTAAAGCACGATTGTTATGTAAGTTTCCAAGAGTTTAGAGGAAAAAAAGAATAAAGATTATATTATACAGTACATTCAGAATTATGCTGTCTTTCATTGGACAAAACCAACATGTTACTTTTTTATGAAATAAGCTCTAAATATTCCAAATATATAATAATAATGCTGATTTTTAAATATCAAGACCCTGTATCACACCTGAAGTGTGTGTTTATGTGTAATGTTGTTACTATTTAGCTAGTGTGTGCATATTATTATACAATGAGCTTGAAAGGAGAGATGAGCATGTTTCTAAACAGTAAACGTGGGCTGTAGTAGAAGGCCTGACCTGCACGATGGTCATCTCTGAGGTACCTGTGCAGCTCTGCTAGGGCAGCTCTCCAGGGCAGCTCATGGGCAGGGTGATCCTTAACAAGTTCTTATGCTACAATTATAAAAATAATCATAACGCCACCAACAATCATGCAGACATTCAGATCATAAAGTTAATTTATTAAACTTAATCAGATTTGCTTTGCAATCTGAAAGACACTGAGTGTTGGCTTAACTGAATTTAAATCCCCATGGTGAGGAGGAATGCTGGCTCGCGTTTGACTTCCTGATGAATTAAGACCTAAAGTCTAGATCAAAAATTTATTACTTCAACAAGCAGTGAGAAGAAGAGATTTCAAAGGAATTCAAAGGATTGTCCTGTTAACTGAAGATGAATGTATTATTATTTTTATTATTATTAGACCTGTGTGGCATCCTATCTCTGTAATTACCCAGGAGGGAGGCATCAGATCAGGAATTCTGAGCAGCCACAGTGGAAAGACTGGATTTGAAAATTAACCTCCATCACCACTTCTGCTAATGAGTCAGGCTGTGAACAGCACCACCTCAGACCTCTTATTTCTGAGCCTGTATTGAAGAGGTTACCAGTCTGAGCTGAGACCAGGGCCTGGCAAACACAAGAAACCTTTTTAAACTAAACTGATACATTGCTACAAAAGTCCTTTTTGCCTATATTGGCTGTCATTAAAGTGTGAGATGAGTTCAAGTAAATTCTACCGCAGTCTGGCTTACATCTGGGGCCATGAAATACCTTTGTTGAGGAGTTAGATAATTAAAT
>JAUBNY010000965.1:8291730-8309182 GCA_032275445.1 Crypturellus soui | reverse complement strand
CTAAGAGGGGATTTGTTTGAATTTCTCTTCAGTTCATGTTTTTCACTAGTCGTAATAGCAACTATAACTCTGGCCAATGCATCTTCACTACAAAATTTGAAGTTACTGCGTAGTCATGCAGTGCAAAACACAGGGTGCTGCTTATTGTGCCTATTAACTGCATTTGGAGCTGTGCCCAGCTGCAGAGTCTTGATTTGCGGACAACCCAGGACTACAGGATATGGTGAAAGGTGGCCACAAACATGGTCGTTGGGTCACAGTTGAGAGACTTTTGAAGTGACAACTCGCAAAGGGCACTCACAGCTTCCCAGCTTTTAGCAAAACCTTTGACATCTGACAAAGCATTATATAGATACCCATACTCAAACTGACTGATGTTCCCATAATGAGATGGGTAAAAAAGCTAGGAGAGGTTTATTACTAAGTGTTGATTTTATATATATTTTTACTTTTAATAAATATCTTTTAAATACCAACTCTCATATCCTTCCTCTGGTTTGTGTATCACCTTGTGTTTGAACTCTCTTCTGTGCTGCTCTTGCTCAGCTCCGTGCTGCAAGTTGACCTTTTATTGCAATAAGAAACAAGGCCTTGGGCAAAGGAAGTACAAAACAAATGGACCAAAGTAAAATCTGATGGATTGCTTCAGTTATAACTTCAAACTGCTAATGCAAACATTATTCTTTGCAAATTATTTCACTTCCCTAAACTTTCTCCATGAAAAACAGTCTTTATATGTTACAGCATTACATTCACTGATGATTTGCATATTCTAAAACAAAATCTCAATCTGACTCTTCTAAAGGATGGTTTAATCTATCCAGAAAGACTGTGAAAGTGGTTAAATTCCATTTTTTCAAACAAAAGCTATGCCCTCCTGTGACACTAGAAGGACAACCCAGAGATGCATGTCACTGGTGTGTTTGCATCAGAATTGAGCTGTGAAGCAGTCATATTCAAAGGCAATTGGGTATATTATTGGTTTTAAAATTTAAATAGGTCCAGAAAGGAGATCACAGAATGGCTGAGGTTGGAAAGGACATCTAGAGATCATCTAGTCCAACTTCTGGCTCAAGTAGGGACACCCAGAGCACGTGGCACAGGGTGGCATCCAGGCAGGGTTGGAAGATCGAGAAAGAGACTCCACAACCTCTCTGGGCAGCCTGTGCCAGGGCTCTGTCACCCTCACAGTAAAGAAGTTCTTCCTCACATGGGGATGGAACTGCCTGTGTTTCAACTTGTACTCATTACTCCTTGATCTATCGCTGGCCACCATTGAGAAGGGTTTGGCCTCATTCTCTTTACATTCTCCCCTCAGGTATTTGCACATATTGATAAGACCCCCTCTCAATCTTCTCCATGCTAAACAGGCCCTGCTCACTTACTCTTACCTCAGAAAACAGATGTTTGAGTCCCTTAATCATCTTTGTCGTTTATGCGAGACTTGGGTAACAAAGATGTGGTAGAATGAAAGAGAGGGTTTGATACTGGTTGGAGTGGGTTACAGTGCTACCACTTGCGGTGATATCCCTCCCTTAATACATCAAAACCACCACAGAGAGAATGAGATTGTCAGAAGAAATGGGAAGAACTCAAACATTTTTATTCAATACCAAAAGCAATCCTTCCCCTTTCCTCCTCTGTCACTCATACTACAGTACATGAAAAAAAGCACACTGGGCTCAAAACTGAGTTCTGTATTTTCCAATTATCTGATCTTTTGTTATCTCTCTCTTGTGAATGCTGCAACAAGAAAATGCTCATTGAAACAAAAGACCCCAATCATTTTTAAGAGACGGATAGATTTTTAGGCAGAACAAGGAAAAAACAACAACATGAAGAGATCGAGGAGCAGGAGGCTGGAGTTCCTGGCGTTGGGAGGGGAAGTGGCAAGAGACTGGAAAAGGATGTGGCTCTGGATAGTCACTTCTCACCCAGAAGGTTGGGAATCACCCTGCTAAAACACCATGTCATGGCCAGGGAGACTGATCACCTCAGAGATCATCTCAGAGATCACCCCGTCAGGAGACTCATCACCTCAGGCTAATTTGTATTTCTTTCATATTGTCCTTCTCTTGCTTGTCCCAGTTGGATGCATTTAACATATCTTCTACTTTCCCTAGGAAATTTTAATATTTTCATGCCCTCCTTTCATAAACCCATGAAGGCACTTCCACAGTCTACTGCTTGCATGAACTAAACCAATGAGGCTCCTACAACCTGACAGCCACCATCACCCACCTGCTGAAGCACCTTCTCCTCCTCACTAAAATAATTGTTCTTGCCCTGAATTTACTCTGAACAATGAAGACACTAATGGCCTCATTAACCTAATCTTTCTTTAATGCCTATATTATGCTTTTGGCAGACCATACTTATTTTGTACTCAATGGAATGCTCTTTACTATTGCAAACAGCCATTATCTAAGGTGCCACCGTGTCATCAGCTCTTGACATGAAGCAGGGCAAGAGAAGCAGGGATGTCGCTACAGAACCACACTTGAAAGAACTTGTAATTAGGAGACACAAAATTCTTTGCAAGTCAAAGAGTAAGAACTGGACAAAAATTACGCTAATTATTTTCCAGGTTCCTGATCAAACAGATACTCCTCATTATATTTGCATTAGTGTATCTCTCTATCCACACAGAGACACATATGTGAAATACTAAGGTACACTCACAAGCAGCACAAATTAGAACATCCCCTCCAAAATGTTAAGGAATTCAACTGACACAGCAAAGCAACAAGAAAGTCAGGAAGCACCCGGAAAACAGCTGTGGGAAACAGCTAGCTCATCAACTGTAGCTTGTAGGTACAAACCAGTAAAGTGTCAAATAATGAAGTTATGGCAACTTTTAATTATTAGCTGATACCAAATTAGGTGGTCTCGGTTAAAACAAACAAAAAAACACCTTGATAAGCTCTCGGATAACATTAAGGCTGTTCATTGGTCTCTATTAGGCCTTCAAACAGAAAACAACCAGTTTCCTCCTAAATCACCAAATAAAGTTTCTTCACTAAGATACTCCTAAAGCCAGAAAAATCTCACCTATGTTGATTTTCCTGGGACTAATGCAGGGAACCTAAAGGACTGAAGTGATCAGCAATACGTCACTCCTGCTGCTGCTGTGACGTAAGTACAATGAATATAAAGTCAATGAATTTTCCTTCTCTTAGTGCTACTCAATAGAGAGGATCTCTCAATCAATTGCTTTTACCTGCCCTTCCAACCTTGACATCATCCTAAACACATCCATTTCCATCCTTTTTTGGGGTCTCTTTGGACTCTGACAAGTCCTGGCATATATAAAAAATTCATTTCCTATAATATTTGAAATTTCCTGAAACATTTACTTCCAAAGGCATTTAGATGTCTGCCTGTATCTTTGGCGAATTCTTAGCTTATTAAGGTGGAAATACGTGAACTGCTGTCAAATAACAGTAAATGGTCTCAGACTGCAGATTTTCAGTGACTGAAGCCTATTTAGCGGCTGAATTATCTTGCAAATTGTGGACGTTATTTCTGAGTTTCTCTTGTTTGCATGTTTCTGATAAGATATGTTAATTGATTCACCTCCTCTGTTCCTTTATCTTCCAAAATACCACTACAGTTAAGGCTTTAAAGTTATGAATGTAAATACCTTGTTAACAAATGATAATTCCTGTAATTGTAAAGTGCTAAATAATATTGCTGTTGCATGTATGTTTAAAGCTGGGACACTACAAGCCACCATGCCCAAAGAACTGTGGTCCCCTGGCAATCTTCAAATGAGCCGTATGAAGCAGAGCTTGTGTGTGGCTTTGCTCCTGCTCATATGAAGGCAACCGCAGAGGTGAGAACGCGTCTGTGTTTGACGTCAATATCTCTGTTAACATAAATACAGACTGAATATGAGCTTCAGCTGTGAAAGCTGCCCTTTTGTGTACAGCCCTGATGACAACCAGTTTTGTTGGCATTTCCTAACTTCCCAAAAAATCCCAGAATTAATGGCAACAGATACTGTCAAAACTTCTTAATGTCTAGGTAGTTTGTGACGAGAGTCTTTTTGCCATTCAAAAAGGTTTGATTATGCTTCTCAGAGGAAATAATTTTTCTACATTCAGACTGACTTCCCCCTTCATGTCATCTCACTGTCCTTTTGTACCCAGCACAACCCTGTTCACTCAAGTAAAGATTTCCATATCATCTGCCAGCAGAGTTTGCAGTTTCTCAGGCATACAAAAGTCCTTCCAGTTGACAAATTAACATGGCAAGAAAATAGAGAACATCATCTGATCATAGTTACCTCATTAAACACAAAAGCAATTGATTTAATATATTACTTTCAATTACCCAAACAATTAAAATGCACTCAATGGTTTATCAGACTAAGTGATTACCAGACAATGATTACTTTACAGCATATACTTTACTAGATTTAATTCCCCTTCTTCAAACCATATTAATATATCATTTGTCTTTCCTCTGGAAATTTACCTTCTTATACACATACTTATTCCAATGTGTTACTACTTAACACATTTCTACATATACCTTTTCTACATATACATATTCTCAGGAATGACTTTTTTTCCTTCCAGAAAACACACAAACAGAAGCTTTCCCTCCAGAGGCTGTTTCCCCTCCAGTTACCCTGGGCTAGTCCATTGACTCTGCAGGATGTGTGGGTTACCTTCCATTTCATTATCTTACAATTTCTTAACTTTCAACAATGCTCTTCCAGAATAAATTCAAAAATGTAGTACTGCTTTTTGCAGCATTAATACAATTGTTGACATTGTTGCTGTGGTATGCACCAAGAAGAGGCTCAAAGACCGTACAGCTTAGCTGCAGAAGCTAGATGAGATTTGGTTAGTGATTACTTCATGCTCTTTCAGTTTTCAAAAGATACCTGTGAAACTATATAGCACATTTATCCACAATCAGAGTACAATGGCCCTCTCTACTTTTCCATACCACTTTATCTCTCCATTCTTTATCTTCTCTTCTGTTTCTTTTCCCTCACAGTCTGGGGATGTTTCAGGTTGACCAGCTGAGACCTCGCTCGTGCCCACCCCATTCCAGAGGGCTCAGATTGGGCCAGATGGGCTCAACTATTTCCAGTCATCTCCTGTGAGAAACACGCATAGTTACGATCCAGCGTTCCCAGGTTTTAAACATGGGCATGTCAGTGCAGATCGCAAATACAAAAGGAAAGGAACTAAATGCAGGATGTAAGTTGCTAACAGTTGCTTAGCAACATTGCACTGATGTCACAAATCATGACCTTACCATCAGAGTCAACACTGTTCACACATATCTGCAAACATATCAACTGAAGTGGCAGAATAAAAAACAACATAACCATTTTATCCACCTTGAGCATACACTGTAGATGCTCTAATGCCACTCATGGTCAAAGAGCACATTGGTCTCCTGATAAGTCATAAGAATATATAAGGTAATTAAAGAAATAATCTTAAACTGAGAAATATTGATTAGGAAGAAAGAAAGAGACTGCAGGGATGTAATCAGGCCATGACTATCACATTTGCATAGCAGATACTGCAGTTTTATTGAGAAGCAAGTTTGGACAAAGCAGACTGTTCTGTTTACCTCCACAGCCTTCAAGTCTACTCATATCCACTTCTAATAAAACAGTTATTTCTCATTCTATAAATATACCTTCTAATTATGTTTATGAACTTCCTAAATCATACAAAGTGTAAACCTTCATCTTGTTTCTTTCCTCAAGAACATTACATAGTCTATTCCCTTCATTAAAGAGCAATACATAAGAATCTTTAAGAGATTGAAAATGCAATCTATTATGCTAGTTTTCCAGCCTATGTATGACCTAACAATAAAGACATTTGCTATATGTTCCTTTAAATATTTCTTTCCCAAACCTTATCACTCACCCATCTCACTAGTCTTCCCTTAAGCATACACAGAATTACACCTAAGGTTCCTATGGCAGCAAAAAACAAATTTGCCTCCAACCATGCACATGGCAGAAGTCAAATTTCTATTTGCCATAAAACATAAATAGGAAAAAAATATAACATCTGCTCTCTAGCTGGAACGTCAGCAGATTAATGATAAAATTGCCATTTGTGAGTAATGTTGCCAGAGTCTATCAAATTTAAAAGGGTAGCCTCAAGATGACAGCTTAGAAAAAAACCTGATGCCCACAAAAGTCTTGCAACAGGAAAACAATTTAAAACTTGCTAGCTATTCCTACTAATTATCTGTGTTTACTGGTCTTAGATTTTCATGAATACTTCCTTCCAAAAGGAAACATTAAGATTTACTAGAATATCCTTCAGACTATCACAGACCCCCATGTTATACTAAGATTACTTAAGTTAAACATGAAAACTGTAGTTGAGTCTAAGTCAGTCAAGAAACCAAAAACTAAAATTCCATCAATGCCCAAGGCCCTGCAATGGCAAGAAAGAGGTTTGATGAACCTTGGTCAAATGGGCTCAGAGGCAAATCACATCCTGCATTTAAGAGGAAATCCTCTCCTAAGCGTCTGTCAAACTGATCTGAGAGAAAAACAATCTGAATCTGAGAGAAGAACACCCATTCCTGTGCTTACTTTTCACAAGAGAGGAGCCAAACACCTCATCCGTTTCTCTAGGATACACCTGCCCAGGAGAAACCTGTGAAACATTTGTTTTTTGAACCCTAAAGGCCAAGCACAAGAAGAGATGATATACATTATTTTACTGCAAGTGTTAGAACATGTTGAGCATTGAATGAAGGATCTTGTAAAAGTGTTTTTTGTTCCTAAAAATAATAGAACAAATTAGAGGAAAAAAAAAGATCATCAATTAGAGAATGATAGAGTCGTGAATAAAAGTCACATCAAAAAAGCAACCAAACAAAATCTAATGACATAATGATTACAGCCCTACTGGTCTTCAAGTATATAGAGAGAGTACTTGATGATAAATAATAATGTTATATTCTTAGTAGCAAAACTATTTCACATTGGTTTGAATAAAAATAAAAAAAATAAATAGAGTTCTCTGCATTGCTACACCTTCACCAGGAATCACAATTCAGAGCAGCTTGCCCTTCTGTCCTTAGAGAGATCAAACAAGAATACAAAGGTTTCTACAACAGAAGACTTACCAGTCTTCTTTTTCACTGTGTGCTATTTCACATTTAAATTATGTTTATTAGATCAAAATCTCCCTCTGGAGAGATTTGTGCCAATGGTTTTAGAAGATAAAACTGAATGAAATAAGAAATACAGATAGTAAGAAAAAAAATGTACTTCTGAAACTACTTAGAGCAAGCTGTAATACATGCACGCTTCAATTTCCAAAAGGACATTTACTCCAGGACATAAAAATCCCGTATGCATTTACCCTCCAGAAGAGTTAAGTAAGGAGTATCAGAAGTCCCACTGCTTTAGTCTGTCCCTGGTCAGAGAGTCAATATAACGCAATATTGTGCGATTCCTGGAAGAATCAGAGCAAGGTGGGAGCTGCTAATAAAACAGTAGTTCTGGTATCCATATGTGTGTTATCTCAGTACTTAAGGATGACTCTGGTGCTTGAACTGATTTGAATGCAAGAATTCTATGACCAATCTTTTCACCAATGTGGGCAGAGCCACTTGGACATTTTTAGGAGAAAGCAGGATGTTAATTGTCATCACATTCATTATAGTCTGATTCTTACATCTTTGGGCTTGTCCTATGAACAAAAACACTTCAGTATTGTGATTTCCTGCCAGAAGTGACTGAAGTCCTCTCCTTAAGGATGCAATCTACCTGAGCAGAAAGTATCAGCTTCAGGAGCACAAGCAAAGCCACAGGTTTCTTAGGCCACTTCAGTCATCAAGACCATCTGTGAGCATCTTAAACTATGGAACTAACTTCTATCACAGAAGCACCTTCAGTACAAAAAGTACTATGCAAGCAGAAGGCAAATAACTACCATAATATACCTCTAAGTTACATGCTTTATTTTAATCCATTGAAATGTTCTTCCTTCCCAACCTTCCACTTTTTATTACTTTTATTTGGGGCACTAGATACTGCATGTAGTCAAAGCAACTTTTCTCCATTCACATCACTACAAACAGAAGCTTTTTAGCTATACTGAAAATATACATATACATAAAATATACATACTAATCATCCTTTCCATATTAAGAGGGGGTCATAGCCAGTGACTTTGCAGTGGGAAATCTCCCTTTGCAGAGGGAAGTGAGAGAGTGGGAATGTGAGAGAACTGGAGAGTTCTGTTTATATTAGCCCAGCAGCCTGAGGGAAGATAGCCCAGTGGTTTGATTCCTGGCTCAGAACATGCAGACTCCTGCCCCACACAGCTCATCTGAGCCCTCAGACACATCTCCATCAGCAGCACATAGAGGGAACTGGGCTACCATGACACATATGAGCAAAATGAATATTATTAATGCGTTCCACATGTACTAGTAAGTACACCCACCATCAGCTAATCCTAATGGTACATCATGAAAAAGATGTTATCTCATATACAGAAGGACCACATTTTTGTAAATGAGTTTGACCCCTATTTACTTTTTAGAAAACATAAAAGAAAATCTTAAAACAGAGTCTGTTTGCAAAGTGCTGCAAAAAATATCCTGCAAAGTGCTCTAGCCATTTTCTCCAGAACTACACTGTTTGTTGTAAGAAAAGCCATTGCAGAACACCAGCAAAGAGCTCAGATGCTCCAGATTGAATGTGATGCATTCCAAAGGCTTCAAATATTCTATGTTGCAAACAATGCACACTAAAAAAGCTTCATTTTACCTTTTTTTATCACAAGGGTTTGGTTTCTTTTCATGACATTGCTGGTTCCTGACAGTGATGTTTTCCATGCTAGCACGCCTCTCGTCTGTCATAATCAGAGAGTGGAACTTGCTCATCTCAGCTGTTTGACCTTGAATAGGAATGGCAGCCACAGCCTCATCACAAATTCAAGTGTAGAAATGAACATCTCTTTTATCAGTACTCTTGACAGCTACTGATAAGCTGTCATCTTTCCCTTGTTGTCTACAGCACAGCGCTTAAGTTGGGATTATTTTTTCCCTTGTGCTATCAAATATAGAAATGTACTTCTTCCTGAGCTTTAGGTTGAGCCTTTTGGCTTCCTACTGGCACATTTGTGTTTTCCCTCCCAAATACAGATGTGTAAAACACATATTATAGCTGCAACTTCATACAAGGGAAAATTGCCTCCTCCTTCCTTGCGTTACTTTTAAATATTGTCTTCTCAGGTCATGAGAAGATCATGATTTAGATCATGAGGGACCTCCTATCCCACACGAGAAACTCAGGGCAATTAGCAACAAAGAAATGACACACAGTGGAAAAAACATAAAGGATCTTTATTTTTTAAAGATCTGTAGTTCAGCCCTTTACAATGGATGCTTCAAGCATTTCCACAACAGCTTTAGCAGTAGCAAAGCCATGAATTCTCTAACTTTTCTGAAATATAGCACAACGCACCACCAAAACATTCAAGTCAGCATTGAAAATTTCCCTAAAGTGGGATAGCAACCATCAGCCTACACCTTCCCCTTTGGTTATCACATACCATGTACCCTTTCTGCTCTTCCACTTGCATCCATACCTCATACTAATGTAACATGCTACACAGCGCAGCCACGGTTGTGTACGCTCACGTCTGCGCAAACGGCAAGTGCACCAAGTACTCATCCCATCAGCTGCAGGGCCAGCACAGACGTGTTTCAAACTGTTCTGCCAGCCACTGCGGGAACATCAGGGAGATAACTCACACTAACAACAGCTGACAAGCCATGGCCGTTTTTCTAGGGGCTCCTTTAGCCATCCATCACTGTGTTGTTTTATCTAAATCAAAGCTGAACTTATCAAAACCTGGAGCTTTCTAAGTTGTTACAGTCTCTAACATGTGCAAATTGTACATAGGATAGCAAGTATGGGCCTGTCTCCCCTCCCTCCTTTTTTAAATGTTTGAGGATGAATGAAGACAACCTCAAAGCACATTTGTATTAGGAGGCCCCTAAGCACAGGCAAATGGGACTTTGCCCTTCAGCTGCACCTGCCTTCATAAATTCAAAAAATACCTTGATTAGATGAGTCATTCCCAAAAGCTTTGCCCCAAGAAAAGAGTCTTCTGGGGACTCCGTAAGTTTAACAAGTACTTCTAGAAATGGTATCTTCAGGAACTCTCCTGCTGGGAGTACTGCTGTGAGGATGATATTAACATTAGCTCTAGGTTACGAGCAAAGGAAGAGAGGGATAGTGAATAACTTCCTTCTCTCTCTCCAGGCTAAGGGGCATGTTGCTGCAGCAATCAGAAAGACTAAAATCTTTGCCATATGTTTGTTGATTCTCTCCTTCACTCCTCCTTAAGCCTAAAGATCATGCTCCTTAAAAACTGAAGTCACCATTTGTGCAACACTTACATCTGTGTAAACATCTTTGCTAATTACTGAAGTCATTAGTGTCCAAGCAGAGCCCATTAGCTCTGTAGCTGTAGCAACCTATCAGTGCTGTGTCAGTCACCAAGATATTGACTCAAAAGAGACTCATTTCAGAAGTCGTATTCAGTTTTAGAGACTGGTAAGTCACTTGTTTAAGCATTTTACCCTAAGTGTGCCCTGCTGGAGAGCTCATAAATGAGTTTACTGCTGCATTCAAGATGCCACAGAATATTCAAACAATTAGAATATAGAAAGTGGAGGTGCTGAATGATGTTTACTTGTCTAGTGCCTGGCAATTATAGTACTCCAACACAAAATGCAAAAATGATTTCTTTATCTTGCTAGTCTAGCATTTTTATCTGTGTACACTCTGCTAGTATAAATGCATTTCAGAATTAAATGCTCACCGCTTACTACATGGTCAGAGACATGTATATATTGTCCAAAGAAAATATCAGACTTCACATATATAAAACATAAAGCCAGTATATACAATATAGTCTTTGTATCAGCTCAAAGCAAGATTCCTTCAAGCAACTGAAACATGGTTTGCTATCAGAAAACAAACAAAAATCCACTGCCATAAGCTTTAATACAGTATGCAAGAATGAGAACTTTTTTTCATAACTATCACTTGGAGAGAAAGATGAAGAAAAGGCACCTGAATGATAAAATGAGTTGCAAGATGAATCCTCCTACAAGTCTTTTTCCTGATGGTTTGGGGTCATTTTCTGGGTCCTATCCTCCATTTCCCCAAAGCACCACTTTTTGAAAGAAGACCAAGTGAGATTTGTAAAAGCTTTGTGCATACCTGACTTACACAATATTAGGTGCAGTTAGGCATCCTTGAAAGCATGACTTCTTGTCATTTGGATAAATGGTCTTGCTTTCACATTGCTATTGTGAATGGAGACCCAAGTACCCTGTGATCAAAAGCAGTCTCTAGCTCAACCCTGAGGGGTTCGAGTGCTTACATGAAGAAAGGCCATGCAGTGATTCTTTGCCTGCCTTTGCGAAAGAGCCGATGGCTTCAACCATTTTAAGTGTGTCCCATTAAAAACAGCCTCTATAAATAGCATGGACAGTTGTTCTCAGTGAAATGCTAAATGGGTATGTGTCAGAGAAAACACATCCAGGGAAGGAGCCACTCCCTCCTAAGGAAGTGTCTCTGACAGTTAAGCTCTACTGTCAGAACTGCTTAATGTTTCTTGGGCCCTCTTCTGGAAAATGGCTCAACAGTTTCGGGAATCAACCAACAGAAAAAGTCTGTTGGGGTTCACATAGTTGCCTATAGCATATTGGATACTTATGTTAAGAGATCTAACCCATTCTGTGTGCAGTTTAAGAGAAATGAAGGGGCTGGAGAAGTATTGCACTAGGTCACCTGTTGTTGGCCACTGAAGCTGTGTAATAAAACACAGTATCCAGCTTTTACAAGTGGAAAGATGCAGCAGCAGAATCGTTCCTCCAGGACTCTCTTCAACCTAAATAATAAGGTGCTTGCAGGTGTTCAACTTTTCTTGTCTTTTTGAGAGGAGTCATCCTACTGACTGATGGAGGGCAGGGGAGGGAAGTGCAGGTAGGGTGGAGAGTTTGCTCAAGATGCTGCTGCTCACACAGAGGGTAAGGCACATGGAATATATAGCAGTCACATGAGCTGAATGAAAATGAACAGGACTAGGATGGAGAACAGAGAAGGAGCCAGAGCAGGGGTTGAGAGAGGACTGCATCCTGGAAGTCAAACCAAATCAGCAAGGCTGAGGGGGAGCTGAGGCCTTTGGAAGATAAGGTCTCCTTTTGAACAGGACTCCAGCTGCTACGGAGCACAGACCGTCTTTTTTATTCTGTAGTTATATGCCAGCTGGGTGTAACTTCAGGGCCACTATCAAGTAACTAGGAATTCCAGGTGCTCCTCACAAATGAATCCCCGAGTGCTTCCACACTGTCCTACAGGGACATAGAGCATCTTTCAAAATGATTTATTGGACTGCCATTTGCCCTTCTGCATACTTTTATATTTGCATGAGTATTTCCCAAAAGAACACAGTCTATGGAGTGAATACACTTGGAGAAGCTCTGTTTTTCTGGAAGCAAGCCAGGCAGACATCATCCAAGAAGGTAATGTCTGATAATTATTATGTAATTGCTACTTTTAGCTCTCGCTCCCTCCAGACTGTAAAAGCAATGCTTATGCAACCAGGCAGCATGCAGGTTCTCTAGCCAATTCCTGTTCACCAATGGAGCTGATTAGCAAGTAGAGATCATCAAGCTTTGTGAAGCTTTCATCCCATAGAGCAGCAAATCCATCATAACTGAAATGCAGAGGCAAAATCCATGAAGCTATTCACTCTTGATGGACTCTACAGTATTCTGCACAGTCAGGTTTAGCATCTACTTTGCAAAACCTGAAGCAAAGATTCCAGTAACACTTACTTACATTCAGAAAGTAAAGTATGAGGGAAAAGGAGGAAAAAGAAATACTAATACACTTAGCCCTCCTGGCTTCCACACACCCCCCCTCCATCACGTAGGTGACCAAGAGGTGCTAGTCCCTAAATGGAGAAGAAACAGAAGAACTGACACTCAACTTTTAAAGCTACACTAATATTTAGCTTGTTCATTTATTTCCTGTGTGTTTTTTCCTCAAATAAAAAAAATGTTCTAATCAGTACCAAAAATCCAACCATTTTCATTTGGAATGACCATTTCCCCCCTTCTCCCCAATATTTTCCATTCAGGGCCTTAAATCAGAAAAGCTATATTCACAAGCTAGGCTGATCTCTGCAAGCCGGTGCCGCTGGAGAGTTGGGCTTACACTGCATCTGAAGGACGCGGCACCTTCGGATGCCGCGTCACATTGGTCTGACCAATGTGAATGATGCACAGTAATTTATAAAAGCCATAAATGTGGTAATTTTAAATCCAGGATCAGTGCATTTATGGCAAAACATACCAGGAGCAGATCTGTATTCCTTGGAACACGTAGCCTTGGACAAGGCTACACAAGGTGACTCTCCAGCAAAGTACAAGTGCATTAAAAGGCTGGGGTTGCTCCCGCGGAAGCGATGGGATTGGGGGGCCCGGGGCTGTCTCCAGCTGCCACCTGGTGGCCTCGGAGAGCAGTGGCCAAGGCCAGAGGGAGGACAGGTCCCGGCTAACGGCGCTGGAGGCGCACGGCCAGCACGGTACCGCCGTGAGCAGCACGCTCTGCAAACACCCAGAATTGCTGTAATTAGTAGGAAATGCATTTCTATTCTATTGCGCAACATTATAAACCACTAGCAAATCAGGAGCAGCAAGAGATATCATAAACAGGCATTTGACTATGTAAGGCCTTTTCACAATTTACTTTGAAAGATTTTATTTATTTAAGAAACAGGTATTTGTTCCATTTGGAAATAGGAGATATGACAACAAAGCAGAGCAGGGAGCAGGGTGGGCTGCCTATTTGGGCCACACTTGAGCACTTGGCATCTTCCGCAGTCCTGCCCTGGGTACTTTAGACTGCTTCAGAGCAAGCAACAAGGGCAAGGAACTCCCCTCTTCCTCCCCAGAGGACTGCATGCTCAGTACCTGTGAAATAACTTCTTTCAGTAAGTAAATTGTGAAACTTGATGGTGAAGGAGAAGCCACACTGATACACTTCGAAAGTCTCAGTCTGGGGAGGACAAAGGGTCTTAAAGGTGAAGGACTGAAGAACTCCCCGTCCTCACATTGATTTGAGATATATCAGACAGCTGGAAACGAGCGTAACCTCCAGCCACTTTGTCATCTCTTCAAAAACAGTCATTAATTTTAAAGTAAAAGAGATTTGCTTAAAATATCTTAAATTTTGGTATTCATACATATGAGCATGCGCTTCTGCTCCCTTGAGACACCTCTGCATCTGCTAAGCAGCATTTCAGCTTGACTGAGAAAGGAGAAATTTGGTGTAGAAATCAGGGAAAAGTTCTGCAAAAGGGCCTGAATGCCCCTTTCACAATTTTACCGTATTAATACAATACATCCGTATTAACGTGAAAAGTAGACACCTAACATATGAGCCACTTTTTTTTTTCTTTTTTTTTTTTAAATAGTGAAATAGGTGCAAGAAATCCCTTACGCATCTTCCCATCAGATACTCTGCAGACAAAAAGAAATGTTTTTCAAAATTCACATTTTCTTGGGGAAATGACAAGCCGGGTAAGCAAACTGATCTTTCTCAAGATCAGATCAAAACAAAGAAAAAAATACCTATCCAAATAACTTGAGGTCATCTGTTTTCCTGCTGAGCCCGTGCCTGACAAGGCAGCCTCATGAACAGCTACGCCAGTAGCACAGAGGCCAGAACAGAGGGGCAGTGACTGAAGTCACAGCCGGGGGACCCGGGATGAGGATGAGGCTGCCAACTAAAAGCCATTAACATTTCCCTTCAATAGGGGATGAGAAAGGAAATAATCTTACTACGGCTCTTGGTGCAACACAGTTGCCATTCAAAGGGCAGAGCCGTCATGAGCCATATCACCCTGCCTGGTCCCAGTCCTAGTATCTTGCACACCCAGGTTTTCCTGCCAGGAAAAGTTGAATTTTACTGGTTTCGCTGCAAGTAAAAATAAAAGCACAGAGAAGTAAAGACTCTTTAAGACAGCAAGAGCTTTGCTGCTCAGACCAATAGAGGATTCAAACATCACAACTATGCTTAAATGTAAAAGACAGATTCTCAGGTACTCTGTCGCATCTTCACTAAGTCCATAACATTACATCCATTTATCCAAACTAATGACCCTCTCCAAGCACTCTTCAAGAGCAAGTCATGCTAGGAAAGGTCAGAGAGTCAGGAACTACTAATGGAATTCAGTTTTGATATAACATTGCTCTAACCTAAGGCAAAGCTGCAGCCTTCGAAAGAGGCTCAGTTCATTTAGCTTTAATACAAAATGCAAGAAGCTAGTTACCGGAATACGATTTCCTGCTGCTTTATTCATCTAGTAAAGCTCAATAATTAGAAATACATGTGATGTTATATAGCTAATGTGTTGCAATAATACTGTTTTGATACTGGCATAAATAGTTCTTAACTTTCTTTAAAGAGACAAATAAAATTAAAATCCTTCCAATAAAACAAAATGATGTGTCAGATATTTTAACACTGGTTTGTAACAGAGCGTGATTGCCAAGAGAAACATTCCCAGAAGTCCTCTGGCTGACAGAGGGACAAAATCTTTTTTCTGCAGTGTGTATCAAGACAGATACAGCTAGTAGCAACATTATCCTCAGCATATCCCAAACTATATATATATCTATCTCATATCAACCAGCTACACCTATGCAAAATCCAGTAACTGGTATGCCTTATTTCTGGTTTACAGTTATCCATATTGAGCTTCTATTCATTGACTCATTATTCATTTTTTGATAAGGTGTCCCCTCTTAATATTGTCTCCTTGACTTCACAGTAAATTCCTTGGCATACAGCACTTTACAAGAGACTAAAACCCAAAACTAAGAATTTCAGTGGCAACCCTATATTCTCCGTGCATGCCTGAGCTAAAGCACTCTAAATAAACCTGCCTATTTAGAGCAAAGTTTGTACAAAACTGAGTTTATACAGTAAGGGTACAGAGGCACTGTGGCAGGATCAGGGCCAAGGAATTCCTTAGTGACAGAAGTAGGATGCACATTTTCCAGTTTTTGCTCGAAACAGTAATATTTACATTTTTAGCTCCTTCCTGAATAACTGCTGTCATTAAAAGAGGGTGACTGTGAATGAGAGTGTGAGCAAGCATGTGCAGTAGAGTCAAACTGCCACAGGAAAAGTCTGAGGGAGCATAACTCTTCCAGCCAATTTTAGAAATTTAAAGAGTATTTTTGATGCCAGCTCCTGAACTGCCAAATCCTTTCTGCTCAGCATTAATCAAGAAGTATTTTAATCGAGAAGGAGAAGTAATGGACCAAGAAATAAATCTGAAAATTAAGGAATAACAGTGCATGCAAAAGGAAAAGGAAAATCCAATTAAGTTTGTTCGGTGTCTTGGGGGATGAACTTGTGGGGCTGGTGTGTGTGTGTTTTTTTTTTTTTATTACATAAACCAAAGGTTTTTTTCTAGGTAAAAGATCTCAGTAAATCAGAGTATATTTCATGATTCTATTTATGACCACTTAATTTGAAAGTAGTAAAGCGCATTCATCTTTATTATTCCCATTATACCTTTGAGATACTAATAGCTATCTTAGCTGCCCTAATGCCACTATTATCTTTGTCTAGACTAACTAGTCAGCTAAGTCATGTCACTTCTAACATAGATCAACAGCATATCTATAATATACACACATTTATATCTTCAGGAGCTTTTAGTTTTTCTACTAAAATTATTTGGTTGCTGTCACGTGACATTTCCTGTTTCAACAGGTAGCCCATTTCAAATTTCACTTGTCTGCTCAAAACTTAATAATAAATCTAGAGGACCAAGTACTAGCTCATAACCGATACCTACTTCTGATTCTTCCATAGGCTAACACTGGTGCAGAAGATCAAAGTACTATGCTACCATTAAAAAAAAGTCTGTAATAACATAACACACAAGACAACTCTTACTTTGATAGAACCAAACTACAAAAACAGCCACTATTCAACCGAAGGGGTCTTTTCAATGGGATATTTGAAATCACCTAGATCGCTTGGTCAGATGGATGAGTTACCTAAATAGGACTGGTTTATTAGTATCTTACAGTAAACACAAGTAGTAAATAACTGTAATTCTCTTTAATTTGATGGTACAAATCAGTCAGAGACTTTCTCACTAGTATATTTTCAGCAAGATTGTACCACAGGCAATGATGCTGCTAGAAAATATTACCAGGTTAGTTGCAGGACATCTTAAACTCTCACTGATCACATGTTCTTTACCACAGTTGGGAAACCCCTCCTTAATTAACTCCTAATGGCTTAGAAAGTTTGAAGCATTTTGTTCTCGGGCAAAAGTGTGTATTATTGTATAAAAAGTATTTTATTAAAATAGATGGCAAAAAAGATGTA
>JAUBNY010000965.1:8260486-8272149 GCA_032275445.1 Crypturellus soui | reverse complement strand
AATGCCAAGCAGCATTACCCAACTTAGATGATGTCCTCTAAATTTATCTAAAAATAAGGACATTAAGTCATGCTTTGAAACTTCACGTGCATATAATAGCATGGTTTTCCAGGAGGCCTGTTCTTTACTTTATGCCATTGAAAAAAGCAGCACCAAAAATCATTCTTAAAATTATATTGTTGCAATCTGAAATTGGAAGACAGAAGTACATTTCAGAGGCAGATGTCTCTTTCCATTGCTACAAACTCCAAGCCTGATTTTAAAAGACAAGAAACTGTGACTTCCCCAAGTATCTACCTTCGGCAGAGTTTAGTTTGGAGCTCTGAACAGAAGCATTGGCCTTAGGGACTGGGTGCCTCAAAAAACAAACAAACAAACAAACAAAAAACCCCCACCCCGTCTCTAAATAGATTTCAATCAAGAAAAAAAATCTCTTTAGTTTTTTTCCTTGACTTTCCATTTCAGAACACATGAACTCCTTTGGCATACCAAATACTGACCAACTAGATTTGATTATTCAGTGACATAGACTGCTGTTGCAGACCCTGCAGTTCCCTAAGATTGGCTGCAGTAACAAACTTTTAAAGCTACAATCAGATCAACAAGAAACATGGGGATAAAACAGAGCAGCCTGATTTCAAAGATACCTAATAAAGAACAACTCGTTTCATCGCTTGGCATCAGTTTAGAATGAGAAACAAAATGCAGCAAGATGCAAGCCAGGCTCTAGAGACTCAGACTCTTGGAATTCTGTGCTTGAACCAAAGTGAAAGCAAAAGCAGTGATCAGTGTGTCCTGTGAGATAGCTGAATTCAAAGACTCAGGGAGCTAGAAGAGGGACAAAGCCGAAATTCCTTTAACAACTTTTCTAGTGAAAGAACACGTTTCACGCATCATGAATATTTTCCTGTGATTTTTATAACACCTTATTATTTTTAAAAATCCTATTATCTATTTTTTAGTTTAACACTCTCGAACATATTCCTTAGGTTGTTTCATTGCATTACATTCAGCATAGCCAGAGTGGATGCTTCTGGCCAGCTTGATTCTCTCAAAATAAACCATTTGCTCATTAATCACTACAAAGAATTCATTAATACATCTGTCCTTTCTTTAGCCTTTTATATCATTCTTAGAGAATTTAACTGGTGAACACTGAAGCTCCATGACCTTTCTTGCCATTTAACCCTGCAACAGGGGCACAGAGAGGCTGCGGACTCACCATTACTGAAGATAGTTTTAACACTTGACTACTCAAGGTCATGTATTTGAATCAAAGAGCAAATGTGAAAAAGCAATTAGTAATCAATAAGAGGAGGAAAAAATAATTAAGATAAGTATAGGCAAACTATCAAGTTAACATCTATGTATTACTGGGGGGGTGTTTTCAGAGATTCATACTTATAAACATTTTTTATTCTGTGTATTGAACTTAGGAAGAAATTTAAGAAAACTAGAAAACTATGGGAAAGATATAAAAAGAAAATGGAAAAATACCCACGGCACTAACATATACGGGGAAACAGAAGTGCAATTATATTTTTCTAATATCACACATGAAGACATCTGAATGAATACCAGTTCATTTAACAGTCAATACTAAAAAGAACCTTCACTAAGCTTTATTTATACTTGCCAAGACAATCACACTTTTCTACTTCAAAGTGTTTCTCAGCATCAGACAAATGAGCACAACTGACTGCTTTGCTGTGCAGAGATCCTAAGAACCCTCCAGTGACGTCAATGTCCCTTTTCCAGGCACCAAGGCACTATGAGTTTAGTTAAGAAATACCCTTGTGAGTCATGATAGCCAAGCAGGAAAACAAAATAATCTCTAAAGTTTCTACTATATTGATCTCCCTTAAATAACATTTTTCTCCAAACTAGCCACAAGAAAACATCTATTTCAGCAGCTATCATCTATCCCTGTGCTATGTAGCTTATTAATGCATATCAAACCAGAGAGAGCAAACTCTTGATATTAGGTACCACATCGTTGCTCTGAAGTCAGTAGCTTTTTTTGCTGTTAGTGATTAAAACATAATCACTCCTTGAATCCATAGGCAAAAAAGCTTTACCTTTTACTCCGTTATTTTTTGACAACTGAAACAGAACTTCATTGTACTAGACATTCATTTGGCACTCATTGGGTATTAGGAAAAGGGTTTCTCAACCCTTTTACAAGTAAAACCCCCTCTGAATATTGTTTCTCAGACTACCAAGCTCCAGGATCATCCCCATCCAAGTAAATCCCCAGGGTTTTGTGATATGGCAATGCACCTCTACGAATGCAATCAGTCTCTGTTTCAACCTACTGAAAACACCTTCAGACTAAAAGGCAGCACATCCAGCAGTAAGTGAGCTCTACTGCCACACACATACAGTTAACTGCATATTTATTGCTGAATATGTCATTACTATATATATGGAGATATCCATTATGTGCTCAGCTTCCTGAGGTGAGAACCTCACTCAATATTTTTCACACTGGAAATTAACAACAAGCCTATTTATTTCTAGGGCTTTTCTAATTCCTCTGTTTCCAGCAAAACACAGACTTCACCCACCATATTTCTTACATAAGAAGAGTGAATGTATAATACAAAACAAACATTCGTAGGGCTGCTTTTTTGTCACTCTATCACATTCCCATTTCACTATCATCTAAGGATGTTTGGAACATAAAATCTGTATGAATGTAGCCAGCAGTTGTTTATAGTACAGTGGAGGAAAACACAGGACCACAGGATAATTCCTGGGAACTTAAATCTAGCAATGCAATGGCCTTGAAATCTAGCAACAAGGCCAATAAATCACTAAGCACAATGATAATTATTAGTATGTAGAAAACACCCAATATTCTCCCGCTCTTTTTTTTTTTTTCAAAAGCACAAGCACATTCAATACATACACACATAAAAATTGACCAAAAAGAAAAAAAAGATTTGGAAAAACAATGTTTCTCTTACTGACACAACCTGACAACAAAACTAAAAGCAAGTTTAGTCCTTTCAGGAACTAAAATTATTTCCTTTCCAGCTACTGTTCTTAAATAGAACCTGCCTTTTTCCTTTGGCAAAGCACAGCAATCAAATCTCAAAAACTTCCCCAAGTATCCAAAACCCCTTCAACTTACTTGTCAAAAGTCCTTTCTCAAAATCACATTTTCCTCCAAATTGTTTTTCCAGCGCATAGAGTATTCTCTAGTGTCAGAACAAAAAGAAAAACAAGTTATTTTAATTTATTTAAAAATAAGTACCAGCTAGTGGTCTATGGCTGCTTTTAAGTGACCTTTTATTGATGGCTTCACAGCTAGTAGGCGTTCTGTGTTCACACTAAAATGCACTACAGTATCTGCATTAGTTGTGAAATTACCCTCGTCTTTCAGCTCCAGCAAAAAAGAACAAAAACTCGCATGATTTGCTGCTCTATTGACATTTTCAGGAATGTTCTTGCTTATAGAACTGCTATAGAGTCAGTCAAGGACTTTTCACTGGCTAGGTCATATTGATCTACAGGAACAAAATCACCAAAAATCAGCAGATATTGTTGAGATTCATGAAGAATTACCTTGGTTTTATTAGAAGCTACACTGTGAAGGTAGGAATTCACAATATTTATACTGTCAATTGAACTAATGCAAGGTTGATATCCAATTGATGTGAATCAGGAATGGAGAAATATAGTAGTAAATCCTGAAATTAAGCACAGCATTTCTCAAAATATGTTTCCACAGGAAGAAAAAGTTGTAAGCTAAAAAGCAGAGAAAGAAATCACTTCCTGCCAATATGCTGGGACAATTCTAAGCAAAAAGAAAAAAAGAATAACCTCCTTACATGAATGGGGAGAGGAAAACAAAAGAAAAAGAAAAGTTGTTTACATCCTCTGAAACTAAAAAAAGCAAAGCATGCTGACAGTTTTGAATTGAATAGAAATTAGGTAGAGCTTCAGGAATTCAACAAATTCTCCTTTTTGATTCTTCTAAAATGCTCCCAAGTTTGGGAAATTTATGGGCTTTTTTTTAATATGTCCCTGCTTAGTCTGAAGAAAGGCTAATCTCTACTGCAGTAAACAAAATACATCAAGTGTGTGTATATACATATGTATGTTTAGAAATGGATTTGTCATTAACCACTGATGGGACAGTATTCTTTAAAAATAGAAAGAATAAAGGCTCTGAAAGCAAAATTACTTACCTTGGCAGCATTGGCAGCAGACATTCAATTCCTACATTGCTTTTGCCTAACTGATCCATTTGGAAAAGTTTATAACGATAAGATGTAAAAGATAAATTAATGATGATCCTTTCCACCCCTACTTCCCCCTACTTCCCCCTCCCCCCTCCAAAAAAAAAAGGCTTTTTCTGTAAGTCAGTCACATATGACCAGATCATTGTGATATCCAAGCTCCCAGTAATGCTTTCTGTCTCACAACTATTCTCGAGCTATGCAAAGACACTGAAAATGTTGCTCAACAGAGTGAGTTCAGAGAAAAAGTATGTTTTTCACCACCATATTTGAATATATAACTACATAAACAAGATAATCAACTGTATATACAAATTAAGTGTTTTTCAATTCTCTCGCTCTCTGCCTTCCTCCCCATCTTATTTAAATTTGCCAGAATATTTTTGCCTTCCAGAGCAGAAGGGACATACTATCCCATCACTAGCAAAAATATCTTGTCTTGACAACAGATTAGTTGTTTAAGTGAAAGACTAACTTTGCTGCCTAAGAAGTCACATCTTTGTTAAAGTCCACTCAGCATTTTACCAGGAAAATATTCACTACTTCCAAAAGAAACTAGCCTACTTAAACCAAAACATATGACTCTGGATTATCACAGTCTTTGAAAGAAAATGTAGTGAGTCCAAACATTACAAACTTTTTAACTGTGTATAGCAGGATCAGTTTCCAAATGCCATGACATCAACAGCACTGTGTGATATTTTTGCTCTTGTTTACAACTGCAAGTCCAAGTTTTTCCACAGGAATGTGACAAAGAAAATAATGAAGGGCTGTAACACTGCCTCTAAATTAGCCTAACATTTTCAATGCAACATAATTCCAATGACTAAAATTGAGTTTTCTTATTTAAATGTAATACCATGTTTTTGAACAGCATTTATAGTGACAAACCTTATTTATATGATAAAAAGTGCAGTCTTGTTAAATATATATACTGCTGTAATATATTTATTCTATAATATTTTTTGTTCAAAGTAAACCAATTCCAGGCTACCTGCTTATGACTCCTTTTTCCAACAGGCTTTCACAGAATGCACTGTAATCCCCTCTTACCCATGCTCACTTTCACCAAGTGCCTGAACATTTGGCTGCTTCTGCAAGTTCACATTTCTGCGAGCCTTGTACTGCGCAAAGCACAAAAAGCAAGATGGCACCTTTCCAATTCTAACTTGCAAAAGGTGATGTTCATAGATCAGGGTGTAACATCTCCTTCTAATTAACCTCTATCATCCTTCAGAAGATAGGCGAAGAGGTAAAGGGGACATATGGACATATGGAGAGTCAGGGACTTTTGTCCACGTGGAAGATTAGGCACAGCCTTGGTCCTTTAACATTTCTCCCCCTTTCTCCTATTCCGTACCCCAAAGAAACGGAAAGTTTCAGTATTCCCTTTCATCGTTTTTCCACTTAGAGATGACATTTCCAACCCCAGTGACAACTTACCCCTTAAGGGCTTCAGGACTAGAAGCCTGAGACGCTTCTTATCTAGATTGCTTTATCTTCACTGCTGAGTTTCTTTAATAGCTTTCTTTTTTGCAGTTCCAGGGTTAATCAACTCTTGTTAAACATAAAGGGACATTCAACATACTTATAAAATACAACTCATCTCCCTCTATTACAATAGGCATCTGAGAAAAAAAACACATTGTTCCATGGCAATGGCAGCCAAGATCAAGTGTTTTACGAAGACTGTTTTTAGATTTCCAGGGAAATTCGTCCACACCACAAAAAAAAAAAAAAACTGAAAGCTTGAAAACTGTCAGCACCATATCCTTAGAAATTCTAAGCCAACTTTATACTGTGTATTAGCTTGGCCTACAGCTGAAAAACTGAACATTCAAATGCACAGGTAGGATCAACTTGCAGTTGAACAGAAAATATCCAAGACATCTTGCATACACAAATTGTATTAGGAATTCTACTTTTCAATACAGAAGTGACTGTTTCTCAGAACCAACCTATCACTCCAAAACAGGCAAAAAATAAAATTAATGCTATAGCTTAGTGAAAGAGAAGATTCTTCTTATTCTGGCTATACTTTTTATTTTATACCCCAGTTAACCAAGAGGATAAATACTATTGCTACAATTGCTTAATCCAAAAACAGGCCATAGACCCAGTGATACACACAGTGACAACTGGAGTGATCCTTAAAAGCCAAAAAAAAGAGCCAGATTTTCAGAAGGGCAGGCAGCAACAGAAGCTACAATATTACAGTAACTATTTAAATATCACATTACAGTGGTATCTTTAGATCTTATATTAAATACTCAATTTATGTAGCACCAGCTGTAGACTCAGTAAAGGCGGCACAAATGAAACACAGATTTTTCCTGCTTCAGCTATGCCTTAGCACATAAAGGAAACTAAACATGTGGATGTCTAAAATTTTTCTAGGAAGCCACATAATTTCTGCTTTTACAGTGCAGCAGATGTGCTGTTTGGCTTAAAACTTAGGTAACACAGGCTCAACTGCCCAGTGCCAGAATCATTTGAATTCATTTGAATCAGATTCTTTTGAAGCCAAGTTGTGCTTCACTTGCTTACACTTGTCCATACTTGTCCATGTCCATACAAAGACTGAACAAACAATCTGTGTTAGTTACAGCATCCAGTATCTACATCTGACAACTATTCCACTCCAGGTTAAAATGCATAGTATGCACAGTACACGTAGTAAAATCCAGTTGTCTAACCAATGGCATTAAATGCCTTTTTTCAAGAACTACTCATGTGATTCATTTCAATCAGTGAGGGAAGAATATCACCCTAATAAAACAGCCTGAATTTAGAAGCAAATCCAAACTCCTAGAAGCACAGTGGGATTGAAACACATGTCAATAAGTGTTTAAGGGATCACACACTTGCTCAGGCAGCTAACTGTGGTGAGGCTGGCCCTGGAGTAGTTCGACAGCACTGATCTATTGAAATAACCTGGAGAGGTGTCTTCTATTTAGGCCTTATAACAAAATAGCTATGATGCACTTCTTAGAAGTGCCAAACCTCAAGGAAAGCACATTCAGAAAACAGACATTTCAAGAATTATAACATGGCACTTGTTTTATTTAGTACTTCATGTCATTTTTAAGATCTACAGAATCCACTGTTTGAGTTTTCCCTTTTTTGTCCCTTCTCTGTTATGCTGCTGCAATTTTTGCCTAGCCATTCTATTCCTCCTTAATAAATTTTACTTGTCCATAAGTTTCAGGGATGAAAATCTCACTGATATTAAGTTCTTACAAGTTTAATAAAGTCTAGAGTTTGGGCAGAAAAGGTATTCAACCGAGTGTCCTCACTGAAAGAAAGACTGCAGTTGCTAGATTTGGATGGCCTAAGCACAAGCCAAGTAATCAGCACATGTGCAGATAAAAGTTATTCTGTCTCTTGCCCAGGGGTAACTATAGATACAAAGAGAGATAGGCATGAAATGGGTAAGTGGCTTACACAAGATGACAACTGCTATGTTGAACTTCTGTATCTAAGGCATTGAAAAAAAAGGAGCATTTTGCACAACTGATCTGTATTTCATTAAGTAATGTATTTTAAGTCTCACTGCTTCTATAGGCTGCAAGTATAAGACTCTCCTAAGTAAAGCTTCTTATTTATATTGGAAAAGGGAGTTTGCATATCCATAATTTATCTCTTCTCTTACCACAGATTATTTAAATGATGCTGAATCTATACAACTCTTAAAAATGTGATTAAAGTGATACATCTGAAAGGAAAAAGCAGTTAATTCCAAATGCATCTGTAAAAAGAAAGAGCAAGATTCACTGTATTTTCAAATAAGGTATTTAAATATTTCCAACCAACTTTGAAGAGCCAATCTATGTCAAAATAAAAATGGCTTCTAAGTAGACACATCATACAAATAAATATGGCAAGGGGAAACTCATCCCAAATACTTCCGAGTTGTTATACCCTTGAGTACCCGCACAGATTGACATGAACTCTGAATATTTTGAAGCTCATCTTCCAAAAAGTTATTCTTCAAAGACAAAAAATTCATTAAGGGACAATAATGATATTACCCTCCAGAATGCCAAGTTCAACAGAAGAAAAGCATCATGCCTACGTGCACTGGAAATATGAAGAGTCACAAGGTACTACTAAAATCATGACGATTACAGGAACTTCTAGTGGCTTGAAGTCATATGGTTTACTGTAAAAAAAATCAACAGTAGAAAAATAGTAAGATAAAACAGAAAGTTAACTGTAAAGCAACTCTGGCACAAGAAAATACTTAGTCATCAGTCATATACTTCTGTTTTGGAACATACCAGACATCAAGAATTTCCAAAAAATTATTACTCACATGCATGGGCAGATTAGTTTATTTGATCATTATTTTAGAATAAAGTTGACTCTAACATTGACAAACTTGTTGGCAGGCATATGTTTCAATACCTATTGTATCATTTATCTGCCTAGCAGTACAAGAGTTATAACTTCAGAAGAAATGGGGAGATACTGCATAATGCAGAGACATATCCCCCAAACTCCTTCACTTAGAACTCCAGTTCTTTAGGGGCTGGAAAGTCAACAGCTTTCGAGTCTCAGGTTTCATCTGCAGCACTATACATAGCAAGGCATGGTTTATTAATGTTCAGTTTAGTTTGGTCCAAATGGAAAATGTGTATACTACTTCAGGAGGTAGCACTGAAGGTGTTTGTTAGTTAATTTTATAAGCAGGTGTGACCCTGAAAGGTGTTTGTGGCAAAGTGATTCTAAAGCCCATCTTTAAAGCCATTTCTCAGCATGATTCAAGTACTGCCTAAGGACAGGTTCTTGCACAGGGTTGCTCTGACCACCTGCAAGAGTCATTTCTACAGGAAACAGGAAGATTTTTTTTTAAAAAGCACATATTTGTTAAGAAATTGCTTTCATATCCGTAGCAGGACAGTTCATATTTAACTGAAGAACAAGACTGCCTTAGTAGTGTAAATAGTTTATTATTCTAATACTGCAACACTAACAATGTCTTTTGTTAAGAAGTACAATCTTCTTAGTCAGAATGCAGGGATATGGATATTCCCCTATTTTACCAGTAAATCACAGGAAAATAAACTTGTTTGACATTTATGCTGCTGTTCACCACTTCTACAGACACAAGAATAGTGCTTAGCAACTGTCCCTGTGAAAACATCCCATAAATTCCTTGAAACTTATGTAAGATACAAAGTAGTATTATTTTTGAGTTCATATATGCTACTTAAGCATGGTTAGCATGAGTTTTATGCTGTACATTCCTAAGCAGAGAAGAGTGAGAGGAAAAACTAAGCATAGTTTTAAACAAAGGTGGAAAAGGAGGCAAGTTAGTAGCTCTCCTTTGCAAAACACACTGTGCAGACCAGAGACACCGGACACATGGAATGTATGAGAAACAGAATCAGTTCAGCTAAGATCTACTTTAACATGACATGGATTTGAGATTGTTCAGGTCTCAAACCAATTCTGTAGGACTGCTGTGTGAAACACAAACCTAGAGTGAGCTATTTAAAACCACTCTCACTCTTAAAGCAAGAGTAGCAGCTAGAACAAGCACATGGAGAGCAGGATCTGTTTCCTGACCTGCACACTCCTGGCATTAATCCGGACACGTGAATCACTTCACCCCTGAGGGATTCAGCTTCCCTCCTGCATACAGAAGCAATGTGCATTTCCACAGCTATTTCTTGTACTGGCCAAACCGACCTTAAGGGATTTGGGACATTTCTGGAGTAAAGTAATTTATGCATTACTGAAACACAACTGCAAAGAGCTTTGCTTGCCCCAATGGCTCACGGGTGCTAGCCAGCAACCCCGGCCAGGCTACTCCCTCGTACTGGAATTTCTATCATCGGAGGCGGTGGGGGCAGGCAGGGAAGCAAGCCAAAAAGTCAACTGCAGACGACTGATTCCCAGCCAAGCCAAAGAGAGAACGGATACGTGAGCGGCCTCGAGGGGAGCAGACAGGCAGCGGCCGCCCCTCAGCGCCTTCTCCGGGGGCCACCCCGAGCCGCCTCCCCACGCCGGGCGCTCGGGCTATTTCGGGAGCGCGGGGCCGGGGCGGCCGCGCACTCGAAGAGCCGCGGGAGCGGGAGGCAGCGGCCGACACGACCCGGGACGTGGAACCCGGTCCGCCCAGGTGAGCGCTGGCGGCGCCGGGGAGGGGGCAGCCCCGGCCGGAGGCGGTCGCAGGGCTCGCGTGAGGGAAGCGCCGCGAAGGGCCTCCTTTGGCTGCATCTCCAGAGCCCCGGGGCCGCTACGGAGGCCGCGGGAGCGGCGCCGCCAGCGAGTCCCGGCGCTCGGAGCACGAGTGCAGCTGCAGGCGGGAAACGAACGCCTCTGGAAAAGCTTAATGGCCCCACGAGCTACCTCGAATAAAGAGGGTTAAGGCACAATTCTGTTTTGTCTCTAAAATATTTAGATCTTAGTTAATGCATTTTTCTTTTGACAAACAAAAACTGGCTGCAGAAGGATGAAGCAGAGGTTTGTTGTTTTCAGATGAGGTGTGGGCAGAGAGTTAAACATTTGGGCAAATATTCCTCTACCTCCACTCAAGTTGCTGTGTCTTCTATAAAACAAACAGTAATAACCCCAGCCGCATTCATTCCCATATGGACAGGGCAGCATTTCTCAAACATGTCAACATCTACCCCATCCTGGACATGGAGAATGAGGAGGGGATGGAACAGGGCCACAACCTGCTCTAAAGCCTCTGCTGCCAGCAGTTCCCAATGCAGCCTCCCCAGCCATGGGGCAGGAATGACAGGGAGGGTTCACGTGTCCTGGAAAAGCAGCCTCTCACCTCCTTACCTGCGAAGAGCCAGGCTCTCTAGCTGCAAAGAGAACTGGTGTCCAGCTGCTCTGTAGGACTTGTGCTCCATTTTAGTTATCTGCTTAAAGTCCAATAACCAGCATTAAACCAGTTGGGAGTGGGGTGGAAAGTGGCCCAATGCTGTACATCAGATGTGCATTCAAAGCGATTTGAAGCATTAAAAGAGTTATTGCTAAAATATGAAGGAATATTTCTGCAGTAGGTTTACCAGCTGTTTTAAGAGACAGATCAATGTATGTTCCTATTAGATACAAAGAAAATAAGTGTATTCATGTACAAAACAGTAAGTGGACTAGCATTAAACTTTCCTCTCACTGGCCTTTTAGATTAACAGTACAAGGTCATTTGAGATTTCACATCAACTAGGATTTTACACAGAAAGGTTTCTAGACAATCTGTGCACTATTAAGTGAAGTCTTGCTTATAGACTTACCTAGGCAAGTTAACTGCACTGAATTACTGAAGAAATTTCTTACTGATCAAGTTTCACAAAGGTCCAGAATATTCACCAGTGTTTAACTCCAAAGGGTCAAATCTGTTGTTTAAAAAATCAGAAGCACTACTCTATGACCTAACTTGTTTTATACATCATAATA
>JAUBNY010000965.1:8206770-8235472 GCA_032275445.1 Crypturellus soui | reverse complement strand
GTGTTCTGCTGCCAAAGTGGACCTCAGCTGATTTTGGTGGTGACTGCAGTCATTTTTCAAGGATAGTCAAGTTCAGTTGAATTATCGAAGCTGCTAGACTTGTATGTACTTTCACAACCATCACCTTAGTGACTGGAGAAGACTTTTTTTTTGTAAATCCTGTGAAAATCTGACTTTAAATTGTGAGTTAGTTACAGCACAATGCCTAGCAAGGGGACTTTGGCTAGGCTTATGCTTCTGTAACCTGTATGAAGGATCTCTTACTCTCTGGTAGCAGGTGGCTGACAGATTGTGTTAGCGTTTTTCCGAGTGATGGAGTTAATTGTTCGCGTTGTGTATGCTTATTTGGCTCTTTAGCCATTTTCTGCTCAATATGTCTTGACCAAATATGGAGTTGAAAGAGCCATATGTTTTTGCAAAAGGAACAAGCTCTTTCAGCATCTGTGCAATGGAAGCTGCAGACATTGAAGTGCTAGAGATACATCTCTGAAGTGATTTTCTTTTCTATATCAAGTTAATGCACAACTGGTCAGGTTACCTAGAAATTACTCAAGGTTATTGTTCTTCTCAAAGAATTTAAAACAAAGGAGAGAATATATGATACTTGACATATGTCTTAGTGTAATCGAGTCAATATTCAGTCTCAAATATAAGGTGTACATGCCCTTAATCTAATGTGTGAAATGACCCTAAAAGTAATTCTGGATGACAGTTTTATGTGAATGCAGCAGAATTAATGTGTAAAACTGGCTTGCTTGTTTCACAGTGCTGTTTGTTACTTTGGGAACTAGAAGCAGCCTGGCTATCTTCTCATAGTAACTAAGGCCTTCTGAGAGAAAAGGCTTGTTAGCTCAGGCACAGAGCCATCTGAACATGGTTGCCCTGCTTTCCTGGCCCAAAGTAGTATGCTTGCATTGAACTGGTCTGGATAAATATAGCAACTAAGATGACCACCTGCTCAAACTTTAGCACTGTGCTTTGCTACACAGCTTTGACATACAGATGAAAAGATACCATTCATTCAAATAGTAATTGAATTTGTGCTCTACAATTTGCATTTTATAATCCCTTAAATCACAAGTTGATCCCTTTAATGTCTTGTTTTCTGTCCATCTCCATCCAGAATTCAGAAGGATATAACATGAGCATCCCTATGCCAGGCCACCCAGTGAATTTTTCTGAAATAACAATGGCACAAGCTCGGAAGGATGTGGCTAAACTTGAACAACTTATTGGTGCTCATGATGTTGTTTTCCTACTAATGGACACAAGAGAGAGTCGATGGCTTCCTGCTGTCATTGCAGCCAGCAAAAGGAAGGTACTGTGTTTGCATGCCATGTTTATAGCCTTGTTAACTGTATCTTAGCCCTGGCATACTATCCAGCTCCATGTATCATTTTTTTAAAAAATGAGGGAGGGAGCGAAAAAGATGCTGTGTAGTCTCTATTGGAAATGCTGACCAGTTTATTGTGCGTGTGCAGAAATTTTGGTTTCATATCTCGTAACCTCAGAGACTATATATATTATATATGCCAAAAAGATAATTCTGAAAAGGGAAATAGAAGTGTGAACCGTAAAATGGTATGAGTTGCAAGGGATCTCTGGAGTTCCACTGGTCCAGACCCTTTTTTTCAAAATGGGACCAACTTTTAGAACATGACTCAGTCTTGCTTACTTTTAAAGAATCTTGAGTATTTCTAAAGAATAGTAATAGTAAGTGAATCTTATTAAGGAGGACAAAAGACACTACAATAATGATTGACTGGTAAGGGATTGACTACATTAGGACTAAGGAAGGAATTAAAACAAGACTGAATATGCATATCCAGAAATTACTTGAAATACTGCGAACCTTGATGAAACTCAATCGTACTAATGTATTTTTCATGTATAGCTTCAGATTTCTCTTAGCCCTTGTCAAACTGAGGAATAAGAAAGGAAAATGGTGATAATGTAATTTTAGACCATAGTTGTATGAATAAATGTGAAGATGATGATGATATAACTCATTTTCCCTGTTGAGCAGTTTCTTTTTCTGTATAACCAACTTTTTTCATTGCTTTGTCTCTCAGAAGTGTTTAATTAGTTACATTTCAGACAGCAGTGAACTGAAAAACTGTAAGAGGAATTTCAGATGGTGTGGAGGCTTGTTTATTGTAGCAATTCTAGGTACTCCCTGGCAAAATAAGTTGTCCCAATAATTTTACCTTCATTGGGCCATATTCAGAGATACCCATGTTCCATATCTGTGCATAGTAACTTCAGTGTGATGCTGAGTATTTGTTATTGTGAAAATGCAGCTTATATCTAAATGTAAACTATCACAGTGCATTTAATGAATTCTTGTTTCCTTCTTGGGAGTTCTGCATGGAAGGGTATGTAGTTCTGTGAAACAGTAAGAGGAAGTTTATTTGTATATAATTTCCATGACATACAGAAAAAGGTACATTTTTGTGAATGTCATGTGAATATTGTTTTGTGAAACAATAATTTTTGTGATTTTGCATCTTTTCTAATGCAAGCCTGTAAATTTTTACCTCAAAATCAGTTGTTTATGGCCAAGATATATATGCAATTAATAGGTCATTCATCTACCTGCAGAATGTCTTTCTAGAAGAATATCTTAAATATGGCTTATAGAATATATACAAAGTAATTTTCATGCTGTATTTTTTTTTGTTGGAAATTTTCTTTTAAGTTTGCAGTGAAAAAACTTGGAGGCCTTTATCCCCTTCTCTTCTGGCTCACTTTGAGTACATTGTTCTATATTTTTCATAGTTGGTCATTAATGCTGCATTGGGATTTGACACATTTGTTGTTATGAGACATGGACTAAAGAAACCAAAACAGCAAGAATCTGGTGACTCATATTTCAGCAGTGCCTCTGGTTCTTCTGATCTTGGATCATCACTCTTTTCAAATATACCTGGCTATAAACTGGGTTGCTACTTCTGCAACGATGTTGTGGCACCAGGGGATGTGAGTAGAACCTTATGCAAATGGTGAATATATATATATATATATATATATATATTTTTTTTTTTTTTGCTGTGACTTGATTTTTTTATGGCTTGTGGGTATTATTTAATAAAATAATTCCTTTTATATTGATGTGTACATGACATTAAAAAGTAGTTCATCTTTTGTTAAGATAAATTAAATGACTTGCAGATGACTAGAAATGTTTTGTGCAGTAGTAGGCACAACTAGTGCGTAACTAGCTAGTTATTTCTCAGTTACTTGTTCCTTTTTGTTAGAGTTGTCTGTCTTTTGTAGTCCACCAGGGATCGAACACTGGACCAGCAGTGTACAGTCAGTCGACCTGGATTAGCCATGATAGCTGGAGCTCTTGCGGTGGAATTAATGGTGTCTGTTTTACAGCATCCAGAAGGGTGAGTCATTTCTGAGTGGTATTCAATGGATGGTTTCAAAGAAATAACGATTTTATATCTTCCAGGGAGAAGCAGCAGGAACTGCACACTAATGTGGCAATCTCGTGTTGTTTAATATTGTATTAATGTAATGTATAGGTCCTTCCTACTACATTGCTGTAATTTAGTAATGTCTAAGAAGTAACTGAATAATCAGATCTTAAGCTCGTATATTAGAGTGATACTTTCCCTCTTCCTGAGCTTAAAGTTTAAAAAGTTTAAAGTACTGAAAATATTTTTAAAATAAAGTTTCTCATTGATATATCTTGACCATTCCTTTTTTTGAAGAGTGTTGGAGTGTAATGAGGAGCTATCCTGAGTACTTTTGTCATATGAAGGACTTCAGAATAAGTCATGTATTGCCTAACTTAAAGTTAGTGGATTTGATACAGAAATTGTTGTTTGAAATTCTCTAAACTGTAATTTAGGCTTGTTTTCTGATTTTTGAAATCTCTGAAAGGAAAGTATGTTACAGTTTATACATGAGTGAACTACAAGTCTGTATGACTTTTAATTCTGGAAAAGGGTTCTTGTGTCCCCATGCTTAATCTTAGTGACTGTGAAACAGACTTTCCAAATGGAGTTTAAAACCTGGAAAGGAACCCAAACTCTAATGAAATATCTTGAGGCTTACTGGAAATTTTGGCTGTTTGGTGTATTGTCCTATCCATTTTCTTTACTGGATTTTTGGCAGTGGTTATGCTGTGGCCAGCAGTAGTGATGATAGAATGAATGAACCACCTACTTCACTTGGACTTGTCCCTCACCAGGTAGGTAGTCTGTGAGGAAATGTTTTTGGTTATTCACTGAGCTGCTGGAGACTAATATCAGGTAAACATCACACTTAGCATACTTAAATCATACTGTGTGCTGGTACCATTCCACTAAGGACTGACTCTTCGTGTTTATTAAAATGACTGTAACACACACTGAGGTAGTGGTGTTCTTGGCAATGTCTGTCCAGCACTGCCTACTTCCCAGAAATTCTTTTGAAGAGGGAGCTGCTGCAGGAAACATATAAATAGAGCAACTTTTCCCTTTTCTTTTGTGGAGCCAGCATTCAGGTAGCCTTCATGTAGTGACAAAGGTAAGTGTCTAAAACTTGCTTTTGGTATCATTTCTCAGGAGAAAACACTCAAACCCAAGCAAATGGCAATTATCATAGTTCCCCAAAATATTTTTGTTTGTTATGCAATAGAACAATCTTTGTCTTCTACTCAACTCAAACGAGTTAAAACACGTGCTTAGGATATACCATTCTTCACATTGCTGAATCTCTTAAAGTTGATTCTCAGAATCACACAGAACATTTATCTTCTGTGAAGTAGTTACCTTCTCAGATCAATTAATAGAGCAGGTATACTTCAAATTCATGGGACGGTCTCAATTAAACCTACAGTGATAGGAAACAGGTATGCTTTTTCTCATCTGATTTTGGGTTTCCTGTTTGGAACAAGAATGACTAATCTAGTGCACTTAAATCAGGGATTAGATAGCACTAAACAAATAGCATGGAAGACAGCATGAAAGTGACAGGAAGAGAAGGATATGAGATGTGATATGTGAATGAACTGAGAACTGGAAGATTGGAGTAGTGAGGAAATAAATTTCTTTAAGAGACTGATTTACTCAAAGTTGTGCAATGTAGTCTGATGCTGTTCATTTTGTATTTTGAGACATGAGAGTAATACCAATTTTTACATACGCATATGACCCATTCGGGGAAAGGATCAAGAGAATGCTTTGTCATAACTGTTTTGTGGTAATAACTTATGATTGAGAAGTGAATATGTGGAAAGTAAAAATACTGAGTATAGTACAAGTTCCATATAAGTGTATACTTAAGTTTTTGCTTGTACTATTTGGAATTTAACCTTTAATTTATGTCAGCTCATGTTCATTCTGTTCAGCTTTACTGTTCTTCCAAGGTGCTGACAGATTCTGCACACTAATTTTTCTGAAGTAGAGACTTTGTTCAGGTGCACTGTCTGCTATTTTTCTTATTCATTGTCTTATATGGTAGTTGTCTGATGTCTTTATTCTGAATAGGTTGTAAAGCATGTAGAAATTCTGCTTGTTAAAAGGCAAATAAGCACTTAAACAGCTGTAATTGCACATGATGACATTCAGAATATGGAAGGACATGTACAGTGCTTTGTAATCCAAAGTTTAAAAAGAAAATGAGGCCCAAATTAAAACATTAAGCCAGAACTTAAGACAGTACATGAAGACAGATAAAAGAAGCATTTACCAAGATGGTTTACAAACCAACTAGGGCTTAAAAAGGAATTGTGAAGGAACAGCAAACTGGCCAGATTTGAGGTGGATCATCTTGACTCTTTATAATGTATCTGTCAAAAAGACTAAAAAGTCTGCCAAATTGAAGACAGTTTGTAATGTAAACTAGAATGGGTTCTTGATTTCAGAAAAGTACAAGGTACCAGATTGGACAGAATAGAAATAAGTTCATTTTCCTTATCTCTAACCCCCATCTCATTGTCCTTTTTTCCCCTGGAGTAAAACACTACTGTTCTCAGACTTGATTTCAATAGTATCAGTGATTCTCTGAACTGCAACAAACTCTACATAATCCCTTTTAGTCTGTAGGAAGTTTCCTTCAGGCTTCGTCAGGTTCTATGCAGGTTTTGTTTTATATATATATATATATATATATATATATATATATTTAAGTAGTCATTCCATCTCTGCTGCATCAGAGACTACCTCCCTTGATGCTTCCTCTGCCTGTCTCAATGTGGAAGTTTTTCTCTGTTAGTATGCTCACAGGAGGGAGGCTCTTGCTGCAGAGAGGTCCAGCCTCTGGCCTCTTAAAAAGATCATAATATGAAAATTGAGTGTAAAAATTAGAGATAATATTTGTTACATAAGACAATACAGTTTTGAATCCTTATGTTGTAGTATCCCGGGATGCAAGCTCAACAGGGTCTTACTGTTCTCACTCGCATGTTGAAGAGAACAAAACTAAAGTTGGAAAACAGATGGATTTTTTTAGCCCTACTAATTTGTAGTTGTTCTTGCCTCCTTACCTAGTTACGTTTTATCCTCATCTATGCTGTGATGAATACATACTTTTTGATACTCCATATCAAAGCCAGTATATTGAAACTGTAGAATTGTGGCAGACAATATTGAAGGTATGAGGTGGCTTCTATATGCTAAGGCAAATTTGATGTCTATTCAGTAGCCTTAAATTTTTCCATTGAGCAGAGAGATGGGTAAGATGATGAATAAATGACTTCGGTGATTTGTAAAAGCTTCATTGTTCAGTCTTATGTCTTTCAACATATCCCAGGCTACTAGACTTGAAATATGACTGGGTTTAAAAAAAAAAAAAAAAGTATGGATTCCATCAAGGCTTTTGAGTACAGTCCTTGTTCCATATAAAGAGCGTAAAGATAAGATGTGCATTTCTGTCTTGACTGCTCACTTTTGTTTGTTTAATTGTATTTTTGCATTTTACTGTTGTGTATGGCTTTATTTCTGCTAAAATGCCATAGTTTTAATTCCGTTACATTTAAGCTTCTATTGACTTCCAAGGCTTATACTATTAGTACTGCATTAAAACTGTGCAGTGCAGAAAGTGTTTTCCATAATAGACTTCAGTATTAATTTAGACATCACTATTTGTATTGCAGTACTGCTGAATGTCTGTTTATGGTGAGGTTTCTTTATTGTGGTAAACCCTGTAAAGCACAGAATAAAAAAGATGGATCAATACTTTGAAGAATTCATAGTCTAAATGATCAAACCCTGCTTCAAAGTGTTTGCAGAAGTGTTCCTCTTACCAGAACTTGGAACTTTTGCATCAGTAGTATATTAACAAAGTAGTGTAGAGATCCATAGCATTTATTTTTTCAGGTTATTTTTAATAGAAGTGGGAAACAAAAATAAAGTTATAATGGTATAACTGTTTGTACCATTAGTTTTTTTAGCTTAATTTTGCAATAAAAAAGTTAAACTACAGGTGGTGCTGTGCCTCTGTGTTGCTCAACAGTGCTGCATTTAGCTTTGCCATTATTTGCATATAGAAAAACAGCCCTCTCCTGCATATAAACTGAGTACAGAATAACACCTATAAACTTAGTATAACTACTGTATTAGTATGGTTTTTTGCTAGCCATAGCTTTTTAATTTTATTGAATGGGTATTTTCCTGTCATTTAGAATTTTGAAAGAAGTGTGTTTTTTGTTTGTTTTGTTTTTGTAATTACAAAATACTATTTTTTTGCTTTCTAGATACGTGGCTTTTTATCAAGATTTGATAATGTTCTTCCAGTCAGCCTGGCATTTGATAAGTGCACAGCCTGTTCACCTAAAGTAAGTCCATATTTCTCTGTATTGCAGAATGGTCTTTCTGTAGGTCATTATTGAGGGTGCTAAGGTCTGGTTTGTAATTGACACTTTCTCCCATTTCTTTAGGGTCCGGAATCTCTCTGATTCATTCAGTGTTTTTTTTTTTGAATTAATTGGGTACAGTATATGTGCATGCTATCATAATAATATTTTTCTTTGAGCTGAAGAAACCAAGCAGAAGTTAGGGTGAACATGTTACTGGGGAGGAAAAAAAAGGAGGAAAAATAAAAGTGCTAACAAATGCCTTGAGCTTTATAGGAAGGAGTCATACTAGCATGGTTTTAGTTTTTTAAGTGGATTCTGATGTCTGAGTAAAGGTTTTGTTAGCAATTTTAAACTGAGTATCTTTACAAATATATGAATTTGTCCTGATTTCTGCTTCATAGTACAAAATAGGGTTTAATTGTGTTGGAAGCGGTGTGGGGGAATCTTATGTTAAGTTTCTTTTATGAAAAGACTTGCATTTTGATGCTAGCGTTGACAGTCCTGAGTCACCTACTAGATTTACAGTTGTTGCTGGGATTTGAGTTGTGTTTTGCCAGAATGCTAGGTCAGCCCACTAACATGTCTGTGTGAGGCCTCTTCTGCACTCTTGAATTGGCTTGATATGTTGTGGCCTTGAAAAGTTTTTCTGGCAAGTTTTCTATGGCCATGTAGTATGAATTCAAGAAGTTTTGACTGGGATATCTCAATATATGAAGATTTTGAGGTTTGACTCATAATTTGGCCTGCTTGAGCATGCCATTAATTCAGTCAAGTTTTATGTACCTAGGGACTCATTCTTGATGTTTTTTCACAGCACTTAACTATTGGAAAGAGAAAGGCGATCCAAAACTCTTGAGGGACTTGCTTTTTTAAGTTGAACATCTTGCAAAAGGCCTTGTGTTAGACTTTCTGTTATTTCATTAGGCTGTTTGGGTACATTATACATAAAATGATGTCCCTTCTCTACTTGAGTTAAAACACTAAACTGCTATTAATTTTAGCAGCATGTATCCATACACTTGAATAGCTGAGAGCTCAGCAGCAATTAAAAGCAAGTATTTTCTCATCCTTTTCAGAATTAAGACTTATATTAATTAAAGTGTTCTGAATCAAACTAAACATCAATCTATAAAGGAAGACAATTATGTCATATGACTGTGGAGCCAATTTAAATTGTTAGAATAATTATTTCTCTGATGCAGGTGATGTTGATGTGTAAAAACATACCTGATAGATAAAATTAAATGCAGGTATCAATTTTTTGTTATCAAGTCATTTCCTCTTGGTCATTTTAAGAGCCTTGTTTTACACAGACACTTGATGATTTAATCAAAACTGACTTGGATTTTAGCAGCTGCCCTATTCCCAGCGAGATCACTTTTCATGTGGTTTAAGTATTAAATTACTTTTGTGCTGAAAAGGTTGCTTCATTGGCGCATGTATTGCCTTACAGTAGAAACACAGCATTTGTTTCCTTGGCTAACATTTAGCTTATTAGTGTAAGAGTATGTCACCCTGTATTATTTGGAAATCTGATGCTAATACTTTGAGATGACGAATCCAATTATACTTTGGTTTTTCTCTGTATGTTGGGTGCAGGTTTTAAAGCAAGAATTTAGCATAATTTCTCCCTGATTTACGTTAAGATTTGCTCTAGAATCAAACTTCTAGCGTAGAAGTACTAATATAATTGAATTTGATTGTACCTGATTCTTTTTCATCTTTCAGTTTTGCTATTTTTGAATCTTAAAAGGAATCATACAAGAAGGAGCTTTCATTTAAGGGAATTTTAAAATACATTGACGCTGTACAGCAGGATGAGTTAGGAAGCTGCTAACAGTCTGTCCATGTAGAAATTAGATTCCATGTCTTTTGACTCAGTCATAACTTCAGTTTTCGTTTTTCGAAGAATCCAGACATCTAAGTAGCCAGCTATTCCTTACCCAGAACTGTCCTGAACAAGCTGCATGCCAGAGAGGCTTCCCGCAGGCAGTTGTTCAGGAATTTTGTGATGGTCACAGCAGGAAACCAATCTATTTTTATTCTGGGCCAAATTTCCTCTGTATGATTTCCTCCTCTGTCTTTTACTGGGTTCTAAAGAAGCATATGTTAGAAAGGAAAGTATCTCCTTTTCAAAGTTAATGACTGTGTTGCCGGTTGAGTAGCATGTCTGAGGAGCACTTCTGAGCATTTACCTCTCTTCCATGTAGGACTTGGTCTATTACTGTGATGTGCAAGTCCAATGTTTAGTATAGATATGTATCAATAACTGAAATTCGTACTAAAATTCTCCACCAAGGTGTTTATACCTGTCCCCTCTTTCTCATATAATTTACAAGTTGTGTTTTTTCCAAAGTTTAGATTTAAAGTTGTGTTTCGGAAAGGTATCTTTTGTTAAAGGCGTACTTAATATTGGAGATAATCACACATTGAAACAATTTCAGGAGAGAAAGTATCTCTACTAATATTTAAATTCCTTGTAAACTTTCTATTCAGTGTGCTGAAAAAAAAGAGCTATATAAGTGAGTTTTTAAACCATGGAATATTATTACTGATTTTACTTTTAAATACTTTTCAATCTTGCTGCTTTTCTGTGAAGGAGCAGACCACTGTGTTACCGTTTTTGATTAGAATCTAGGTATTTAGCTACTATTACAGATGTTCTTGCTCTTTAACATCCCAGTAATACATTAAACGCTTCTGCTATAACATTTACTGAGTGCTTGTGTTGAATAAGTTAGTCATGACCCTCAGTTTTGAAATCTATCAACATGCAGGCATAACAATGCAGTTATTGTTCTCATCTGTGAACTCCATTACATGTATTTTTACTTTAAATGGTTCAGATTTATGATGGTACCATACACTATTCAGTAAATTATTGATTTTTTTTTTTCCTTTCTAAATATTACTAGTTGAGAATTCTAATCTTGATTCCAGCAAGACTCTTGATATTTGTCACAGCTGCATTCAGAATTGGCTTTTATCGTAGCTTTCTCCCAGGAAAAATAGAAGAGCAGCAAGACTGTTTTTAATCAATCTGTTATGTATTTCTCAATTCAAGTATTGTGTTGGTGTTAAATAGAAATGTATAAGTCGTGAGGAAAAGAAGATATGATCTTTTTTTAAAAAGTTGCGTAGCTTGCAAAAATAGTAGAAGAGTTGGGGATGAATGTTTTTCATTCAAGAACAGCCAATGAGAAAATGTAAAAGAATGTTTAAAATGAATTATTTTTATAGCCTTGTTGTAACATTGCCTCTATAATTGAGGTTTTTGTAAATTTTCTTATTTCCAAATTCATATGTGCAAACATTTGACACTTCTCTGTACAGATAGCCTCTGTATTTGTAGAACAAGGTTTCACTCACATTTAAAGAATGCATCATAAATATACCTATGCATATATTCAGCAGACTGAGTTAACATTTTTATTATTCTGAAGGTAGCATACGTTATTTTTGATAAATGAATTATGCAACTTTCAAAACTCTGGGGCATCTTTTCCATCCTATGTGTAAATAGTAAATCAGTGGGAAAAGCAGAGAGGCTTTACATGTGAATGGTGGTAAGGATGGTTTTACTGTAGTTGATTGGAACATACACTTTCCTGAGAATAATGCCTTGTCTTATAATTTTAAAAAAATATCTGGCTTTATTATTAAAATAAGTATAAACAAAATACTTTTTGTCCTAAGTAAAAGATATGACCTGAGGGAATCTATAAGGTATTTTGAGAATGCTGCTTTACTTATATATATATATATATACACACACACACACACACACACACACAAATTGCAATTGTAATATGAACATTATGTTAGATTTTTTTTCCCCCAGAGGTGGGTGGATGTGGTCAAATTTTTTTTTTTTTTTTTTTTTTTTTTACAAACAACTTGGACTCTAAGGAAACGAGAATAGGCTTTTCCTTTGCAAATCCGTAAGACATCATTATTCCATTTGTTGTTAGCATATTAGTCTGAATTAGAGATGATCTATGGTGACTAAAGATATTTTGATAGATTTTCAGACTAAACCACTCATTGAATTTTTTTCACATGGTCAGAACTTGTTAGGTTCGTGGGCCCTGGGGCCCATATATACTGAGAACTTCTGACTTCAGGATAAGGAAAGCTTAGGCTTTCAGAGGCCAACAGCTATATTTGCAGCTATATGCTGTTAAAAAGTGAAGAGTTGTATCTTTCCTTAAGCAAAAGCAGATTTTATTGTCCATCCTCTTATGCTAAGGTAACTTTTTATTCTGGCCAATTTATTTGTCTTCACCACATAAGATTCTTCCTGGAGGGCAGATGGATCCCTGATATCTAAGAAAACTTAAATACAACTTGACATAGAAAAACGTATTTAAATAAAAAAGCAAAACAACATTCCTTCCAAAATCGTTATGGTTTAGAGTATTTTCTCTGTTGCCTAAGGGAAAAGATAGTAAATGTTTCCTGCAAAGTCAACTTGGGAGCTGCTATTCATTACTTTGTTTTTGCAGTGGAAGTTTGTACCTCTGTTAATCAAATGTTTGCAAAGCTTCCTTGAGAGGAAGAGGAGGAAGCTCAACATAATGTAGCTTCCCTTTATTAGGTGAATGTTGTGTCTGGGGAAGTCTCCTTGTCTTGTGCCTAGCTTCAGAAATGGATACTGTCTCTGGACTGTTCAGTAAATGTAAAAAGTGAGAATTGTGCTATAGGTATTTGTTCCTATGAGTAATAGAAATTGGTAATCACTATTTGATCATATTGATCAATACCTCGGATGTGATGGGGAAAAGACTTTTTGCAGTTGCTGCACTCTAGACAGTGACTAACATGAATGTGAACTTGAGCCAAAAATGTTGTAACTGCTGATGAGCTAATCAGTACAGTGTAAATTTTGGACAGGAAACAGGATGGGGATAAATAAAGCTGTAAATATCTATCAAGTCTTAAAATATGGAGCAAGTGAGAGATGGCTATTAGGTGACTGAAAGATATACCCATATATTACAAAAGGTCAGGACAGATGATCTAATGATTTTGTCTGCTTGAAAACACTTCTGTTCCTTTATTTTAGGTCTGTAAAACAGAAATATTCTACTCTGTCTCTTCTCATTTCTACTTACTAGTGCTTCTGGACAGGATAGGCCTTAAGCCCTATTTGTGCATTGTCCAGTAGAAAGGCCTTGTATTGGAGAAACCAATGGTATCTGAAGATACCATTATGCTTGTAATCACTTGTAAGGAATCTTTTTGGAAGGAAAGAGTAGTTAAAAACATATTTATTTTGTCTGTTTGTATGGTTGTTCTAATAAGCCATGTCATGAAAAGGGTTATATATATGTGTGTATAAAAGGGGTCTGCCCTATTGCAGGAAGGTTCAGAAAGCATACATTCCAGAAAACTTAATGTAGGCAGAACCATCTTTAACCTGAGACCTGTTAAATTTCCAAGAACTTGGCTCTCTTGCTCTCTGTTCTTCGAAAGAAGAAATTGCAAAATACTATGTTAAAAAATCTTATCCAGACCTTTAATGGCCTGTTAGTAACTTAATACTTGTTTTTCTTGTCAGCCACCATGTAAAAACTAATTTGTATAGGTAGTAGCAAGCAGACAGAAGAGATTGAACTGAAACATGTATAGATGTACATGTGCAGATGACTCTTCATACGTGCATTAAGATAATACTGTATAATCTCAGAAGGTCACAAATCACAGAATGGTTGAGGTTGGAAGGGACCTCCAGAGATCATCTAGACCAACACCCCAGCTCCAGCAGGGACACATAGAGCATGGGGCACAGGGTGGCTTCCAGGCAGATTTTGAAGATCTCCAGAGAAGGATACTCCACAACCTTTATGGGTAAAGCTTTTCCTTAGGGCATACAGAGTGGCTGGTTTTTGGTGGAGGCTTTTCCTTACGAATGGTAAGACCTACCAGTAGATGCTACAGTGCCAGGATGTAGTTATGTGCACCAAAGTCTTGATGTGTCCATCTCACCTTGAAGGCATTAAATCTGGTCATTACGTGCAAGAACTGTTCCAAAGATTTGAGCTGAATCTGTTTGTGAGATGAAAACTGTAACACCCAACTATCTCCCAGATTAATGAGAGATGCCAGACCTCATCATTTATGAAGTGTTTTTAGCATCATCTCTGTGCTCTTGTAATCATATCAGTCTTCTGTTATGAGTCTGAGTCCCTCAAATCAGGACATTATCCTCAGAAAGGTTTGCTTTTTATTTCAGTCTTTCTAATAGATGTAGTGCAGGATTACCTAGGAGATGAGGATTTTAGAAAGAAAACAGTTATAGATCTGTTGCTAAATTTTTCAGTTAACAGAGTTGCTGTGCAGCTGTCTGGGCTGGAGACAACAGTACATCAAGTGCTTTATCTTGCTTCTTGCTTAGGAGGTTTCTTCTTTAGCCTTTCACCAAGCTTTTTGTTGCCCTAACAGGTATATAGAGCTTTCAACAGTGTAGTGGCAAGGCTTTTACATGGCTTTCTGAATTTGATAAGCAATTACTGAAAATAAAATGTTTCTTTAGCATATGTACTGGATTTTTATCTGTAATAACTACATAACTATCAGTTATCAGTGTGCAAACTGGAAAATATATTTGCCATTTTTAGGTGGAACATACTTCACCAAACATTTTAAAGAAGAAATAAAGCACAGTATTGGTATCTGCCTCTGTTTCTAACAAGCAGACGACATTTGTTTGAGGGAAGGTGTTGAAAGCCAAGAACAGTGTTCACCAGAACATGACATTCATGTTTTTTGGAGGTAGACTCCTTGATTATCTTTCTTAGTGCTTAAAAATCAAAAGAAGAATCATTTATCTCATGTAACTGTCTCCTGAAAAGTAAACACCCACCATTCAGGCTTCATATGTACTGGATTTTTATCTGTAATAACTGCATAACTATCAGTTACTGAAAAGTAAACACCCCCCGTTCAAACTTCATGGATACTAACCATGTAAAGAAATAACAATTAAAACTTTTACTGTATGATAGAAATGTGTAATAAAATTTGAGTCAGTTTTAAATCAATGGCCTGTCTTTGAGATTAAGAGTTTTACCAATTCTTTTTTTTTTTTTTTTAACCATAAATGCTTATGCAATCCTGGAGGCAGATTCTCATTCTCATATCTTTCTATCAAAAAATTAGTGGTGAAGCATGGTAATAAAAAGGATAAAACACTACGCTGCGCATATGTTTCTTACTCCAAATAAGGTCTTTTACACTAAATTCTCATTCTGTGTGATTTTTTTTTTTTTCTTTAGTAAACAGGTTAAAGGAAGATTGCTAATAAAGTGGTTTGCTCTTTATCATTTACTCAGAAGGCTTAGCAATGCTTTAATTTGTTCTTGTGGATAATATGTACCCATAGCAGTAATGTTTGTCCACAGAGTTCTTTATTGCATTTGAATGCTGTTGTGTGAAGAATGATTTCATAGCCCAGGCTCTGTAATATGGAGACTAGAACAACCTGAGTGTTTTAGAAATGTGTCCCACAAGAGTGTGGTTTTAAAATAAGGTGAATGGTCATGATGGTGTTTCTAACGGGCATGAAACAGTGTGCTTCTTTCTGAATCTCCCTCAAAGCTCTGAAAAGTGACCAGCAAGTGAGGAAAAACAATTAAAAATCCTTAATAAGTCTTTATTTCTGCAGTTTGCCTTGCTGCACAGAAGAATTATATCCCTCTGATACATTTTGTTGCTACGTAGCTGTTTTTGCTGCTTGAGAAAATTAGTTGTTACATAATGACATGTCACTGAGTGACTGGACTTTGACACATTTCATTGCCCAAAACCTTCACAAGGAGCTTTTTGGCTTTGGGACTACATAGTAATTAATTTGATATTCAAAAATTATAGTAATAGAGAAGCATACCCTCTCACACATTTGTCCACCTGCAAAGCTATTATTCAGCATGATCACCTAGGGTACCAGGTATGATGTTAGCAGCAGAGATAATTGTTCAGAGCTAAAAAAACAAACTCATGGCAACCCTGGGACTTTGGACTCTGCTGCACATGATTAAATAGGAGAAAATTTCCTTTCCACACAGCAACATCTTGAGTGCTTATTAAATCTGGAAACATTTTTAGAGTTATTTTGTGGCTATTTGATGTCTAGACTGGCTTTCTTTTTGATGATCTGAAGGGTGAGTGTGTGTGGTGTGTGTGTGGTCTCCTGACACTAGGATTTCAGATGAGTATTATTTTGCCTCATTCTTCATTCTTTCAAGTATGTCCAGTGGCTACTCAACAAATGTATGCCCTGCTCTACCAGAGGGCAGCTGTCATTGAATTTGTGTAGTAAAGACAGGGGAAAATTAATGTTGCTATTCTCTTCTGCATAGTCCTTGAAGGTGATAAAATGTCAAGTTTCAATTACAGCCTATGTAAATGAAACTTGAATTGTAAGAAGGCTTGGCAGTAGTTGAAGTCTGTCCTATTCCTAGGAAAAAAATTGAAATCCCAGATCATAAAATAGTTGGGTTTGGAAGGGACTGCTGGAGATCACCTAATCCAACCCCTAGCACAAGCAGGATCACTTAAGGCAAGTTGCTTATGACCATGTCCAGGCAGCTTTTGAATATCTCCAAGATGGAGTCTCCACAGCCTCTCTGAGCAACCCGCTGTAGTGTTCAACCATCTTCACAGGGAAGAAGTTTGCGTGCGTGTGTGCATGCATGCGTGCAGGTACCATTTACTGTAGTTAAGTTGGCACCTGTTGCCTCATATCCAGGCCCTGGGCACTACTGAGAAGAGCCCGGCCCTATCCTTTTGACAACTTTCCGTCGTGGTATTTATATGTACTGGTAGGATCCACTTCAAGGCTTCTTTCCTCCAGGTACAGGGGGAAAACAAAAACCAACCAAATAAACAAAAAAAAACAAACACAAACCTCCTGTGCTGTCAGCTCCTGGTTGCAGTCAGGTTCCTCCACTCCCTTAATCAGGGTGGTGGCCTTTTGCTGTGCTTGCTGCAGCTGTACAGGGGAACCCAGTACTGGATTCCTCACTCCAGATAGTACTGAAGCTCTGCAAGTTCTTCACACGTTTTTTCTCTCTAAAAATAATAAAAATGGGATGTGTACTGTTCAATTAAAAAAAAAAAAAAGGATGAGGGGGTTTCCTGCCTACCTCCTGAGCAGTGCACTAGTTACAGGAAAGTGTTTGCTCTTCTGTTTAGCATTGAACTACAGGAACTAAAACACAGTGAGGAAAAAAATGAAATGTAGATAATCTGCACACATAAACTGTAACAAGGCACATACAGAATAAATACCTCAATTTATGCATCAGGGCATCAAAACCAGGTGTTTCTTTAGCACAAGAGTCCTGGAACTGTATCTCATGGGCTAGTTACAGTGCTTAAAGGCTGTTCTGGTGCTTTTCCTCTGCCAGGGCAATTTTGGGTATCAAAACAATGCGGAGGTTTTGGGGTTCTCTGGTTTGGTCAGCGTTGAGCTTACTCTGGAGGTTTTTTCCAGAGTGGTTATACCTTGCCATCTGTAGAGGATGTGTTTCTGTATGGTTTTGCTTGCAAATATTAATGTAGAGAGAGATGTATGTGTGGAATATATGCCCAGAGCTTAAATATACAGGACCAGGTCTATGATGTTGAGGGGTAGAAGAAGAGGTAGAAGCAAAGCCTCTGGATCATCTACAGAAAGAGGCATTTTCAGAGTCTGGCTTTCAGAGAAAGGATTGTTCTAAAAAATATCAGACATTTCATGAACGAATCTGAATGCCTCACCATTATTCCCTTTTTTTGGTCCTTTGATTGATCTTGATTTGTCTGGGGAAGATGATGATTGAAGATGAAAATATATCTTTTTGAGAAGGGCAATAAAACTGCTCACAGTAAAAGATTTAGGGCAGGCACTCGGTTTTATGGATTCTCTTCTGTGATCTGTCCTGTAAATCTTGCGTATTCTCTGGTTGGTGATCCTGGTAATCCTGCTCACATCACTCCATCTTCTGTGTCATATACATGGCCTTGATGTATTTCTCAATACGTCATGAACATGCATCCCCCTTTCTTGCATGAATTCCTATAGGAATTCTCTTTCCTTTGTTTTGCTATCTGCTCGAACAAAACTTGTAAATCGTCTTTGATATTTATTCTTCCTTTTCTCCACCTCCATAGTACTTGGTTGAATTCATCCTACAGAACAGCCGAATAAGTTAGAGCTGCATTGATTAAAATTCTGCAGGGTTGAGACTAGGCGAGTTCAAAATATAGGCTAAAACCTTCCTCACAATTCTTTTAGGCTTTCATAAGATTATTAAAATAAAAGGTAAACTGTTCAAATTAGAGCAGAGGAGTACACTGAGGGCTTTAAGATATAACAGTCCAAGAAATATGAATCTCTGGAGGCTGGGAGGATGTCATATTCGGCCAATTGGTTGGGAAATTCCTTGGTCTACCCCAGCATGGTCCTTTCCCTTAACTGATGCCCTGAAACAAAGTCTTCAGCTGTGGTTTATGTAGCTCATAAATCCTGTTTTTGTGACTTTGCAACTGTTTCTCCTCTTGTCTTAGCTTCTGTATTGTTATAAGCATAAAAAAAGATTTTTAAAGAAGGAAATCTTAAACCTTGTTTTTTTTCCCTCTTAATTCTACCTTACTCCTCTGGAAATGGAGGTAGGAAAAGTGATTCTTTCCCCTATGATTTTTTTCACCTTTAAAATATGTAGTAATTCTCTAAGCATTCAGAAAGATTTTGCTTTTATTTTATGAGATAAATGCGATAAAGAAGTACCTTATAACTTATTTTTGATTCTTTTCTGTTTGCTTATTTGGCAGGTCCTTGATCAGTATGAACGAGAAGGGTTTAATTTTCTAGCTAAAGTTTTTAATTCCTCACATTCTTTCTTAGAAGATTTGACGGGTCTAACTTTGCTACATCAGGAGACTCAGGCTGCTGAGGTAAGAAAATACACTTTGAGTATTAAAGACTTAACGTGTGTTAGGTAATGGTGTCTTGATTTTGTATTCAGTTTTATAACCAGAGGAGTAAACTAATCACTGTCAGAATTGAAAAATGGTACTTGGTTTAGAGGGTAATTTCCATGATCCACTTGCATATTTCATATGATGATATAAGAGGTTCTTTTACTGAATAAGAGATATTACCAAAAATTAGAGAAATTTCTCTTTCACAAGCTGATGACGCAGTGTCTTTTGTATGTTGACTATTTTTTTCTGTCACATTTTGTGAAATTACAGAAAAATTGTAAGTGAAAGTAGCTGTTGCACAGTTCTGAATTTATACTGAACAAAGTTTCTGTCTGTTGTCCTTTGTAGTGTGTTTCACCAGTAGCTATTACATGTAGTTTGTGCAAGCACTACTAGGCAAGCTCTAAGCTACTGTATTCAAGTGCTGCTAATAGGTGACAGCACAGAGTCTGGTATGGGCTTGCAACCAGAGTATGTATATCTGAGTTTTCAAGCTACTTTCATTATTTGATGAAAGGAAAAAAAAATCATGTTATATCTATTTAATGTGTAATTATGACACTCTTTAATGGAACAATAATAATGTTTATTGGTCTAGTGATAGGAGTCCTAACGTGGAATAAACAAGGGGTATGTTTTGTTCTTGTAGGAAGCATGCTGGCTAAAGAGTTGTGCTGTTGAGTCTGTCACATCTAAAATGAAGCAGGTTTCTGTCCTATTGTTGTGTGTTAATAATGATTGATAATTCTTATCCATTCTGTAAATGTCTATATTATTTGACATCCGTAACTTAGTTTTGCACTGTGGTATAGTAGTAGTATCGTGTGGATGTTTCCAGAGTTGGCTTTATGAAGTGATTATTCAGCTATTGTAGCCTGTATAAATGGTTTAGCTGTTTTTTCAGCTGGAAATGGTTCAACAGCTTTACCAACAACGTATGTAGGATAATGATGACTTGGGTTTCTGCTTCATGTTTCAACATTTTAAAACACTTGGAGCAGATGCTTGAGATACCAAACTGTAAAATATCTGATAATGCAGGTAGAAGACTTAAATCAGCCTGGTAATACCTAGAAGAGCTTTGTATTTATGAGAGTGATCCAACAAAGCAAAGCAAATACATTTTACCAGCAGCTACTCTTCTGCAAAAAGAGTAACTGTAGCCCAGTTGTGATACCTAAATGACTTTTACGTGGCTCAGAACTTTGTAGTTTGCTAATTACAGTATTAAAAGAAGTTGTAACTTCTCTAGTTAGCAATCTATTAATTTGCAAGTGTTAATTCATGAATTTCTTCCGTTTATTTGTAAAGTTCCGCAGTTTTAGCGTCTTACTACAACTTGTTATGGTGCAAAGCTTAACAAAGTATGGACTCACTGTGCTTTCGAAAATGCCAGCAGAAGGAGATGCTCAACAATTGGTTTATGAGGTGAAAACATTGCTCATAGAAACAACAAAGAGCAGTTCTCTGTAGAAAATTATGTAATTTTATGTGTTTTTTAATTAAAATTAGGAAACAACAGAATAGAATATTGATTTCTGAAAATCTAGGATATTTTCACAATTTCATTTAATATATAAAATAAAATGATATTAAGATTTTATTTAACACTTAACATAATACTTTTAGATACAAGAGAAGTATTAAGTTGGCATGTAGGCTTTCACAGAAATAGGAGACTGTAAACTGGTAGTTAAATCCAGTTAAAATATTCTCAAATATTTTCTTAGAGAAGAAACTGCTTTAAAAAAAAAACAAAGGAAAAACAAGTGCATTGCCTCCTAATGGTTCAGACTTAGCCAAGACGGTAATTTTTCATTTGTATCTCTCGTTTTTTGGTGGAGTTAGTTATAGTACTAGCTTAAATTTTATTGTTAATTTTTATTAATTCCAATATTATCACAGGTAATATAACAACAATTCCCTAATTAGGCAACAGGATAGTGAATCATAACAGAGATACACTATGATTCAAATTACATACTAATTGCAGAAGTTTGGGGCAGTGGAACACTTACTCCTTTAATGTGAGATACTTTAGGAAATTATAAGCCTTTTATATGGCTTTATTAGTTTGACAGTTTACTCAGTATTATAAAGTGTTTTTGTTGGGTCTTGAAATGATAGTAAACTTGAAATGACTAGTAAACATCTGCTTTTTCCACATATGGCCTTAATTTAGATACTGTGGAACTTCTTTTTTATTTTAATAGCGGTTAGCTATTTATGTAAAAATTCATCAATAGACTCTGATGACACACAGGGCTTTGAAAGCCAGTAGAATCTGTGGGAAACTCCCACATCGACACTTAGATCTTATTTCCACTGGAGACAGTTCACTTTGGGAGCTGCCCAAGCTCACTTAGAATTATATTTCTGTTTTCTAGATCACTTTGTCTCCTTACTCCTAACTTGAACTTGTTAACTTGACACACGTTCAACATGGATTTAAGTTCAAATTTGGGTTTAAAGTAAAAATAAATAAATAAAAACTATGAATCTCTTGACTTATTCCTCCAAACCAGAAGGCATTGATTTAGAGAGAGAACGATAACCAGCTGAACTACTTCCAGTTCAGAGCTTGGCTGGGCTGCCCCATGATACTCTCATAGCACAGAGCACCTCTGAAAACTCCTGTTCAGCTGGTCATGTACTCCAACACTGCTGGCTTGTTTAGATAGTAATTTGGTATGGTTTGTTCTCCTCATAACAGTACTTACCAGCACAGGTTAGTACTGTTCTGTATGAGACATTCTCTACTAACAGGAATCAGTGTTTGTCTTTTCTGATGTTTCCCATTTTATCAATAACAAAGATCTCAAGTGCAGCTGCAAAGGTACACTTTTTTAAGTGAAATATTTTAATTATTTTTGTTAGATCAGTAGTTAAAGTTGTATCTACAGAGTATTTGAGCTGATGAAGTAACGTGTATGTATGTCTCAGCAGGAAAAAAAAATAGTTTGTATGCCTGAAGTAATTTCAGAAAATTCCTCTGCTGAAACTCTAGCAAAGGCAGGATAGTCACAGTGAGTAAGAAACTCAAGTTCCTGAATAAATGTTTAAAATACTGAGAAGGAGCAAGTGCCTATCTGGAGGGAAAATGGGCTTCTTTCCTTACCCAGGATAGTGACTTTTCTTTGCCCTCCCTGTAATCAGCTTTCCTTTCCTATGGGGCTGAGGGCTAGGCAGCTGGTAAGAATGAGACTGAGGGCTAGGCAGCTGGTAAGAATGAGAATTGCATTTTCTAAAGTATGTAGCTAATTTTAGCAGAGGAGGGTCTTGATAAATACAGATAACTTTTAGATTTGGCCACAGTTTTGAGCTTGGCTATACTACGAACAAACGTGGACAAAGTTTGGGGTGGGGCCGAGGTGGGGTGGAAGAAATGCAATTTTGACTAGATTTTTCAAAATATGTGGTTTTTTTCTATAGAGAAAAAATTTCCAATGCAAAAATAAGTTTTAAAAACAAAAAGGGGGATGGTAAAATAATTTAGGGATTAAATCTATTCTATTTCAGTATGTTAAGTCACAAAGAAGAACAAGCAGGTTGTTCAAGATGCATTCTATTTTTCTCATGTGAAGCATTAGAAGATTGCACAATGTAGAGAAACATGCTGATAACTTGGTTTTGTAGTTAGGAACGTAAATTATACAATGTGTATCTGAGTAGAAATGAGCAACTGTGGAGTGTTTTGGCCCCTGGATTAAGTAAAAAAAAGAAAAAAAGAAAAAGAAAAAAAGTGTGCTGCCGGACAAATTATTACGAGATGCAGATTTCAGTAAACACATAACTGTTGTTACCTTGCCCAAAGGTGCTAGGAATTTCTTGAGGCAAGTCTGTTTTCAGTAAACTGTTGAATATTTGAATATTATGGAGTTACTGTATTGGGTATGAATACAACCCATCTCCCAGTGTTTAATGCATTTCAGTATTGAAAACCCTTGTTCATCTCATAAGCTTTTAAATGTTGTCCATAAGATTATTTAATTGTTAACAATCATTTTTGCATTATTCTGACCATCTGTATTTCTCTGGTAAAATATCTCTAAATCCATTCTCTGAGCGTTGGTGTTAAAAGCTGTGTAAGAGATCTTATGTTATCAATTCTCTTTTCATGGATACAAACTGCATTGGTATTTTATTACTGCCAGTATCTCATTTTGACTAAAGGACTTGTCTGTACTGTGGTGACATTTCCTTCCATTTGATGCTGAAAATTTTCCTTTTTTTTAGCCTTTAGTGAATGTTTCTCTAGAGTGTTGGTATGAAATTATTGAGGTGAATCAATAAATGCAAAAATGCATACACAGTTAAGGAAAAGATGTAAATTGTAATTTAAAGGAAATAGCCTCTAAGACACTCTGGTATTTTTTCACTTACCTAAGCAGGAGGAAAAGTGACAGAAATAGAGAAAGGGATGCACATGTAAATCTGAGAAGATTTAAGTCATAACTTCCTTTTCAACTTCTCAAGGGACTGGAGTTAAGAGATAAAGCTTTTAAAAGGTTTGTATTGTTGAAAAGTTTATTTGTCTGGTGTCTACTGAAACAATGTGCCAACAATAGCAAACCCAAAAAGAAAGTTAAAAGAAAAAGAAAAAACTACTGGGAAAGAATATGAAAGTGTAACAAAGTTATTTAAAATTATTACAACAGCTGTTTTTGCTGATGTTTCTTGGTTTAAAAAAAAGTTCTGATTCTGTTTGTCTTCTCACTTTAAGCAACTGAAGTATATTAAGTTTGCTATCCTATGGCTCATTCTTCCCACAAAGACTATCTTTTTGAATAACCCTTGTAAAAATTTGTATTTCATATTAATTGTGTTAGCTGGGAATTATGTAGCTTTTTTTTTTTTTTTGGTAGTAGTTTCTGGATCTGTCTCCATCTCACACAACTCATACTAGAATAGTGGCAATACCTCCCTGTACTGCTGTACCTCTACTGATATTTTTATAAGAGTAGAGGTGACTGGCAAAGTATATGAGTCACTGAAATTAGTTTCATTCTTTACTCCAGTAATTCATACTTTATCTCCAGTGAATTCTCATATCTTTCACATCTTTTCAAGGAATGGCACTTACCTGACTTTTGTCTTAAAAATTATGAGGCCCGATTATAATTCTGAGTAGTATTTCAAAAGGCAGTGCACAAAGGTAGGGCAAATACAGAATGAGTTGTTATTTCAAATCTCAAAATAAACATTCTTTTCATGAGTCTGACTCACCATAAGAAATACTAAAATGGATGAAAGATAAATGAAATCATACAGATAAAAAGATTAAAGCTCATGTATTGGAGTTTTGCTGTGCAATCACTGCTGGCCCTTTCTTGTTGGCTGAAGAGCACTAGGGTGAGAGGCTCTCCAGCTGTCTTTGGTTCCCTGAAGGGGGAGGGGGATGAACTGGGGACAACCTTTGGAATGATGCCAAACTGTGAAACTTAACCTCACACTTCTAGATAGGTGATGAAATACTTTAAACACTCACCTGGCATGTACTGTCTGATAGTTGCTTTTCCTTGAGTTTTGCTTAATGGTGATTGAGGCTGTTTTGTTGGTAGTGCCCCTTTTTAGATTTAATCCAGAATTTGGATTAGAAATCGGGCTAATTCTTAAAGGAGTAGTATGTAGTTCAATATCATATAATATGTATTTAGAATGTAGTAGATTTGTGTGCTTTTTATCTTTTGCTTTCAGAGGAAAGCGGTGTTCACAGTCTCAAGCATAAAATCTTCCCTGCTTCATCTAGGTTGTAATGTGGGAGTTCACTTCCCCTTCTCTGTTTAAAACAAAAGGCAAAGAGCTCTAGTAGTAGCAGAAGTTGCTTATGGATTAAACTGCCTGCTTAAATGTTACTTTAATATGATAGGAAGAGTGAAGAAAGGAAAGCAATAACCAGAAGCCTACTGTGTTTGATTCTGGTTTCCAAAACAACTTCCAAGTCTATTTCTATTACACTTTACTTACTTTGTGGGAAGTTCTGATTGGTATATCCATGTCAGAGACAGTATCATGAGTATTCTAATTTCATACTTAAATATGTGATCTGATTAACACTTCAGGCATGCAAGAGAGCCATAACACTTAAGACTGTTGTTACTATGGTGAGTTGCTATTACAGACATCACAAGACTTGTTATACAAGGAAACATGATTGCTTTGGATTAAAAAAGTTGCCAAAGGCTTGAAGGATTTATAGGTGCTGTTGCTTTGAGTTATATATAACTTGGTTATTTGGGTGAAAACATGTTTAGGTCTTTAGAGCTTAAAAAAGCTCAGTAAATGCTGATAAAATGAATCAGCAAGTTTGACAGACTTCAACTGATGCTGAACTTTGTATGCACTGGGCTTTGACTTCCTGGGGAGAGATGTCCACACTCTGGGTCTCGGAGGGTAGAGATGGTAAGAGCAGTTAGTATCTGGAAAGAAGTAGGAGAAGGCATGAAGACGAGTGATGAGAATGTCAGTGGCAGGTCATTTGTGATACTTTGAACCTAGGGGAGAGGAGAATTGACAAGAACTGAAAATCTAAACTGTATTGTCCTGGGAACAGGAAAAAGAATTGGCAGCTGTTGTAGTCTGAAGGGAAGCTGGAGCTGGTTGATCCACCAGGCAGGCTAAGTGAGCAAGCTGTCAGTGTTTGTGTTTGAGAAACATAGAGGAGTCCAGAAGAACAGAGACTGCAAGCCTCGGGCAAAGAGGTGGTGAGAAGATGGGACTGTAGAAATGAAGGAATTGATTTTGTATTTCTTTCTGCAACATCTCCAAGATTTAGTCACAGTTAGGAATTGGTAGAGTCAGTGGAATATGAATTTGTAACAGTATTGTGATAGACTTGGTTTGCTGCTAGTTTTCTTTTGGATATGAATTAAGAGTTTAATGTATGCATATCACATCAATTTGCCCATTCCATTAATCTTGGCTCTCCTGCTGATTTTAATATTACTTAATTAATGCAGCTCAGAGGCTAGTCTGACATCCAGCAGCTTCTAACACTACCAGTCAGTTGAGTTCCTTTCCATAATATGAAGTCTGTAGAACTGGAGAGTTGTTTCAAAATGATTATGATTTTAGCAGCTGGCTAATTACATATTACTTGTTGCAGTGTTAAATTTACTTGATCAGAAATCCTTTGCTCTTGCATTACCATGCCACAGAACTGAGGTTATATGTCTGTGGCTGTTAGTATATGAATGAGAAATTTGCAATAACTGATGATGAAAGGGATTTAAGTTTTGAAATGCAGTCATACTACATTTGTTTCTTACAGGCAAAGACAATAAAAAATGCAGAAATTGTTCTTCAGTTTCATTTCATTCTCCCCCTGTAATATGACTCAGGAATTTAGCTCTGTAAAAAATATGACCAAGTCCCTTTTGCCTTTGAGCTATAGACCCAGTACGAAATTGGATTTCAGTAAATTGGGAAAAGCTATTTCCCAGTACTTTTAACTTTCTGTATTTAGAACAAAACTACATCAAGAGCAGTTCTGTGATTTTTTTTTTTTAATCTCCAAATATTTTTTGATTGTTAAATTAAGCTTTCAACTTTGTTGAACTATTCCCCTGCAAAGCACCATTTGTTTCTGCTTTTTAACATGGTTGTGTTGTGGTATGAGTCTCCGTATAGTTAAAACAAATAAAGTATAGGGAATAATACAGGTGCATATTGTGTAGTTTCTTAGGCTAATATGCTTAATGTATGCCAGAGTGTTTTAAAGTGATGTATTAACTACAGTTAAGAGTATGCTATTTTTTTAACGTCATGAAAAGACAGTGTGCTTTCTGTCACAGCCTGTCTAAATGACTCAGTTTTTCAAATGCTCTTACACACTATGTGGTTTTGAGACACACTGGTGCAATGTATGCATTTATACTAACTGTAACTGTAAGTTAATAGGTAGAGCAGCAGAGAGAAGTGTCATTCTGAACTGCATGAGCACCATTTCCACAATGTGGAAAGCATTTTCTAATCTGAAATGTTGCATGTGACTTGCAAAACCTGTGTTTCAAATTACATTGGGATATATTAAGTTTTCATTTCTTGTTCCATACGATACAAGACATTACAGAATCAAAATTTTGAAGTGCTAGCAGTCTGCTTTGTATGTCTGTAAGAAGGAGGAAAGAGGAAGAATTGAGAGTGATCTCCAACCATGTTATATGCTAGTGACAAGCAGGAAAAATCTGTTAATGCACAAAGAAGAACAGCTGGAATCTATCTTGTCTTGCAAGCTTTCAGCTCATTTTTCTCTAGTGTATCCCACCCAACGGTATTTTAATTCAGTTTGTATTGCAGTTCCACAAACGGCTTCTTTTCTCCCTTGTGCCTAAACTGACATAGTCACTGAGGTTGATACTATGCAAACTATGAAAAATGTATATATTTCTTTCTTAGATATCCTCTCAGTCTCTCTTTTGCTGTGATTTTTTGGGGAGAAGGAAGATGGAGAAGGAGGATGCTGGACTTCTTTATTCGTGGGCCACAAATGTTTTCTTTTAACTATTCAAAAGGTCTCATCCTTCTGTTATGTTTTTCCAATTCACTATAAAATACCCAAGTCCTATTCCAGCATAGTTATGTCTAAACCTTCTATTACAGTTATTTTGGTGGTTCTTAGTATTGATTTAGCTTTTGAATGGGTGTCATTGCTGTCATTTCAGCGATGAAATTGTACTTTGTTGTCCATTTACTCAGGACCTTGTGTTGTTAACTGTTTCACCACACTTTCTCTCATCTCCTGTGGCATCTGCACGTTCTCCTGTACCTCTCTGGATTAGGTTTGAGTTCCTACTTCTTACCATGTTTGTTTTATTTTCAGTCGATATGGATTCACATTGCATGATTTGGAAATAAACTGTAGTCGTTTCCACTTTCAGATTTCCAAGCTTGCTTTGTATATTTAATGGCCATCTTTTTGAATAAGCAGTACTAGATATTTGTTATGCTTGTATTATTATAACAGTAGTACTGAAGTTGACACAGGAATACTTCCAAATAATTTGCTTTTCAATGGTGTCCCTTTTTTTTTGTGTGTGTGTGTATTGTTTTTAGTCAGAAAACCATGCAACTATTAATTCATAAATGATTCTCACTTTGGAGCATTTTGAGAAGGTTGTCATGTTAAAACAAACAAAAAAACCCCAGAAACTTCCCTTTTTTTTCTCTTTCACATTAAATCTGGGCAACCAACTAATATGGGCTTGTATTTGTGCTTGCAAACCCTTTCATTTTCAGCAAGTACTTGAGAACTTTGGAGAAATACATTAGTAGTTACTGTGAAGCTGTTGATGGGTTATGCAGCAGGAGTAATTATTCAGCTTTTTCTTTTCAAAGGTCAGCACTTCAGACAAGGACCAAGACATTAGTTTCTCATTTGTTTTCTTAAGTTATTGTGTGTGAGACGAACAGCATGCCATGTAAGGGATTCGCAGCAGAATTGATTACCTGAGTGCTTATCCTCTTTGTGCTTGTAATGTCAATTAAGTCATCTGAAGCACAGGTTGATTTCCAGTGCTTCTTGTGCAAACTTGCATCTTCCAATAATTATGTTCTGATTGAGCAATAAGAAATTGTCAGTACCTGTTTTTCTTGAATGTTGAGAGTCAAGTGTAATTTACCAGTCATTTGGGGGAAATATTCTTTCAATCCCTTGCTCCTTCTTGACAGTCGTCCTTGCCTGTGCTCCTGTGGGCAACACTTTGTACCTGAAGTATTACTCTAATGTCCATCTGCTGTTAAGTCTTGATAGATTTAACAGATTTAACGAATGTCAAAAGATACATTTAGAGCACTAACTGAAACTCATAGAGAGGGTTTTCCTCCCTTTATTTGTTTTATTTTGCTTCCCTCTGCCTGAATCTACTATTTGATCTAATGTAATTTCCATGCTCTACATACATAACACACTAAAAACAAAGCAGTTTTTACCTTTCCCTTTAAATG
>JAUBNY010000965.1:8186271-8202207 GCA_032275445.1 Crypturellus soui | reverse complement strand
CAGACCAGGATAGATTATATTATGGACTTCAATTTATCAAACCTACCTGAATAAAAATATCAATTCATAACTTTCTAAGTCTTTAATTAGTGTAGTGATCCGGGTGTTTTGGTGCAGAATTGGAGTTGGTCTTTCAGAGATAACTTATCTTGGACATTCAGAATTACCTGAAAAATCTCTTTTTCTTTCCTACTTTTTTCTTTTTAATAATTTTAAAAGTTTGTTTACTTTGGAAAAAGTAAAAGGCGTTTCTTGTGAATCTAATTTTCTCAGTGGCAAGCTCTTGTGCTTCCTTTGCCAATGGTTTATATCATATTAATTCAGTCCAGTTTTCTTTTCACTTACGTGAAATAACAGTTTGGCTTGTGGTAAACAAAATATATGCATTGAAGGAAAAAAAAATGAAAAGATTTATTTTATGAACCAGTACTATAATGCTAGTGAATAATTAAAGTTAAAATAAATGAGATCTTATAAGAGATTGCACCGTAATTATGTAACTTTTAAGAAACAAGAGTTCATGGTAATGAAGTATTTTCGTTTTACTAGGTTTTTCTTGGAGAAGGGCAGTATCATGTGATGATGTGCCACAGTGTGTGCGAGTAGTTTGCCGGTACAAAATCCAAATATCACAAAGTCTTTTCCAGCAACCAGATGTTTATCCCTTCCTTCATATGGCCAAGAGCAGGGAAGTTCTTACTCAGAGGTGGATCTGCAGCAGTGCTTTGCAGCAGGCTTGCTCACGTAGTGTGGTGAGCAGTGGGGTATGAGAGAGAAAGCTGCTCATATGGTTCCTCCTTCAGTACCTAGAACATTGCCTGTGTGAATAGTGAAAAAGTAAATGGAGGTGTTTGTGTGTACAGTTAATATTTTCTATGGCTGTGACTCACTATTGCTCAAGCTGGACTACTTGAACTCCTCTAAATTGAGAGCTAATGCACCTTTGGGTTTATAGTAATGATAATTACTCCTTTCTAATTGTGCACTTGTTCATTTCCCAGGATTTCTAAGACCCTTTAGAGGTAGAGGAAAGGGAGAATTTCATTTTTTAAGATAGCAATTAATATTAAAGGCATGTGAAATAGATTTTTAAATGTAGGCAGTGCATTGGGTACCTAAAAGTCAGTGTTGTGACAGCAAACAAGCTCCTCTGCTGCTCTTGTCTTCACTTGTCTATGTGACTCCTAGCTAATAAGTTGCTCAGAGAGTTGCAATAGTTAGGTATTATTGTGCACAAGGCAGAGTGGGATTCCAGTATTTTCTAAACCAAGACATAGGATGCAGCCACACTGAGGAAAGAAAGCCTTTCTGCATAGTACGGTTGCTCTAGAGCTGCAGCTTGCAAGCAGGGGAAAAGCTCAGAGGTTGTTCTGCATGGCGTTCCAGAGTAAAGTGGGTGATTTTGCTGGAAATAGGCTGGGGAAAGAGAAGAACTTCTGGTAGGGTTCTCCCATAGTACTGCCCTGGGAACATGTCTGCAGGAAATGCTGACTGCTCCGAGTTCAGTTTTTGAGGAGTCCTTCTAATGCTGGGCCTTGCTCTCAGTGTGCAGTGTTCTGAGCAGGAAGGCAGTGATCCAGCTGATGTGACGTAGGAAAAGACTCAGCACAGGTGGTGAAAATCAATTTCTTATCACTTCACCTTTATGTTTTTTTAACTGATAGATGAGACAAGCAGGAACAAAATGGAAAGCAACAACTCGTAAAATAGGATTCAGAAAGCATGTGAAACAAGCTACCTTACTGATTTGCTCTTTTTTTTTTTCCAAATATTCTAATCATACATAAATCGCTTCCACCTCATATGGAGGTGACGGCTAAGCTAGGTGTCCTGAAGGCTGCACATAAACCAAAGCTGCAACCTGGTAGCGAACATCAGAGAAAGAGAGAAACGTTCAGGCTGTGAAACTGCAGCTACTATATAGTATTCATGCTTTCCCAAGCGTTCTAGCCAGTCATCTCAGCTGAAGTACCTGAAGCACCCAGCTGAACAGCCTTACTTTCATCAGCTTCAGTTTATTTCCAAATGTCTGCTGCAGTTAAGGGATGTATAAGTTACTGCCCACTATTCATAGATCATGTGAGATATAACTGGATATTATTCATAAATATTAAAGCACTGAAACTCAATTGTCTCATGCTAATATAGCTTTGTTTCACCAGTTAAAATTTAATATTATTTAACACTTGAATTATACAAAAAATTAAATGTTAGTCTTTTTCTTATTTCATTTGTGTACAGATAATATTTTTGCATGGTGATTTAGTTCATAATTTGTATCTGTTTTGCCTCTGTTGGCAAACAAGTACTTATGTCATTGTGACTTAGGCAAACTGAGTTCATCTTTAATTATAGATAAATAATTCAAATAAAATTGATTTTTTTTCATAGTCTGTTTTTCAGTTATATTATTTTCAACTGGATAGTATTCAAACAGCCTTTCACAAATATTAAAATAAATGGAAGATAAATATTTTGTGTAAAGAATATGCAATCTAATTTTAGTTCAGTACGAAACTGCAGAGGAGCCAGTGACATCGAGTTGTGTCATGTGTGCAAATCAGTGGTCGTAGCAACAGAGCAGGAGCATCCGAACAGTGTTGGGTTGTCAGGCTCTCGCGCAGCTCTGTCATGTAATTTTTTTCCTCTTTGTTGTTGTAGCATTTATAACTTGAGGATACACTTAAAGATAATTTTCATTATATCTTCTCCTCACTACATCCCCAAGACGACAGAGATTTTCTTGTTGGTTCAGATTCCTTGTGGGAGCACATAGCGTCCAAACAGGAGCTGGAGGATGTCCAGGAAGAAAAGCAGGACACAGGGAAGAAACTGAGAAAAGAAATAAAAATTGAGTGTGTACTTTGATTTCTCCTATGATAGTTTTAATTACAAAAAAGCAAGTTTCTGACATTGAAAGTACATTTTGTTATCCAGATGTGTTGTTTTTTGATTTATTTTTATAGTCCAGTGAAAGAGATGTTTTTTTCCAATGAGCTGAGTTAGCTTGGATTCAGTGCTGCTCTGTTTTCTGTGCCTGCTCTAAATGCATATGTACTTGATTTGGTACTGGTAGTTACAGTCTGACAATAACAACAGAAAATTCATGGTGAATTAAGTTATACTTTGATTCATTTTAATTCTGAAAAAGAATATCTCAAGCCATAATTGTAGCAAATAGCAGGAAAGTTTTTATTTTGCTGTATAGTGTCTGTTGCTAATCACATTACGTTAAGGTCATTCCTATGGAAATGCAATGTGGTTTTGCACAAAGCTTTTTGCCACAAACCTCCCCTCTTGAAAAGCATTACTGCGTGACTGTCTAAAGAATTCTAGTTCAAATGCTGCTGTTATGATGTATCGATAGCTAACTTGGGTTTTTAGGCTTGGTCTTTTCACAATTGTTACAGTAATGCTAATTTATTCCTGTAGTTCTTTTTGAAGGGCAGATACGGTTTTCTGCTTCCTGTTATTTATATTAAATTTAGGCATTTCTATTTAAAGCGAATTTAATAGTATTTAGAAATATCCTTGTTTCATGCCATCAATTATTGTGCAACATACTATTGCAAGAGCTACGTTTATAATTCATAAGTTTAAAAATACGTATTTCTTGGAGATATTTTTGCGAGTGTAACTCCAGATGCCTTGCTCTGTAAAAATGGGAAGGCAATTAGGGGAGATTTCATCAGGTTAATGTATATGATGATTGTAGTGCTACTGTTGATTATCAGAACTGAGGGATTGTTTTAAAAAGTGATCCCTGAGGAATGAGGAATTTCTCAGCCTCTATCAGAATTCTTCCATGCAAGGAGCTCTTGAGATATTCAGGCTCTTGAAGTTACCCATTGCCAGCCAGTATCTTTTGGTTATGAGTTACTTTGTAATTAACATTTTAGAAATTTAGATTTTAGGAAAAAAATTGCATATTCACATTTTGAAGGCTTTTGCTTATGTGGCAGACTTTTCTCAACTTTGCTTATGTAGCAGACTTTTCCTTAAGAATATAAGACAAATTCAGGCTTAATAAATGAGCGTGCAGGTATTGCAAAATTTCTAATTGCATTGTCTTGCACTTCTTGGCACTTTCCCAGTCATCATGTCTCAATTGAAACTTGTTTCTTTGTGGAAGGTTCTCACGCTTTTTCCTCTTTCCTATTAAAAAAAAAGTTAATAAGTAAATTTTACCTTCAGCAGATCAGACTGTTTGAGGTGATCGACTAATGCTATTTCTTATAGTGAACTCTGATACATTTAATTGACTAAAAGAGAAAGAGAAAATAAGAAACTTAAGCAGTGAAATAAGGTAGATGATAAATTAGCTTTGTATTTATGCTTTGTTGTGTTTTGTTGCTAAGGAAGGGATTTAAAAGACTACAAAAATTGTCTTGGAAGTGGCCTAAATTTTTTTTTTTTCTCATTTCAGCAGTCAGATTTTGTTCCAATATGTTAAAATCCTCATTTTTAGGTATTTGAACAGTGGGGTAAAAATAGCACTAAGTGCAAATTTGGACAGTGATTTTTGCATGCTCCTAAAATATGCTGGGCTACTGCTAGGCTATGGTATGTATTGGGCTAGTTACTTTCTGAAGAGATTTTTTGCTGTTAATGCAGGAGCTGAACTGGTATAGGCTGCTGTAGAGTGTTATAGCATGATTTAAACAATGTATTGTGAGTCTTTGGAAATGTTAGGCAAATAAACCGAACCTGCAAGAAGCAGGTTATCTTGCCCTCTGAGTGGTTAATTGATACAAGGGAATGGCATTTTCTGAGTATGTTATTATTCATCAAATATTTGCATAAGACAAGAAAGAGGAAGGATTTGGCTTGAATTTTGTATGTTTGTGCCTTCACAGATGTCTTCCAACTCTGCAACAGAACAGTAGCCCTTGCTTGTCTTTGTTCCCATGGGTGCCTAAGAGTCATAACAAGGCAACTCTAAGACCAATCAAGTAAGAACATACAACGAGAAAGTAAGCTGACTTGCAAGGCTTGCAGTTAAGTTATGAAAATTTCTGTAGTTGTATCTGGCTAGTATACCCGGGGAAGCAATAGTCTTTAATAGTCATCTGAGATAGCTTGAAGCTTCTGCATCCTCCGCCACTGTTTGTTCCACCACGTGCTCCTAGGTGTGCAATTCCAGGCAGCCAGGAGATCCCAGCGCTGGGCCTGGCTCTGCTGCCGCTGAGTGCAGGTGGGTTTGCTGCGGTTTGCGTAGGTAGCTGCCTCGCTATCTCTACATTAGAATTGCATCAGAATAGTACTGAGGAAAGTGCTGTAGAGAGGGAATGTGTTGTTGGAGGGATTGGGTGGATTTTGGATGTGGGCAGCTGGGGACATGCTTCTCAGGCTGAGGTAGGTAGGTGGTGGCCAGCATCTGCTGTGTTAGAATATGTTTGCACGTAAGTCAAGCCCCTATTGGCTGTGGTGTTATGAAAAGAAAGAAGGAGATTAAAACATCTTTTAAAAGGCTCCATAAGTGTTGATATTAGGAAATATTTGTGCTTTCATGCTGTTTTTATTTTAGTTGATTAAATAGATCAAATTTAGCAATCAGAGAATAGCTGTTTACTGTGTGTCTGTCTTTTGGGTTTTTTTTTTCCTAATTAAATGTGTTGGATTTTTGTATTTGAAGAAAAAAATAGCAACCCTCAAATGCCATTTTGTTTTAAAGATACTCCTTTGTCCTACTTGGAAGAAAATAGTTCAGAGCTCGCTCTTGTTTGTTTGGCCTTGATCTTAACCAAGTTAAACAGCCTCCAAAGTGTCTGTTTTGACTGAATTTTGCCTTCCAGTCAAAAACGTAAGATTATACCTGTCCTTTGTTTCATTTACTATGGTGTTTATTCTGGTATTGTTTATAGGGAAGTCATATCTTTGAATAGGTATTGAAACCTAGTTTCTAACTGAGCTAAAGGTTATCTTACAGAAAAGGGATACGTTGTGAAGCAGCTCTGATTATAAACCATGCAGACTTCATTTGTATGAAGCCAAATGGGAATGATTCTGCTGATTGGTTGGGGCGGGAGGGGATGCCTCAAGGATTTATATTTTACAGACAGAGTCTTGACTTGGCAAGAGAATGCCAAGAGCATGCAATAAGAATGTGATGAAGCCTCAAGATTTTGTTTTTAGTTACCAATAGAGAAGTCTTCATCTTTTCTTACAATCCTGAAGAATAGATATTGTTCTAAAACTGATTACAGTCTGTGCTTTTCAATATTGCAGAAATTATGGTAAGAGGACTGCACTCACAACTCTGACTTTCTGTGCCTCTTGTAAGCAGGGAATTCAGACACGTGAGACTGCAAAAGACTGAATTTAGGCAGCAGGCTACTATATATATATATGTATATATATTCGTAGGAGGCAGGTGTTCAATCAGCATTGCAGGGCTCAAGGGCTGTTCATGACTACTAAATGTAAAATATTCAAGTGTTTTAAAAATTCTCTGTAAATATTCCTGGTGATTGTGGCTTTTATTGTTAGTGAAATCTCTCTAATGCGTCACCATGTAGGTGAATGTGAGGGCATAGTATATATTTTGAAAGAGTTCTGCACAGATATATAAACAACAGGCAACATCTATTTATTTTTTCACTTCCGTTTTTGTATTTCCTTGTGTCCAGTTTCATAATAACTTTTATGATATAAACTTCATAAAATCATTTGAAAAATACATTTAATTCATAGATTCACAGTTGATAGAGTGGAAGGGTAAGTGATCTTGCTGCAATAAACAAGAGAGCTAGTTTTGTGGATAGCAAAATGTACTCAGAAACTTTCCAACCTATTTGTTTTTAAATATAGGACGTCCTGGCAGCAGACAGGTATTATCATCCACATAGTTATTCATGAATATAGCTTCTGAAATTGAAGAGAGCATTCACACTAAATAAAGGTACTTTTTGCTGAAGTTTGGTTTGATAGAATAAGAACTCACTCTGGTCTGACAGATCTGCTGTTTTCGCCTGTAGCGAAGCTACTGTGTTTGTTTTATCAAGACAAACAGTTTTGGAACATAATTGCAATTCCAAAACAATTTCCTACTGTGCAATATTGTTCGCATCTCTCTTCTTCTTGCATCTGTTCCCCTTTTGAGCTCATTATGAGTTGATGCTCATAATTCTAGTATAATAGTGTAATATAATATAATAGTATAATATAAAATTATGTATATCAAGTTGAGGCCAATGTTTAGGCATGGTAGGACTGTCCTGCCTAAATCTCTGAAAGTAGCCAGTAGCTGGCCCAAATCCTGCTATTCAGGCTTGTGTTTGCTTTTCATGTAGGTTAACTATAAGGCATAACCACATATGAGAGATTTGCTTTAAAAATAGTTGTGCTGAACCTCATGGCTGAATTCAGACTGCTCCTCTTTGTGCACTTAGGCACAGTATAGCTTATAACTTTCTTGAACATTCCTAAACTGTATTAAAACCATGTTTAGTAATAAACATTTGAATTTTTGAACAAGCTAAAAATGTTAGAAGGAACACAAAGGAAGTTTTGGTATTGCTATTCATATAGAGTAAAAAGGTGGAAGCTTTACTTGATCAGTTTGAAACCTGATTCATATCTTGTGGTTTTTAAGATAAGTGAAAAAAAGTGTCTTGATTGAGTGGTAGCAATTTTGGTGAACTCTGTAATTGTGTAATTTCATGTGTGATCTACCTTGTTTTTCATAAAGTCATATACTTCAAAGCAAAATGAATTAACTTGTTTTGAAAAACTTTTTATGAAAAGGTCATGATTTAACATCTGCTAAACTAACAATTCCAGCAATTTACAGTATACATGCCTTTCCTTTTTCCTGTGTTCTAAAACACTGTATTTTATGGAGTAAATTCCAAGTTTGAATTAATGGTGAAACACTTTGAAAATGTGACAATTTATATTTATTCTCTAGGTGATTAATGTGCAACATTGTTTTTTTCAGTAAGATGTTTTGCAAAGTTGAACAATCCATTTAATTTATGAATGCTCTGGGAGCATAATTGAATTTCCCTTTCTCAGTCTCACAACATGAATAATTGAAAATTGGTTGTAGCTTAGCCTTGCAGAAACAGAATATGCATTTGATTGTTTTTCCTAGCATGCGAATAAGCTTTTAAAAAATATAGTCGGGAATAAGACTTATTGAAGCTCCTCTGTTTTAAGCTGTGCAGTGCAGTAATCATGAAAAGCATGGGCAATGTGTGCTACTAAATCTTGGGGGGAATTCAGGATGAAATGATTTTTAATTTACTTGTAATTCTACTTGGCACTTAATTTGAGCATCTAAATGCTGTATGTATGCATATCTTAATTCAAAAACTGAAAAAAAATGATGGAAGTTTCTTACTTTTCTTAACTAATTTTCAATTGCACTCCTTTAATGTCAAAATAAAAGCAGTGTTAAAATCAGTTATTTATGCTTTTTCTGGTCCTGCCTAGCCTAGCAATAGAGGCACTATTCTGCAGAAACAAATATAATTGATTTCAGCTACTTTTAGCTGTTTGCCTCAAGCTGCTAAATTAACTTTTCCATTCTCTGAATAGTAACACAGACAAGAAGTCCCTCTGCTTCCTGTCCTTAGTTCTTGCCTGGCACTGTGGACTAAGCTGTGTGAGTGCACATTAAAAAGAGGTGGTGCATGTTACTTCCCAGCCATAAGCCGTATCGCCCTGTTCCAGGAAACGCCACCCACCATTGTTCCCAAGGCTTTGCAGATCTTATGGACATTAGATAATTTAATTGTGATACAATAATTAAAACCAGAAGTCCTTTTCCTCACCGCAAAAACTTTTATGACTTTGATGATATATACTCAGTTTTTAGAACTCATTAAAATACCCATATGTTTATCACGGAAAGAAGTAGGCAAACAAATATACTTGAAAGCTACTTAAGGGTAAAGCTGTGTGGAAGTTTTAATGTAAAAAAAACGTATTGCTGACAGTTCGACAAAGAGCACTTGCTTCCTTTGCCGGGTGACCCTTACACTGAGGCTGCTAAGGCTAAGTATTCTGAGACAGAATAAACACACATTCCTTATCTTAAGTTAGCAATTGCTGCTCTTTAGCAATTGCTGCTCTTTAGCAATGCAGCCATCCTTGCAGCTTTTCAGAATGGGGAGTATTACTCACTGATTTCCTAATAACCATGGATTTATAGGAGACAAGTCTTTTTTTTTTTTTTTTCCCCAAACAGTTTACACCTGACAATTTAGTTTGAATTCTCTGTTTCTAGGCAAAAGTTGTTTTGCTCTGTTCTGAAATCTAAGAAGCCTTGTCGTAATCGAGAGGTGATATTAAAAGGACTGTAGTAATTAAGGAGTGGAGAATATATGCTGAACTGACATCTCTGCACTTGTAATGGCAGTAGCAAGGTATGAAAATAAACCTTTGTAGGTAATTTGAACTTTCAAAAGCCTATAGAAATTGCATGTAAATATTCCAATAATATATAATGGAGATTACTAGGGATTCAGGACTTTCATCTTTTACAGACTTTTTCACAGAGGAATTCTGCAAGTTGTAAGTTGGTAGCAGTAGGCATTCACTTGATCAGTATACATCAAACTGAGTATATATGGGAAGTATTTGGTGTCTTCTCTTCTTCCCGGAACCCTACAGACCTTATTACACCTCAGCTTCTAATTCTTTCATTCTAAAAAACTTTGAAAATGTTGTTTACTGAGAATATAAAAACTTGATGATAGCAAGCCACATTTTTTTAAAGTCATATTTCCTGTGTTGCTTATTATTTAGTATTTCAAGAAAGTATCAGTAATAGTACTCTCAGCAGTTATTTTGGCTCCTTGCTTCTCAATGAAATAACAGAACAAGTTTTTTGAAAAATAAATATTATGGCTTATCTTCACATAGAAGAGGTTTCTTTTCATGAGGGGAAAACCTTGGTGAGTTCATGAACTTCTTCCAACAGTAGGATTAAGATCTAGATGTGCCTGATTTATCAAAGGCATTATCCCATTACTGAAGATGAGAAGGAAAATGAGAATAGCATTTTGGTACTGCTAAGTCTTTACAAGCTCCTGATTTGAATGCTTGCATTAACAAGAAGATTTTATTATAAAAATCTGTAGAACATGTTGCAGCCTTGTATTACCACTGCCAAGGAGCATCACTGTGCACTTCAGCTGGAAAGACATGCCAAATACTGAGATGAGACTGAGAATAAATATTTTGATTGGCCATGTCTTTAAAATACACTTTAATTGATTTTATTAAGACTGGCATTCTTCCAAAGCTCCTGCGCAAACAGCTTGGGATCTGATCCTTCATCGTTTAAATAAATGCCAAAATTCCAGTTGACTTCAAAGAGAACAGAATTAAGATCTTAGTCACCAAAAGACACATTCTGATTTTATCTCATGAACCAGAGGGTCATGCCTGATAGAGTTTGTTTGGAAGACAGAAACAAGTACCTGAGGGGAAGTGTTAAGTGAAGCTTCTTCATTTGAATCAACATTGAATCCATATATTAATTTTCTCTGAGAAGTTAGACTAGGGTTAAAGATTTCTCTTATTAGACTTTCATTATGCTGTTAAGTACTGTCAGCTCATCGTTAACAAACTCTGTTGTTCCACTTGTCCAAATACTGATTACTCCTATCTTTTAAAACTATTTCAGTGGATCTTTCTTGAATTCATGATGTGGAACAGTTAGCTAGTGGTTATAGAGCTGTGGCAGTCTAAACAAGAAAAATAGCAAGGTTTGTAGAGAAGATATTAGATACTTCTGTGAGACATAGTTGGAAAAGCAGAGTATCTTTTGATCTACAGCTGTTTTTACATTTGAAAGAAAAGCTGAAAAACTGTGACTTGGCTGAAGCTGGACCATTTGCTCCAAAACTTTCTCCTTTGCTTTGCGCTCTCACCTCTCTCTCAGCTGTTCATTTCCTTTTTTATGATTTTTCTTTTTTAATTAGGAATTTTTTATTTTTTTTCTTCAAGGCAGGTCAATTTCTGAAGTCATTTCACAGTGCAGATTCATGAACAGTTGCATTGGCCATTCCTGAAAGTCTGCTATTCTGCAGCAGTGGGCAAGAGTGAGCAAACAGCGAGCTTGTTATGCTGATCGCTCTGCCAAAGGGTACCTCTCATCACGTCCACCACCGGAGTTTAAATTGGATATATTTATGACTTAGGTGACTGGAGAGAATTATGTGGCCAGGACTAAATCAGGATTGTGAGCTCAGAGGTGGAGTGATGATCTTATGAAAACTGTTTTTTCACTGATAATTAGATGCTTATTATATTCCAGACAGTTTCAGATGCTTTTCATTGGTCTTACAAGTACTGGCTAAATTTTTTTCTCTGGAAAATCTATAATGGAAAGAATTGCCCAAATATAAATCTTTATTCACAGAGTCACAGTGAGTTGATCTCTGCAGAGCTTTTGGTCCAATCCTGCTCAAGCAGAATGACCTGGAGCAGGTTGCCAGAAAAGCAGTGGTGGTGGCATCAGCGAGGCTCTGTAAACTCACACTGATTCCACCCCCAGGCCCTGTACAGGCCAAGGGCTTGCAACACCATGAACAACGAATTTCAGATTAGTCTGAGCATGTCTTAGTAGAAGATGACAGGGGTCCTGGAGTGCTGCTGTAATAGAGTTGTAAATAAGCACTGAAAAAGAAGTCAGTAATGAATAATGCTGATTTTAATGATTTTACTTTTTGCTGACAGTTCATGTGTAGTTAGTTATGTGATTGCTAGGTCTGGTGCAGAAGAGAGAGTCGGACAACATCTTTTGAAGACTGTCCAATATTTGCAGTAATTTGAAACTGAGTCTAAAGTTTAATGTCATGAAGTACTAATGAGGATTGCGCTCAAAGTTTGCTACTGACGTTCCGCTAACAGATGGTAACTTCTTACTACTGTAAACAAGAGTCACGACATAAGTCAAGACTCCTACTTTGTTCAGAAGCGTCAGTATAGTTAAATGCAAACTATTTGCAAAACATGAATTAGCTCCAGTAATTTCCTCTCTTGGTTATGAAGTGTTTAGTAGAAGGCCTAGTCTTATCAGAGATTTTTTTAAAACAGACTCAAGAGCATGGTTTTGTAGACAAGTTTATTTTTGTGTATTTCCAAATGAGAATAGGCAGTTATTTGTGGGGAGAATGTTCTTAGCATCCTGAAACCCCAGTTACAGGTAAAGGCTCCTGCTTGTTGATGGCTGGCTTCTTTATAGTTAAACATAAGAAGAAATGTTTTCCTTTGAGCCAGAGGATGGAATTTCATTCAGCTGTGAAGACAGCTGATTTGCCTTGGGTCAGAATGTATGTAGAAACAGATGTCCAAAAAAGGAGAAGCACCAGGGAATAAAATAATAGAAATTGCCCATTATATAAATAGAGTAATTGAGAGCATATTGTACAGATTATAAATTAAAATTTAAGATTACAGTATTTTTTCTAGTATCTTAACGTACTCATCTAGGCAACTAATTGATTTTGCTATTAAGAGTCTTGTTCAGGCTTTATATGACAAAAAATCCTGGTCAGTTTGAGTTTGTCATTTGAGTATCTACCTGGCATGTTCATGTATTTAAAGTATAAAATCTAAAACTGACTATTATCTGGATTTTTCTTGACAATATTTTGACTGCATTCCTTTAAAATGTATTCTGTTCATCAAAAATTATGACAAACATATGAAATTTCAAATTGGCACTGTACTTTTATGAACTTTGAATTTTGAAAATTCCTGTATTGCATTCTCTGTACATCTTATAATGCCTGCAATGTAAAATTTTTCTTGGTAGATAGTGGAATAATTTTGCAATCTGTGATTAGATAAGTTAATGTTTGTACTTCAAATTCTGGCTCTTGCGGAATTCTCATGTACACCTTACTGATGACTTGAAAAATTATATTTGGAAATTCTCATTTGGTCATACTGTGGATATTCTTAAGTGCCAGTTCTCAACCAGAAAGTGTTGGGGTTATGTGTAGTGTGTCTGTCCCTAATTCAAATTTAGCTGCTGTGAAAAATCCCATTAACATCAACTTTACAGGTATCCTTACAGACATCTCTTTGATTCATATATGCTTCCTTAACTGTTTTTAAAAATTGTAAGTTTTATTATTATTATCATGAAGTGGAACTGCTGTGGAAATTGAATATGTTCACTCTAACTTAGTGTGAGGAAAAAAAATGTAATTGCCTTATATATGTGCGTGAGCATAAAGCATAGGATTTGGGCTTTGTCTCTAGAAAAATCTGTCTTTGTTCTTGCTAATTTTCTTTCACTGCTTCTGGGGAGAAAAAAAAAAAAGAAATAGTAAAGCTCTGATTAGATTAGCATTGAAAGTATATCAAAGGCTTAAAATTATTTCCAGGGACATTTCTTCATCTTTATGTTGTAAGAATAATTATAATGAATTTGGTTTGTAATTAATGCCAGAGCAGCTGTTCTGAGTCTAGCCGACATACAGAAAGTAAAAAATATGGTTGGGAAAGTCTGGGCATCCGCGGGAGAGAGAATTTCTGTTCCTGCTTGCCTAGTGCGAACTGCGTTCTCCATTGCCCCCCACTCGTGCATCCTCCCCCTGTTCCTGTAGACACCAGCACTTTGTCATGTTGACACTGGCAATCGAACTGTCTTGCTTTGAGTATGAAAGAACTATTATCATTTCTAATATGCAGCCTGGGGCCAAAACAGACAAAGCAATTTTCAAGGACTAGGTTCAGGAGGAGGCTGGAATTCCCAATGTACAGCCCTTGGGAGCATGACTTCAGTAACCGACTCCAAAGCGGTTATTCATCGAAGTGACAACTGCTGGGCTTTCCATACTTGGTCAGTTGGTATGTAGCCCTTTGCCATCCATCCTTAAGACAGGAAAATGGGTGGTTATGATCAAAGGTTGCAAGAGACATCTATATTGTTTAATCTGCTTTTTAAACTTAAAAAATGATTTTGTGCTATATTTCTTAAAGTTGGACTGGATCATTATGTGGACGCTTCTTCAGGCAAAATAGGATCAGTACTGAAACCTGCCTTCTGTCAGGGAACATGGCACTTTTATCATTTCCAGGGTTTTCTGTTTCGTTAAGTCCCATATGGCCATGTCCCTTTGGGCCACGTGTGCTTCATGGAGTGATTTGTCTGTGTTTTGGCTTTGTGTTTGCTTTCTGCATTCTAGCACATCTGTGTCCTTTATATTAGCTGTTGCCGTAAGTTTTTGATGTGCTTTCATCCATATATCTTGTGACTTAACTTTTAGTTTTTCCTAATTGCTTTATTTCTGTCTTCTTTTGAACTCTGGTCACTGCTGCTGTCAGCTGAAAACTTCCATTTGCTGAAAATTGTTTACCATCTGTAGTGCTATTAAAATGCACAGGTATTATTTTTCAGTATGATGTTTTTGATCTCAGAGTTTCTATGAAGCACTTGTGATACAACTCCGTAACTCATTTTTCAGATTGCCATCAACAATTATCAAACTCTTCAGTCTTGACTTCAGCAATTTATTTACTACCCTTTCTTGAGATGCATCTAATTTGCCTTTTTGATAAGCATTATAAATCCAAGTTACTACTACTCAAAATAACAAAGATTGCTATTGTTAATATAAGCATATACTGCATAAGCCAGGGAGCATAACTGTATCTCCACTATTATATTGCTCAGCTCACCTGATACTCTTCACAAACATGAAAAAGTGCAATAATTATTCTGCTTCCCATTGACTTTTGACCTAACTTGCACTTTTTACCTAACTTTATGTAAGTTTTTATGCTACTTTTAATCCTGGTACATAAAATTCTATTATTGGAATAACATGGGACTTATTATTCTGTTTTTTGAATGATTTGCTACTGTTTGACTTAATTCTTGTTTTTAACAGTGAATTCAGGATTTAAAAAAATGCCCTCTAGAACAAATGCTGCCCAGCTTGGTGATTGGTCTCTATATGAATTCAGTTCTTCTCTGTGTGGGAACAGAACCAGGCTAGAGGTAAATCCCCTTTTGCCTGGCTAATCTGAATAAAGCAAACAGTAGTTGCTTCTAAGGTATTATCACTGATATGTTATCATTACCCCACATCAGAATTTGACTGCTGCTGGGTGACATCAGTGGAGATATGTTCAGCCCTCTGTTGTACCTAATACTTCTTCTTTTTTTTTTTTTTCCTCATGAAAGCAAAATCCTACTCACTTATTTAATGGGGCATAAGATGCACCTTACATTTGCATCATGTAGTGCTGTGGTTTGCTGTGCATTTTAAATACATTATTGCTATCCTCAGTAGGGACTCCACAGTGAATGTGCTTGTTTTGAAATCGCACTGGGGCATACTTAGACTCTTACAAAATCTGTCCCAGACATTAGCATAGGAGTATTGGCACTGCCTGGCTAGTAGGACTCTGAGATTGTTTCTTTGATGGCTCATTCACGAGCTTCTATTAAAAGATTACTTGTATGTTAGCCAGATATATGGGCAACCTGTGTAATGTTGTCTGTGTATGTGGTGTTCTGGCTGGAGGGAAGTGGTTTAAACAAGCTTCAAGAACTGATTGACCTGTGTGGAAACAGACTGCATAGGTATGTTGTAATATCCTTCCCACTTCAACAGACATGACTGAACAGACTTTGCTTGTGCTGAACAATTAAGATAGTTGCCAGTGTGTGCAGAGCCTCATGCAAGTTTCAGCTTGTTCCCAACTGGTAGAGGAGTTTTTCAAATTTTGAAAAAAATCTTTTAGTTGTTTGTCATCTTAGAAATCATTCAAGAACTTCTCAAGAAGCAGCTTAGCCTTTGCTTTCAAGGGGAAAAAAAATCCAATCTTCTGATTTTTTTTCTGATTTTGCGAGAGCAGTGTTTACGTGGTCAACAAACCAAACTTTGCTTTATATGAAAAGAAAGCAAGAACACTCAGTGATGCTTATTGATAACCATGATAATTTTCCTGCCATCATGACTC
>JAUBNY010000965.1:8171097-8181469 GCA_032275445.1 Crypturellus soui | reverse complement strand
TTTTTCATCACATGTAAGTCTTCTTTATTTATATAAGATTTACATTTCCTTCTCAAATGTAGGATCTTTCAAAAAAAATGGTTATACATAGATGTGTCATCCCACATTTCTCTGTTTTTATGAAGAATGTCTACTTAAAGTTGGTAGAGTTATGAACTTTACTAGATGTTTTGAGTCTTCCGCATGTCAGGTAAGTGAATAGACCTGATGTGCTGCAATGAGTCAAATGTAGACCACATGATGTAGGAGGAGAGACTGAGAAATGAATTTGTTCAGTCTCAACAAGAGAAGGCTATGAGGAGAATATATAACTCCTTATTGGGACTGTACAGAGAAAACGGGGCTAGTTTTCTAACTCTGACTGTACCTTGGCTGTTCCTCCCCATGCTTTATTTTCCCTTTATTGTTTGTCTGAATTGTTTATTTCTGAAACTCTATTCAGTAGGTTGTGTAGTTAAACTTCTGCTCTTTTTTAATCATTAACTGTCATCGTTTGATTCTGTATGACTTGAAAGCTGGCTTGCAAGAGCTAGACAAGGGCTGTGGATTTCCCTGAATTAAGACGTAGTGGAACAAGGCGAGCTAGTTAGTGTGGCTGGAATGGCATAGTTTCAGATGTGATAGTTATTCCAAGAGATGAATTTATGCCTATGATACGGATATCCAGTAGAAATCAGTGGAGACCCTGAAAGTAAATATATGTTTATGTCTACTTTGTGAATTTTTAATAGGTTTTAGAAATATATAGACATATATATTTTTAGCCTTAATGTAAATTCTGGGCACATCAAAGAAAGGAGGTGATTGAAAATTTTGAATATTTACTTTCCTATCCTACAGTGTTTTCAGTGAGGTATAAGATTTTCCATTTTATTTGTGTATATTTTTATAATTATTAATTTTGTAATTATTGAAATCCCATGAGGATTTGAGTTTGGACACAAGAAGTTCTCACCGACTCTGTAAAGTTAATTCTTCTTGAGCAAAGTATCATTTGTCACTTATGCTAGAAATAGATTTTCAGGTTTTTCTGCAGGGCTAAGAATCAGTGACAGAAGTACATAACTAACCTTTGACTATTTTAACATTTACATTTCTGAAAAAAAGATTATATGAAGGGAAATGCAATCCTGGGTGATATTGTGCTGAGCGAACAGAGGTTGGATTTGATGAGCAGGGAGTCATTCCCTTACTGTGTTTCTCTTTTTTCTTCCTTTTACTAATGGATCCAGTATACTTTCTACAAATAAATTCCAAGGGTTTATCAGACATAATTATACTCTAACAGTATTTACATTAATTTGCCTTAGTTCTGATGTTCTGATTAGATTGTTGGTGCTTGGCGATAGTAAAAGTAGAGTGTCTTACACAAAACAAGGAAATTAACAACAAATCTAGTTGGTTTGTATGTGGGGGCGGGGGCTGTTTGTTTTTGTCTACTTCTTTTTTTTTTTTCCAGATTTTAGAAGTCTGAAGAAAAGTCTTTCACAGTAGATACAATGCTCTTAGGGAAACCCCATTGCACCAAGTGAGGTACTGTGCCCAGAAAAATGGCCTTTTCATCCCTAGGGAACCTTTACAGGATTTTTTTTTTTTTTTTCTGGAAGGGGTCAGAAATTGGTTTTGTAATTGCTTCTGTCCATAGCATTTTATTCATATAAGAAGAAACAATGCAAGGAAATGTCTGTGGCATTTTAACAGCAGAAAAAAGAGTAAGCATTTTTTTAAAATTTCTTTTATTGGCTTGTTACTATGTATTTGAGACATGTAAAAATTGATAAAATACATAAGAAAACTACTGTAAAATAAGAAGGGAGTAATTACAGTTGAGTGCTGCTCTCTATATCTCTGGAACATGCCGCTGAATAGAATTTGTCCATCTAAAAATGTACAGTGTAAACAGAGAAAATCTTTCTGTTCTGTTTACTTGCCTTTTTCTCTTTCTGTATTTAAATATATCTTTAAAAGTATTCCAAATCTTCAGGTCTGAGTTCTGCAAGTTATTTAGAAAATGCCTGGCTTCCAGTGTATGAGCTGACTACAGCTAAATTGGAGAAGCTTGCTGACTCCGCATGTTACCCAGCATATTTAAGCTCCTCTTGGAAGAGGATATTTTCCAAAAGAGTTGGTGATTGCTAGGTCTGAAGGAAACCTAGGCTCTGGAGAAAAAGGTTACAAATAGAAGTAAATAATCTAAGTGGAGAGAGGGATTTTTTGCAGTTTGAAGGTGAGGTGGCATTTGTTTGAGAAGGGTTATGAGTCTGCTGCAGAGTTTTGTGTGCAAGAGAAGCTCAGAGAATAGGAGTTGTTGGTTAGATCAAAATGAGAATACTGCAGCATCTCAGCTGGATTTTACTGTCATTCTGGGCTGAATTTTGGAAAGATTTGAAAGGGAAACAACCATCAGTGGGTGACACTGTCATTGTAGGAAGCAAGTAGTTGAAGGGATTAGGCTGGATTGCTAGTAAACCGTTAGGAGACCATTAGTTTTCAGCAGGGACAGAAAAGAGGAACTGGTTCAGATATGGGGGCTTCCAGGAGTTTGTCAACCCTGTGAACTAGCAGGCAATAGTTGGGATTCAAACATGATAGAGCTAGGATGAAGCATTATATACAGAAAAAAAAATCCACTGTTTCTCCACCTGCTAATTAAATCTCTTGGCTTTGATTATTTTTAAAGTTAATTTCTTTATATCCTTGTGTGTGTTAAAGCTTGTATTTTTTTTTATCAGAAAGGGGTAACCGTTTGGTAACCATTTTTGTGGTGATTGCTGCTAGATTCATGCCAGGAAGAAACTGATCTAAAATCATTTAAGGACACGTTTATGCTCTTACAAATTGGCTTGTAAGATAAATAGTAGATCTATTCAAATCACACACATTAATCATAAGGAGTGAAGCCACTGTGATTGCAAACTCTCATTTTAGTCCCATTGTCATGGAAGTTAAATTTCAGGTGCCAGATATTACTGTGGCAGAAAGGAAATGAAAAATTCTCTATTCAGTAGGTTTTATTGTACTGGAAACTTGGGAGCAGTTAGGTTTAATGCACAAAGTGTTTTTTTTTTCTCTCTCCCATCCTCTCTATTATGTAAGGAATAATACTTGTCATTTCAAGAAAACAAGTGCAGAAATTCTTCTCTTTTCCTAAAGAGGCATAATTTGCCATCTTATCTTAAGAACTCTTGCACAGAATTTTGAATAGATAAGAGGTACTTGAAGAAACATGCATTTAGGTAGTCCAGGTTTGTACAAACACTGTTAAGTTTGACAGCTGGTTTATTATCTTCTAGTTTTATAACCTCCCTTGCCATTCGCTGTAGCTGCAGTTTGATTGACTAGTTGTAAGACAGAAGAGAAATGAAAACAGAATCTGGGTTCACAGCTTGAGTTGGACATCGGATGCTTGGCAAAACAAGCAGTTATTTTGTACATTGTCTTTTATGGCTTATCGTATTTCATGATTTTTGATCCAAAAATGTCGCTAATTGCTAAAGTTTGTGTAGTTATATAGTTTAAATGCATTTTCCTGGTAAGATTTATTGCTGTTATTGCCTGAGATATTTTAATTTAGTTATCAACACTGACATTTAACACATGACAGTTTCTTGCCCTCACTGCACATAGCTTGCTTTTTTAAAGCTAAGGTACAATTCTTTTCTCTCTCAAGTCCTCATATAAAGACAAGTGCTAGGACCCCGGGTTGCCTTCTTTCCCTTTGACTTTTGAATCCCTTCACGGTGCATATTCAAAAGTTTCAGAGTTTCTCTCTGCCAGAGAGGAGGATATCTGAGGGTTAAAAATCTGTGGAGTTTTTGTTTTGTCTATTTTTTTCCAAAAATTAGAATGGGCTAGTCGAAGACAGGCTATCAGTCTGAACTTTGGATTTCTTGCTTTTTGCCAGTTTGAATCATACCGTACATTCTATTTAAAGGTTTTGTTTTTTGTATTTATTTTCCACATCCTTGACCCTGACTGGTGAGCTGGACATTTCTATTTGCCTTGGCAAGCTCCAAGCTGCTCATCTAGGCAGGATGAAAACTCTTTTTTTCCTTCTGTAAACAAGCTGTTCCTTCAGTATTTTCCATAAGGATGTGCACCACCATTTTGCAGCACGTCTAGGAACTGAGAAAACCTTGCTGATCAGACTTCTCATTTTATGTAGTCTGTAGTACTTACTGCGTAAGAATGCCTGATTTAATGTGAGTAATAGTTTCTGGGAGTCAGATGTGAATCACTTTTTTCAGAATATTTTCAAATTCCAGAAATACAAACTTTGCTATAATAAGATCTATTAAAGTTACAGGTAAATATTCACTGTTGCCTGTATGAAAATGTCCTGGTTTGTGCTTAGTATTTGTCTAGCAGTAGTGCTTGCAGAACAAGCAGCAAGTCTGTACACATGTAAAGTGCTGCTTGGTGCCTTGAAGAATTTGCAGCCTAAAAATATGCTGCCCTTCTGTCTGTCTCTTGATAGATATTTTCTCAGTGGTCAGGATGTGAAATGAGAGAATAGCTCAGTGCCAGCAAAGCAGAGCCTGGGAGAGAGAGACTGAGTTGATTTTCCACAAGGACAACAGGACTGATAATGTCCCAGCGAGGAGCCCGCGCTCCGGAGCACAGGCTGCCGTGGCACTGGCATTCCCGGTCTCTGGGCAGAAAGCCTGTGCTTGTTAATTGATAAATGCAGTGTTACAAAGTACAGCAAATTTGTCTTTTTAATAAATTGAAAGTAGAGAAGGGTCAAGTTATCCATGTTCTTTTTAATCTGAGAAATGCGAGATGTAATGCAAATTAAAATATTTGGAAAAAAATATTAGGATGTCGTTTTTTGTTCTCGTGTAACATAATGCTTTTGATTGCTTAAGTGAGCTAACTCTATGAACAGAATTAGTTTATCTGATATAAAAACTTGAAAATATTACCAAGACTTGATATACCCTAATTATATCTATATTCTCCGCTGTAAAGTTTTCTACTAAATATGCAATTTTTGTTGAACTCCGAATGTTTTTAAAATGGTTCAAATGACATTCAGGGAGTGTTTACATACTGTTGGCTTCCTGCTGGCAGACCTGAGTTTGCTGTACAAGTGGTCAGAACCAAATGGTTCTGAGCCAAATCCAGCTTCAGGTTATGTAGCCATGGTAGTTTGTCCTGATCCCAAATTAATGCAGTCCAGCCAAGTGGAAGGAGGGTATTTGCCATTAGTGTAGCAATGAGTTAAGCCTCAAAATAAAGTCTTTAAAAAAAGAAAAGGAAAAAAAAATAGTGTCATTTTGAAAGAAAAAGTCTTGTAAGGTGCGTTCAGAATAAGCTTATATTTTTATTTTTCTAGTTGTGCTTGATAGTCCATGTATTTTTGTTTTGTTTACCATCATGCGTTCTCCTCCCTGGTAATGGATATGAATTTATAATGTTCATTTTAGTAGGATCAGGGTTTGAGGATTCCCTAGCGCTCCCTCCTCACAATCTAGGAATGCCTAACGAACATGGGCAAAGTAAAAATATAATTGTTTCCTACTGCAGTTATGTATGTGGCTTTTGAATGTATTAAACAATAAGAAAGAACAAGTTTGCAGAAACCTTTTTATCATTATGCTGCTGGTTATGAGATTTTAATATTTGATTGGGTGCAAAATCAAATATTAGAGAACCATTATTTCTTCATTGATGTCTTAAAAAAATCTAAGTGCACTATTTATTATAAGTTATTTTCTGGATTAAGTATGTGCCAATGAGTCAGCAAACAAAAAGAAAATAGGTACTTGCTCTACTGCAAACTATAAATGATAATGAATAGCAAATATTCAAATTGAAAGATCAGGAACAAATGCTGAAGTGTATGCATTAAAATAAACCAGAAAGATTTCAAGAGTATTTGGTGAGCAGATCGTTTAAGTAACCACGAAAAAACATTGAATTGCTTTAAATATTAAGCTCCATTGGCTCTAGTCAACAGTCTGTAAATGATGTTTTTCCTTTTAAATAGCAACACTGATTTCACAAAGGTATATTGAAAACATATTTAAACTCCAAAGTGAAATAACACATCATTTTTTGTTGCAGATCTGGGACATGAGTGATGATGAAACCGTCTGAAAGCCAGCTGAATAAGGTGGAAGATGACCTACTTTGGACTGCAGTGCTGCCTTTATCTGTTATTTGACAAGTTAATGATTGCTTACCTGTTCTGACTGTTAGAAATACAAACAAATATAATCCATAGTCTGACATGAATATCTTTACCATAAAAGCTGGCTGCTGTGGGTGCAATTCTCCACATTTTCATTTTTTATTATGTAAATAACTAAAGCAATGTGGTTATGCTTAAATCTTCTCTTGCTTTTTTTGTTCGTTTAGTGGCTTACACTATGGCTTGCATATAAAATATGCTGCTTAAGTAGACTTCAGTGTTTTATTTGTCCCAGATTTTATTTTGCTTGCTGATAGACCTGCTTAAGCAGCATGTCTGTCTTTTTTTATCTCTACAAGATTTGGATCTCTTCAGTTAGAATTTATTATTAAGGCTAAGAATATTTTGCTATTGGAAATTAAACTGCATCCTTATTTAAAGGAGACCGGGAGTAGGAATTAAAGAACCTTTACCTACAGCCTACACCACATTGCTTGCTTTTGCGAAGTACATACAGAGTACAATTGGTTCCCTTTGTTACAGTTCGAATGATTTTGCCTGTGTCAATGGAGATGTTATTCTCTGTAAGGACTTCCAATTTCATGCTATAGATAAAATGTGGTTTGGCTTATATTTGCACAGAAAAGACCAAAATGTGTTGATATGGTTGGGCTCCCCTGGAGATTAGAGAAGAATCTGTTACACAGTCAAAATCACCTTGGGGATAGAACATGGATTTTGTCAAAGGTTATAGAGAAGTGCATCACCAGAGTAAAAAAACTGTTTCTCTAGCTATGCTGTTCTTAGATGCTGTAATGCAATATTTTGTGGCTGTTAAAAAAACATTAGTTCTATTTTCCTTTGGTAGGATTTTAAGCATTTATGTTTTTACAGCATCAGAAATAGCTTCACAATGGCTGAAATGGCTGTGCACAAGCAGTAGCTTGAGAATCCCTGGGTTTAAAGGATAACTGGAAAAAAAAAGTAAAATATCAACTACATTAATATGAAATTGAAACTGAATCTCCTGGGTTTTGTCTTTACATAGATTTTAGAAATATTAAATCATATTTGAAATCCTTTTTATGGCTTTATATTGTGGGGGTAGAGGACTACATTGAGGGCTAAATCACTCTGAAAGAAAGTCAAAACATTTAAACTGTTCATCAGTCTTTATTTCTCATATATATGAATGACTTAGTCAATCCAGTAATTTTAGTTTCTTCCTTAACATCAGCTCTGAATATCTGGTTCAGATAATTTCACTACTTTCTTCTTATGCTGCATCAGAGGAAGTTCTGTCAGGTCACATTCACCTGAAATCAAGGATATCTTCAACTCACGTATTCTGGTCATGAAAGAATTATTGAAACATGCCAAGGTTTGCATGAAGTATCTAAAAATAGTTATTATTTGTATTTCTTTTAGTTATCCTATTAACCATGTTTACATTTATTAAGAAATCTCATATATTTAATTTAATTGTATGATAGAAATATATATGAATCAAATATATTTTAAAAGGATTGGTAATCATATGGGAAATATCTTTAAATGGGCTGGTAGTGAACAATAAGAGTGATAGCACTCAGTGTACCTTTGAAAAGACTTTATTAATGCACATAACTACTTATGATCTTAAATGATTTGCATTTTGCCAGCCATGTAGTCCATTTGGAATCATGAAGCCATGATAGTTTAATGAGAAAGATCTGCATTTGTATCTGCTGGAATAAAAGTCTGTAGTTTTTGTGGCTCTGGCTATCTGAAACTTCAGAACTAAACACCTTTCCTGAAATTTCCTGATCTAATCATCAATGTTACTAATTGTTTTAAATATGTGCAACATTGATTAGCCTATTGAAGTTGCATTGTATCTTTACATTGAAAGTTCTTATGTTTAACTGCCCAAGTATACAAGACCTGAAGGTTCAAAACTCAGGGTTAATATGATGTTTCCTTACCTCTGTAATTTCAGTAACATACAAGTCTTTCAGGCTGAGCTGTTTCCTGTACATATGCTTCCCAGATGTCTCTGATGTTCAGAAACCCTTCAAATTGACTTGGAATAACTTCCGTTATCTAACTTCAATATTATTTTCTTTCTCCTTGCAAATCAGAGTTGTTCTTATTTTGCTTTTACGACGATTTCTAAGCATTTACTGAGTGAGAAATAATGAGAATATTTTTAAATGAATGGAAGCACACTGAAGTACCACTAACAGCTAAACACTTCTATTTACTGTCTTGTATGCACTTAAAAGCACGAATTCAGCACAGTCCTTTCATCTGTCATTATAGAAGCTTAATGGAAGAAGCTAAACTTTGAGCTTCTTTCAGGATGGAGGTAGAAGATAAATTTTATTTGTGCTGCTGTGACCTCTTAGGCATCAGTGAGAAGCCAGAACTGCTCTTTTTGTTGTAAAACCTAGTCTCTACTTCGTCTCTTAACGTATTTATTCAATCGAGTGGAAAGAGGGAAGGAGGAAGATGATGTTGCTCTTCTTGTTAGACTGTCTAACAAGTAATAGCATTATATGGCAGTGGGGCTGGTATGGGGGACTGTATGTGACAGAAGGCAAATATGGTAACTGTATATCTCACATCTGGGGAGTCATTTGATACTGTTGGAGGACCAAAGTTGTTGATGGAGAGGACATATTTTTTGTTCTTGAGCGTTTGAAAGTTCATGGAATTGTAGCCTTTCCTTGGCTTTATATGTCTATATGCTGCAATTCTTTTTCTGTGCTATCCCTGCTATGTGCTTGCTGATCAAAGTCAGATTTTATTGTGGACACTGCATTCATAGAAATAAGGAATTTAAGATCCTCTGTTTCAGGTGTTTTGTTTTCTGCTTTAAGCTCTTACTCTTACCTTTGCTTTCAAAATCTGCTGTTAAGTACTCACCTGTATTACTGTTTGTCCATCTGGAATATATTTCACTCAGGGCAGCCCCTTTATATTAAGCATATAGAAATCAGATTTCATTTTTGTCATCTTTGATGCTCTTATTCCACTTCCTTTGTAGCATTCTTCCCAAGTGTGTTTCTTTGTATGGGATTTGGCTAGTTACCATGAGTATATGTAACAAGACGTTTTAGCAAAATAGAATAATTACTATATATACTAAAGAATTACTTTAAATTTCTTATTTATACTCCCCTAGAGAACTTCTACTGATATGGGTCTCATGTATTACTTAGCTATTTAATATGATTGCTGTAGAATCTTCTCTTGGCACTTTTTTTTTCTCCTTGTTGAACAAATCCTTGTTAATGTACATTTATCAGTCTGATTGGAATTGCTGATAGCTAATTCATCTTTGCAGTGTTCTAGAATAGTGTGGGCCATCTGTCTGAAGAGTTCACGCAACACCCAACTCTTCTTCATTTTTTTTTCCTCTTTAAGTCAGCCTGTGAAGCCAGTCAGACTGTCCAAATATAATGTGAAGTTTAGTTTGCAGGTTTCCTGTGTGACAAGATCTCCAGTCTTCTGATAAGTTTTTGAGCAGCTGATCAAGAAGAACTCTGTGCATGTGTATTTTGATGAAGAGCCATGACAGGGATCCCACAAGGTATTTTTATATAGTTACTCTTCAGAGTATAACCACAGCCATCTTAAGAGTTCAAGGAAAGTTCTAGCTCTATTCTGTGGGAATTGGAGGGATAGCTCATGCTCTTTCAAAAGTTAGTCTGTTGCAACATGTTGCAAACAAAATCTAATTAACTTTCTTGTTATTCTGCCAGCTGAAGAGACTTTTCTTTTCTGCAATGCAAGTTCAGCTAGTTCTGTAATACAGTGCAAACAGCTATTTCCTGCAGTCCATTGATTCAGTGTTAGCTGTACTGTAGCTTTGCATTAAAAAAAGAAAAAAAAGCTGAAGAGAGCATAAATAGCTGTATGATTTTTGCCTTACTGCTTTTTCAAACTTTCATATCCAGTTTTAAAAATTGTTTTTAAGTGGTAATGCAATACTTTCCTCAGAAAAAAAAAAGCCAGTTATACTCCAAAGAGAGCCATTAAATAAACATTTGTAACATGGTAAACTTTAGCAGACTTCCTAAGAAACATAGTCTGGAAGATGTCCCAAGACTGTTATCGTGTCTGTCCACATCTTTTGACATTGCCTCCTCAACTACTTTTTTTTCCTTCTCTCTCCCTCTCTCCCTCTCTCCCTCTCTCCCTCTCTCCCTCTCTCCCTCTCTCCCTCTCTCCCTCTCTCCCTCTCTCCCTCTC
>JAUBNY010000965.1:8144044-8155036 GCA_032275445.1 Crypturellus soui | reverse complement strand
GGAAAACAGCAACTGTCACTCCACAAGGCAACAGGCGAGAGCCATGATAGCTATTTCTAACCCACTGCCTAAGTGCCTGAGAGGTACAAAAGCTTAACTGCATCACTAAAGCAAGAAAATCACCTGTAAAATGTCTAATTCAATAGAGCATACTAAATTCCAAATATTCAGCTACTACTTACTCTCCCATTAAATAAAATAATGCCTTTCTGTAATGGTTCTTAGTCATTTAAGGGGCAAACAACCATCCAGAAAAAAATACAACATAAAGGCAAATCACGGAAAGCAGAAAGGAGATTTTACTCTGTTTCCACTTCAGATTCATTATATCTGCAGAACTTAACATCAGCGCAAGGACTTGTTGTATGTCCACAAGTCTGAGTCCTGCAATCAAAGGGCTTTACAACTCCCACAGCTATCTGTCTCTTTGGCACTAAACGAGTTTTAATGGCCTCACTCTTCATTTAGAAGTTAGCATTCTGAGATTAATGCTCTACTTCAGCCAGAAACCAATAAGCCCCTAAGATACAAAACATGACAAGCTCCTGACCAAGTGTTGCATGGAAGTAGTTTCCTGTTGCACTTCATGTGCCTTTCCAGCATCAAGGAATACGGCCTTTCCATATTCTCAACAGCACCTGCCAGTTCCCCCAAACAGGTATTCACACAACCTTAACTAACTGCACCATCTAGACATTACACAGTATAATGTAAAATACACTTGCTACAGCTGTTCATCATGTAACCATTATATTATACTGAAACAAAGCCTTAAAAAAGAAAGGCTCAAGATTCTTCAAATGGCCAAAGAGAAATAACACAAATATTTCAAGTACTTTTCTTTTCATCTTTAGTATATTTAAGATGGGACAACTTCATTTTCATACACTTAGTGGCTAAATGTTAAATGTCTACAAAAATCAACAGAATTGTTGCAATTAACACAGTTTTGATTTCTTACCCATTATACAAATCCCTGCAGCAAACAGCAAACCCACAAAAATCACTACCAACTACCTGCAAAATCAATCAAGAAGGAAAGAGCTTTCACTGCTGAGTGGAACTTCAGTCTAGAGAGAGTAAGGGCAAGACAGAAACAACATAAATGGACTTTAGAGGGGAGGTTTAACATGACTTGTCCAGACACAATGGGGAAAGAAAATCTATTTACATCTTACTGCACCAACAGCAAAGTCAAAAAAAAAGTAAATTAAAAAAAAAATGCTGATTATTTGATTTCACTGCAGTTCAAATTGTGCAAGGACGGCAATATTTGTTTTCTTTTTTATAGAGGCCAAGATGGGACAGGGCAGCTTACAGAATGCCCTGGGCATGTTTATATGAAGTTACTGAGATGAGAAGTTGAGAATTTAATAACAGTGACTATAGCTGCTGAATAACCACTACACTGCCTAAAGTTTTTTTATACTATTAAGTAGAAACATACCGTAAGATGAAATCCCACTTAACATGTTAGTTTAAGCTAAAAATTTAGCAAAGGCTTCTTATTTTTCATATTCTTTCCTTCTTGTATGATTTCTTAGTAAGGTCTTACCTCAACATCCTATTTCCCCAAGAAAATAGACTGTAATCTGGCTCAGAATGTCAAAGATAACAAAACAGAGAGAAATCTGGTTATGGGCAGTAGGAATCAGCCCAAATCAAACAACTCAAATAGTGGAGTGTCAGTGCTGTGAGCTGCCAAATTGAGGACGAGCAGTAATACAATCAAAGGGCACGAGTGTTGTCAGCGGAAGTCTGTCCCTTCCTCCTCCGTCACTGCTGAACGCTGCAAGCTCAGGAGAGCCATTCTGCACAACAGCACCTGGGTGCTCGCGGTGCGGAGCGCTGCACGGCAGCAGCGCAAGCGCAAAGCCAGGCGCTTGGGCACAGCCAGACATCAAAGATTTATGTATGTGCCCAACTATGGTGAAAACCTGCAACACTGGAGGTAATATATACACTGCAGCGGAAAAAAAATATTCCGAAATTGCAGGTAGAGCTCAGCTTCTGAAAGACCATCTGCTGAACGCGTTTCCCCTCTGCAGTGCATCATAGCGGAGGCGGAAGGAAGAGCTTGGGTGCGGGAGCCAGTTCAGTTCCCACACTGAACTCAGCACAGCTCAGTGCTTCTCCTCTGCACTTGTGAGGGAAAAGTCATCCTAACATGCAAGAAACCGTTACCACATAACCTCTGTTATCTCAGCAGTTCCCAAGAACAACATACAAAAGGGTGAGCAAACAACCAAGCAGATATCCCCCTGCCCCAGTATATATAAAAACTAAACCATTTTAGAGAAGGTATAAGGTTATCAAACATTACTACTTCTCTTCAGTAAAATCTTTACTGATACAATATTGCTGTAAACAACAGAGATTCTGCTTTCAGGTACACACAGAGCTCTACACACCAGCTAAAATAGCTTAAAGACTTTTTGTGGGTTAGATGAATTTTGAAGTCACCTTTTGGTTATCTAAAAACACTAGGGTCATTCCACCTTCTTTTACTTGGAAAACGCAGTGTAAAATTCTCCTGTACACCTTCTCCTCCAAAGCTGCTTTTCACGCTGCACCTCGTCTGCAGCAGCCTCAGCAAGACCTTCCTCCCTGCTGAGGAGCAGGCACCCTCTTCACCTACACCTGCATCAGAGCTTTGAGCCTCCCTCAACCACGGAGTAACTAACCCTTTGCCTCCCCGACTCAAACACATGATTAGCAAGCCAAGCAAAGCACTTGAAAAAGCCGGCAGGCCACGAAATCTATGACAGGTACATGTAAACACCAGCAGTTTATTCCCATTCTGAGCTATGCATTCTTCCTGCATTTTTAAATATATTTTGCCTGAAGAATGGCATTGCCCACCTACTATAGCTCACAACACATTCTCCTTATGCCTGGGGAGTCCTCCTTGTACCTCCACTGTGGTTCCCCAAAGGTGGTTCCCCAGCCTCCAGCAAGGCTTCCTACAGCTACCCCAAGTTTCTTGTCAACACACGGCCAGTACCTGCTGCCGTTCCACAGAAGTCAGTGTCGGAGTGATGCCCACTGTGCGGGTTGCATCCATGCTGTTTTTGGTCAGTGCTAGAGGTTGATCCATGGTCAAGCTCGGGATTGAGGCATACATGTGGTTGGCGTGCAGGCTCATTGTCGGGGCAGCAGCCCTCTCGATGGGGCTGCGACTCCTGTCTCGGTGCTCCTTCCGGTAATCTCCATTGGCAGGCTTGTTTCTATACATGAAAGAGAAAAAAAAGTCACAAAACCTTGGCAAACTATAACAACATACACAACACCACATCCCTGTAAGATATATGAGGTAATGCACTTTGCTTGGCTTGTGGGGAGGGGTTTGGAGTCCCCTTGGTTTATCCAACCATCTCCCTGCAAAGGGAAGTGACCGTTGCAAGCTCTGGCAATTAGTTTTTTTTCCAGCCAGAATTTCTTCAGATACTTATCTAAATTACAGTAACAGATACTTGGAGTTACAGTAGCAGCTGATCTTGCTCGGTTAAGATGAGAAACATCCTCATTTAAAGTACTGTTTTCCTAACACCACAACATCCTATAAGTACTGCTGAGTGTCAAGAAAAAATTGTTTTAATGGAAGGACATGGGCTGATACCAGCAAAATGCAGCAAGTCAAAGCATGAAACAACATTTTCAGAGTAGAAAACGCAGGAGAAAACAGTCTGTACTGTGCTTCTTGGAATCACTTAATTACAATCTTTTTATTAAAAGAATAATTTCAAATTACTGCTCAACAGTAAATCTCAATAAATGCACTCCCATCATTAGCTTATCATTCACTGCAATTAAAATAATACTGGCTTTATACCTAGCATATTTCAGTTTCTAAACACCAGCATAATCTCAACTAAAGGGAAACTACTGAATCAAAGGAAACCCAATTAATCAATATTGGGATAGGGAGTTGGTTGTAATCATTTGTCTAAGCAAATGTGGATTTGACTGGACGTTTGCAGCAAACCTAAGTTAAGACTTAGGTGGTCTCAGGCCATAACACCTAGTGCCTCACCATGGCACATCCAATTCATTCCCCTTCTGATCCTAGAAAGGAGCAGAGGGGAAAGGTGGTTCCCCAAGCAGCAGCTTCTCCCTGCATGGGATTCCACGAGCAGCAGCGTCCTCGCAGGGTACCTGGTACAGAAAAACTCTTATGACTTCTTACCCCACCTTGTTTTCTTTTAACATATCGTGACAAATTAACACAGAGGACCAACTGTCAAAAAGCTCTGATTAAGGTAAGGCAGAGACAGGAAAGGAAAATAATAAAAAAAGATTTTATGTAATGGCAGAAATAACTTAAGATGCCAGAGCACTGCTCAGTACTGAAGAAGGCTACTGATCCCCAAACTACTGCCACCTCCGCATCTAAGAGGACCCTCATAAAAAGGTGACAGCTGAAAGGGAAGCCCTGCCAGGAGGGACCCCAAAGCCCACTTACGAAAGTGCTGCAGAAAAAATAGCTCCCAGGCTAGGATAAATGCTTAGTTTTAGCTAACTGTTACTTGTAGCTTATTCCGGTTAAAAGCAGACAGCAGGATTGCTCTGCAAGTTTGGGTTAATGGGACACCAGGCATACGGTGCCTCTTGAGGACCTCAGGACACAGCTCATCTCCCCAAGGGAAGCACGGTTATTTGCCGTGCTTTAGTGCCAGCCCTTCTGTCCCCACCGCAGCCAACCCCTGTAACTGAGCACAGAAACTGCTGTGCTGTAACCCCTGCAACTGCTGCCAGCCCCTGCAACGGAGCACAAAGCGGTTGTTGCAGATTGGCCAAACTGACCACAAAAGCTAAGGGCTTCTGGTCCCTCAGCTGCTGCTCAAGATGCTCTCTGTCAAGTCAGACGTTTCTTGATTCCCTCTGTGTAAGCCAGACTGAGGCATAATGTAGCCCCGCACACACCGCCAGGAAATACATTCTCACAGTGTTATATTTAGGGCTTTTGCCAGTTTTGGTACCATTTCTATTCACAGGCCTACTCTGCAGTATCAGCATGCAGAAGGAAGGAGTCTCAGATTGCACTGCTCTGAGCTAACAACTGAGGCAACTATGTGGCTTAATGGCGGCACAGCAGAGTCGATATTTAAAGTACAGTAGTCTGGACTTAAATTACAGTACTGAAAACAGCCACTGAACACACACACACACCAAGCTGTCATCCTTCACTACCCCTTGAAAAGCAGCTTCATAAATAGCACACCTCTGTAGATGGCTTCTGTGCCATTAGATAGCCTGCTAAATAACACATGAAATAATATTGCTCAAATCATTCCTCAAGTGATAAAGGCAGTACAGTGTAGAGATGACTCATGCTTCTTACTGCATCTTTGCTGGCTGCAAGCCAGATTTTTACATTTCACCTAAATGTTATCTGCTGTAGTGCAATTTAAATAACAATCTGCAAACTGCAAAACCAAATCCAGCTGCTGTAGGTTTTCATTTTTCATTACCTTGAAGAAAAAAACTCTATTCACAAAAATTATATTTCCTTTTAGTAAGCAGAAGTTTGTTTTCAAATGGAAGAACTTCACTTTCTCTGCCAAAAAATTATTGTAAAATGAAACAAAAAATGTAGATTTTTTTTTTACTTAAAGCTGGGATTTCCATTTCTAAGCACTGCATTTGTGTGTCCTCTACACAACAGCATCTATTTCGCGGCTCCTCTCCTTTGAATAGATAGTCAAAGCTCCAAATATTGCTGAATTGGTAGCCGTTGCTTCAACAAATGAATGAACTTTCTACCGTGAATTTTGGAGTAAGAGAGCAACAAAAAGGAAAATGGGACCAGCCTGAGGCCGGGAAGAGCCGCTGTCCTTCCCTAGAGGTATCCCAAACTGCTGAGTCGTCCCTGCAGTCTCAGCACACCAACCCACCCTTTCTGTTGGCAACTAGTTCCCTCAGCCCCGTTTAGGACCATTCCCCTTGCAGCTCCGATCAGGGCACACGCCTCAAAAACACAGTCCTCAGTTAATCTACCTTAAGATATATAGTCCTAGCAAAGATCAAAAAATATGCGGAACTTCTACTTGGATATCAGATACTATTTTTTCTGCACCCAACTCAAAATTTTACAGTATCGTGAAGGAACATGATAGCTCTACCATTGTGAAACATAACAGCACTTCTGTGTCACTGCTCTTTAGATATAAATAGCAAATCCTACCGACATCTGACTTCTCCTGCATAAGTGCATAAACTTATTTATGTGGTCACCAAATTCAAATTACTAAAATAAACTGAGTTTAAACTGTACCTTTAAGAATAATTTTCTGTTAGAAATACCTCTATCCAACTGACAGTTTCCTGTTGTATTTTTTCCTCTTATTACTGAGAAAAGTCATCTGAAAACATATATATATATATTTTTCTTTATCTACAGCTATTAAAGTTCTATTTTGGAAAACCAATACATTCTTGTTTTGGTATTAGGTGCTTTGTCTGGAAGGCAACCAAAAACCACAAGTGTTACCTGTATTTCACTGGAGTGATGTAGGTTAGAAATGGCAGGTCTCTGGCTGGGTGCAGTGATGCACCTCATGGTTCAAAGAAAGGGCCAGAAAATTGCAAAGGAGGATTTTCTGACCACATTTGAAAGAAAATAATTTCAAAATATGTACTACAAATAAATGCAGCTGTCCAAACAGGCTGTGCTTTACCATCCCCCAGAACCCCTTTGCTTTGAAAATCACCACGGATGTTGTGGGCTGCATCTGCAGAGCTGACCACGCTGGCGTCTCTACTGGCTGAAAATCTATCAGCTCATGTCAGTGAAAACCTGAATAAACCTCAGGCTGCGGCGGGACCACGTCATCTCAGCCACGTGCACCACCTCACTTCCCTTTGAACAGAGATTCAAGCTACTTGCAGGTTTATTTTAGCAAAATTATACACGACACCAACCTTAAATTCATTTCTGCAGCACTTGAAAAACAGACATTGTTTTCTGTGCTTTTCCCCAGTGAATCATATCGGAGGCTCCAGCACTTGCCCAGCATCATGTGCTCGGATGGATGTCATACCAAAACCACACACATCCTGCCTGCAAGCTGCAAGTTGCTCCACTTTGCTTCTAAATAATGTCTGTCTGCTAATTGAGAGCAATGTCTCCATCCTCTGCAGAAAGCCCTTCAAAAGGTAGAGGAAATCAAGTGGCCTTTACTTGTACTTTTTTTTTTTTTTCCCTTTCTTTTTCACCCTACCTTTTTTGGTACACCCTTGCAGCACGGCTGCTCTTCTTCCTGGCACAAAGCTGTGCTAAGTCCTGCAGGAAGAGCCTAAATGCCAGCTGCCGAAGGGAAGAGGAGAGAGAGGCCTCCGATGGGGCCGGGCTCACGCGCTCGCTGCCAGGCGCAGACTCCGCAGAGCCGATACCAGGAGTGCCTGGTACCTCCGAGGCAGGGAATGGCCAGCGCGCTGCAGGAGCGGTTTTCTCCTGCGCGCAGCACAAGTGCTCGCCCACACCATGCTCTCACTAGCCTCTGCAATGCTCGTACAAATACAGGTTACTGTACTGCTGAAGTAAACTTTTTAATTTGTGTCAGCTGATTCAGAAAGGATTTTAGGATTTTTGGCACCCTGTAAAATACTCATTTTCTGATATGTTCTACTGGACCCGCTCACAGACTGGGAGCTCTGAAGGCGGCTCGCTGCTTTTGTTGAGGCGTACCTTAGAATTTATCATCAACTGCGAGAAGATCTGTTCTCAGCATGATGGGGATCCTTTCCTGCAGAAGTCTCTATTTATATCTATTAATTTGATTATTTTGAGGTGAGAAAACATGAATGTAAGGTGCCATTCCACGATATTCCAATAAGGATCCAGAGAAAAGATCCTAAGTTTTCCTTACTCAAAATTTTTAATCTAAAATGAACTAAGATCAAATAAAAGCCCAAAATATCATCCGTTCAGTCTCTATGCATCATCTGATTATCCAAAGTATTTGCAACATTGAAAAAAATATAAACAGTTAAACCAGGGCTGTACTCGCTGCAGCCAGGCCTGAGCTGAGCAGTCACCACTTAACCCCTGCCCCTTCTTCATGTTCTGACTGTCCCAATTCTAAAGGACCTGATGCTTGCCTCTCTTGCCTATTATTTTGAGTAGTCTTTTTCTTTCTTCTCTGGCTTCGTACTCCATCCCAAACAGCCCCAAAGCAGGCGCCTGGCGGGAGCGCGTGCCCTGTGCCCACCGCAGTGCCCCAGGTCTGTGGCCTCCTACGCTCCCCCGCTGTAACCTGCCTTCACAACATTTCGGTTGACAAATTTTTCACTTCAGTGCTCCCGCCAATGGAAAAACATTCAGGATGAGAAGTTAGGTTTTTCAGAGCTAAAATCTTGGATTGCAAAGTTGCTTGCACACGTAATCAACCAAGGGGATACATTTCACAGCAGAAAAAAAAATAATAACCTGTAAAATATCATGAAGAAATGTCCAATTACTGCCTGCACCCAGCAAAAACATTCAGATCCAGTGAAAAGCTGTCCTTTGCTGAGGCTTTAACATTCCCAAGGATGAAAATACGCAAGAGAACGTCCTGCAACCACGTCCTGCAACATCTTAGCCAAAAGCCAAACCCACAAAGTTCAAATCTAGCTCTGATGTACAGTAAAATAGGTTAATACAATCTCAGACCCTACTCTATTATTTTTCTCATAAGAAATGTTTGGGCTTTGTTTGGTCTCCTTTTGTTCCAAGAAATATTTCCACACTCATAAAATTGCTTTAAAAGGTGGCACTGGACACTTTGTGCTGCTTAGCATTTGTTCCAGGCCTAAGTGAGACTTTGGGATTTACTAAATGAAAAAATATTTCAGTGCTAAAATACAGGCATCTGCACACAAGCCACTAGTGATGACAAAGTTATCTGACCGCAATAGGTATAGACAGACTTCAAACTGTAATTCAACAGGAAAATAAAAACACTCCATATTCTCAGCTCCCCTGCTGCTGTAACCTGCACTTCCACAGCCGCCTGCTCAGCCCCAAGCCTCCAAAACGCTCCCTCCAGTTTTGTGCAGCACTCCTGAGAACTTACTTTATAAGAATCATGAAGTTTTGAAGAGGTTTTATCCAAGGCTATACCAGAGATGTAAATCACAAACATGAACATAAATATCTGGAAATCTTCTGAAATGGCAAAGGATATCCTTCATTCTGCTAAGGTATCCGTAAATATGAACTAATGCTCAGGAAAATAATAATAATAAAATATATGCATACACACACATGCTCACCAATAGGTATATCACTGAAATCTCAAAAAGTAAAGCTGGAAGAATGGGAAGCTGCAGGCATATCGGTATTAGCACAATGACAAGTGCCCAAGTACACTAAGATGTTGAAATAATAAACAATTAAAAAATCCTAAAATGCATCATCATGTTAGGACCTCAAGAGTGTAATAAGCATAGAACATTTTATCTCTTCAAAGTTTTGCTAGACTTTATCCAGGTGGAACCGACCAGCTGACCATGTCTGCTCTGCCTGGGATTTTTCAAGATCAAGGACAACAGCTACTGAACCTCCTGCCAATCTGCTAGTGAGGACAGAATTTTCTCTTCTGGCTCTCCAGCCTGCACCGTGACTTCACCAGCTTCCTGTGTTTACATCCACAGTGCAGGTCAGGCTGTTGCGTGTAGTGGGACAGGAACTAGAAAGGCAAGTTACTGCTGGCAGAGAAACTAAAAATACCTGTGGCGGAGGTTTAAAATGCTTCTTGCCTGATGCTTTGAATTGCTTGGGAAAGGGGAAAAACACCCAGAAGGGCAAATGATAAAAGATGAAGTTAAAGGGACACTCAAATATTTTTTAATTTTTTTTTTTTTTTTTTTTTTTTTTTTTTTACAAATTTATCAGAATAGGAAGGAGAATCTGATAGTAAATATAAGCAAAGGGCAAACAGACCAGGAAAACAGCTAGGAGGTCAGGGGATTATTGAAAAAAAATTCAGAGACAGCAAATGATTAATTCATACCTAACCACAGTGCCCACCCAAACACCTCTAGCAGGCATTTCCTCTTGCATTCTACCAATTCATATGCTGGGTCATGTGTAGCTTTTAGAATTCAGCCATGTTGAGATCCTTTTGAAGTCAAACTTGGCTCATGCAAGAAACCTTTTATACTGAGTCACTGGAAAATACTGTAAAAACTATTTATGATCACACAGAGAAAACTGTGAGCCAATGTAAGGCAAAAGCTTGCATATAAAATACACACGGCAGTGGGTCATGTCCTAATGCAACAAGATTAGCCTCATACATGCGTGCTCAATATTGCCAGGGTGCAGCAGGCTGCTCTGCAGGCTCTGGGAAAACTTGGTGGTGTTGAAATTCTGCTGAAAATGTGCCGAACTATTAGGGAAAATCAAAAATGCCAGTTACATTTTCATACAGCATGTTGCAGGGTAGCCACTTCCAACATTTTTTACTTTTTGATTTTAAAAAGTATTTTCCTCCAGCACTTACACCTGTCCTATCTATTTTAGCCTGGGGGAATAAGCTTCAGTCCATCTAATTCAGGTGGAATTATCCCAAGTCTCCGGGCTTTTACTCAGCTCAGTCACATAAAGGAACAGGTCAGGTAGGTTCTTGGACTGGCAAAGCAGCTTAACTTTTTCTCCAGATTGCTAGTGGGGAAGTACAAGATCACAACTACTTGAGAGCACAAGCGAGATCTTTAACTCCACAAGCCATGCACAGAAAAGAAGGTCACAGTGCTGGGACTGACCATGTCTAAGTGTCCCTGTCCTCCTGAATTTGACCAGTTCTTAAGAGAGAAAAGGGCCTAGATCATTAATACTTAGCAATTACAGTTTGTATCAGCTATATGGGAGGAGAGCAAAAAAAATATGTTCATTCACCTTTGTGTCAGGAATTTCATAATATTCAACAAACCTTAGACTGAAATTTGTGTGTTAAATCAACTGACTTTAAAAAATGAGTTTTTTCATGGGCTGTTTTATAAAAGGAA
>JAUBNY010000965.1:8103095-8122010 GCA_032275445.1 Crypturellus soui | reverse complement strand
GCCTTTTCACCCCAGTGGACACCAATCTCCCATGGGTTTTCTGATATCTCTGAGCTCATCAGAAAGAAAACGCTGATGCTAAAGCACTACTTCTTATACTGGCCACTGTTGATAAATGGCAGCAAATATTTGGTAGGGGGATACTAAATCCTCCTATGTGTTCAGGCTAAAAATCAATAGTAACACATTGAGTGAACAATTCTCTTCGGTTATTTCTTCTTTCCTAATTGCACAAAGAGATTAAAAGAAATGGCTTGAAATGGTTGATCCCTGCTAATATCACTGTTATTTTTTCATCATGGAAGAATAAACATTCTTGTTTCAGCAACTTTAAAATTTTCATCTTTCATCTGCAAAGGAGAAAAACGCTGATTTTCTTTTTTATGCAAATTTAAAAGGTAACATTAAGGATCTCCTCCAAAAGCATCATTCAGAACTGAGATTACCATGGGACCTCACCAGCAGCTCAAAGCTGGCTATAATACTAAAAAAACACTCAGAAAGAGAAAAGCAGAAAACAAACCACCTTGAAGAAAGAAAAGTGCTTATTCAGTAGTTATAGACCTTCAACCAAAAAACTTTCCCCCTCATCCCTGATTATAAGACCTTTGAAAACTGGGACTGCCTGAATTATGTCTGCGTCTTATTTTACAGAATGACAGAATAGTGAAGGCTGGAACGGACCTTTAGTGATCATCTAGCCCAATATTGTGCTTAAAACAAAGTCAAGCAAAGTGAATTTCTCAGAACCACATCTAGTTGGGTTGTATCTTTGGAGATACCAAAAACTCCACAACCTCCTTGGGTTTGATCATCCTCAGAGCGCGCGTGCGCGCGCGTGTGTGTGTGTGTGTGTATTTTGCAAACACACTGATACTTCCTTTTGCTTAATGGGAGAACTTCCTGATCTCCCACTCCCCCTGAACAAAACAAAGCAAAACCCAGACTTTTCTGTCCATAAAGCAGATCCCATCAGGAATTAGTCACTATGTCTCTCTCTTCCTCTAGACCTCCACAGAGTAAGCCAAAATCAACTGAGCAAAACAATTTACGAATTAAGGAGAGACCAAAGATGTACTCACTTATTTTAATTGTCCATGGCAGACCAGATTTTCCTTAATACCATTTGGCCAACAAACCTTCTCTTAATCACCAACATGTGATCATGACACTGCTTGAGGAACAGAATAAGATTTACACATATCTCAGGTTCCTTACACTTATCAGTTAAAAAAAAAAAAAAAAAAAAAAAAAAAAAAGTACTGGCATTTACTCCCTTATCAGAAGCTTCCAGATAGCAAATTACTGTCTAGCAAAAAAAAAAAAAAGGACTCCTGTTGTATGTAGACAATGCTGTTCTACTCCATGCCAAACGCATGTGATCAAAGACCAATTCCCATTTTTTAATGTACCAGTACACCTCTTATCCCTAAACCTAAAAAAAGCTAGGTGAGAGAACAGCAGCTACAAACCAATGGCACATGACAGCATAGGTGAAAGGTTATAAAGCTAGATTGTAGCTAGTAAACATCATAAAATTGTAATTGCACGTTTTGCCAACATACAACTCATCTCAAAAAAGAAGTATTTAAAAGGAGAAACGAAAATAGCAGGGAACCCACTCCATTTATTTCCTGCAGGAGAGAGGGATGTCTTTCCTCTAAAATTTCAAACCTATTTTCACATCATATGTATTTGTGTCTTATCCTACATCTGCAAAAGCACTTCTCAGAAATATATCTACTTATAAGTAGTTCAAGTATGACTGCCAATAAATCCTAATTAATTGAGTTTGAAAGGGCACTTTGTTCTCAATATACTTATTACCACAGCAGTCTTTGAAAAGACAAGATCCATCACTGCTGACACAACTCTCTTATAAAATAAATACTATGGCAGAGGCATGGAAGATCTGTAGGCATCTCTAAAAACACCCTTCAGAATTCAGTGCAGATGTTGCCAGTGTTTATACTTTTTAAACCACTGAGATATAAACACCTCACTATAAACACCACTAAAGTTTTGCTTTTCTTTTCTTCATTTTTATGTGTTTATTTTAGTGTTAAAAATGTTAACTTCCATAGTAAGGAAAATAGCAGCAGATGTTTAAGCTAAACAAAGACTGCTCCAGTAGAGCATATTCCTTAAGCTATTCTTTTACTTTTGAACTACCAAAGCTAAGATCTGTTTAAATAACAATTCTTGGAGAATAAGGGTAGGAAAAGAGAGACTGGAAAGAACCCCCCATAAATATTAGGCATAATTATAATGAATTGAGCCAGTGAGCCAATACTACAGTTGTTCTGATTCCTCAGAACAACAGACTTGTCGGGAACATGGCGTCAGGTAGGAAGTTTAATGAAAAACTTCATGGTCATCAAGTTGTCAGTTACATCGTGATCACACTCTGGTTATTACAGAGAACAATGGCAAGCCAAAACAAATGAACAACAATAAATAAATAAAAAGAAAAGCCAACTGCAGGATCCTTGATCCAATACTCTTGTGGTCATGAAGTTTCAGAGAAAGAACATGAAAATGCTAACAATATCTCACCGTTATATTATCTGATAACTTCTTTAAAACAGATTTATTCAAGTAAATATCTGCATCTTTGTGCAAAAGAGAGAAAGAACAGAGGTAGAAAGAAAAAAAGAGAAAAAGAGAAAAAAGAAAGAAAAAAGGAGGGGGAAAAAAAAGGCAGCAGAGATAGGAGCAGTCCTGCAGGGAAGCCTGCCATTTCCTGGAGGCAGGAAATGTGGCCATTCGGATTTAGTAAGAGAAAAGATAGTATTTTCCAGAGTGAGGTTCAGCTCTGCGATTTCTGGCCTAGTCCTTTTCTAAAGGGTGTGAACAGATAGCTCCTGAGCCTAGCTACACTCTTTGCTGTTTCTTCCCTGCTACAACTAGAGCAAGTTTATTTTCCAAAAGAACATGGAAAATGTTCCTGCTGAATCAGAAGAAAGATTTCTGCGATGCTTGTGTGTGGCTACAGCAAAAACAGCTCTGCTGCCAAGCTGAATTAGCTCAGTGGTGGTTCTTTCCAGTCAAAGCCAGGCCATTACCACTTCTCCAAACTGCACGTAGATAAAACTCAGCTAGATTAAGAAACTGATTCTACCCCATTACCTCAGGCAACTTCAAAACAGGACTCTCCATGTCTACAAAATAAAGAGCAAAAGCCAATGTACATTAGCTGAAGACAACAAAAGTAAAATTCAGAGTCCAGCACAGCGAAGAAATTACGTTTTCCAACCCGTTGTGTAATTCTTTCCACAGGGGCCGGGTGCGTGGGGTGGTTCTCGGGGAGGAGGGGTGTGCGCGGTGGAGGAGGGGAGCGTCGGCTGCGCAGCCAGGGCTGCTCAGAGCTGCACAGGAAACGAGGAGCCAAACAATGGGCGTCTCTGTGCTGCTCTCTGTGCTGCTCGTGCTGGCGCCACCGCGGCCACCCCACCGGCCCACAGATGTAGTTCAAGGTAGCCAAAGAGGTCCAGGTTGTGTCTGAAAGCGGCTGCGCCTGTTTGGAGGGCTGCAGTATGAGTAGGAAAGTACATCAGCCCTCCTAGCCACGTTAGAGAGCGTGGCTTTCACCGCTGCAGAAATTACAAACAAGAAACATATCTGTCACAATAGAGCGCACAAAGGGTAACATACTTTAAGCTCATTTATCTGATGTTATCTTCAAGAAAAAAAAATAAAATCAAAGAAGACTGAAAATCCTCTTTGTGAGAAAAACGCAGAAAACCCGTGCGGCAGAGGAAACATCCCTCCCTCAAACAAAGCCCCGGCGGCGGCCGAGCTGTGAGCTCTCCTGCAACCCGCGGCAGGCGTTTCCTTCAGGAAAGCATTTCACGCTTACAAACAACAAAAACACCCGACGAAAGACGTTTTGTGAAATAAAACCATTACCTTCATAGCACAGAATGCCAATATTGTTGTTCATCTTGTCCAAATATTGGTAGTTCAACAGGTCCATCTTCATAAATAGCATTTATTGGGCTAGCAAAAAAGACCAGCTTGTTTGCTTTCGCCCAGATTCAGGGAGAAGGAAGACTGGCAAATGGAGCCGAGTATGTTCCCAGCTTCTGAAACTTCCCTAGCACAAGGCCCAGCCTTCAGCTAATCAAAACAAAGTATATTAAAGGAAAACTGGAGCAATTAAAACACACTCTCCCTTCTAAAGTTTTAAAAAGTAAAGGTAGACTGTATCCTTCAATACAAAGGAGAGTTTTAAAACTTTTCAAGTCTTTGTCCAAATAAAAAAAGCGGGGAAAAAAGAAAGGAAACAGGAACAAGGGAAATTTCCTAGGACAAAGACACACTAGTTCTCCTCACAGCCCGCTGCAAGTTAACTGCACTGACATGCAGGCTATGCTTGGTATGACTCGTATGTAAACTAGCTTCCTCTTTCTAGCGGGCAGCGAGCACTGAGCATGCGCACTGAATCCCTGGAGCTCTTCAAATGTCAGGGATATTTTCTGCACAAGATCAGGCTCTAAATGTACTGAGTGTTTGAAAGAAAGAGGAGGAGGAGGTGGAGAGCCTGTACAGAAGGGGCCGTGTCAGAGCCGCTCTTGACAGGAAGCAGCGCTGCCACTGCGGGGCTGCCGAGGGGGGCGAGGGGGAGCCCGAGGAACAGAGAGGCCTCTGCGCTGCCGGGGCGGACGCGCAGCCAGTTAAAGCACAAGCGGGACACAGCAGTTTTGCTTCTGAGCAAGAGACCTGAGCAGAGGAATTCTTCATTTTAAACTTTTACTTAATTACTCAGCTGCCTTTTTCTCAAAAGCTAACAAGTCTGTGGCTCCTGTTCAGCAAGACTTTGAACACAGCTCAGTATTGCTGCAGTGAAAAATAGGGCTATTATACACCAGCAGAATGGAGTTTTTGCAGCTGTGACCTGATAGCAAGAATTGAAATTAAAGAAATTAGATACAGCAGGTATACCTGCATATATATATATACAGGCACTGTGTCCTCACACTGCAACCCCAGGGGATTTTAGTACTTATAAACCCTGGGCTCTGGATCTTCAAATGCTGCTAAAGCTCCAGTTCCAGTGAAACAGAACATGGAGTGTTTTTACAGTAGTCATTCTCAGCTCAGGATGTGGCCTGCCCTTCTGCACTTCAAACCTTCATCTTGTTAGGTGCTTGCCAAGGTGTGTATGAACCATCACAAAAAGGCAGAACACGTATGTACGAATGTAGGCTTGCGTGCAGGCCTGTGCTAGCCTAATGGGCAAGAGTCCCCATTTCCTGTGGCAGAACAAAGTCTGATTTTACAGGAAAATGGGAAAAAAAAAAAAAAAGTACTTAGAGAGTTTGGTCTGAGGCAAACAAAGAACTAATGGAGCCTCATACTCCTTGCTGCCTCTTGGGCTGGAAGGCAGCTCTTCTCTACCTGTCTGGGAGAGAGACTTGAATGTGCACAAAATATAGGCAGGGAAAATAAACAGACTGCCATTTCTATCTTCACAGTCTTTTTTGTATCTTAGAGAAGGCATATAGATTTAGAGAGACACTCCATGGAATGCCGTTTTGTCAAAGTAGTACCATAGAGAACAAGCTACCTGAAGGAAATTTTGCCTTTCTGGAACGACAAAGCTTAAAAAGTCTTTTCTTGATTATTACTATAGAATAGGCCCTCTTAATTAGAAAAGTTATTAATCCCTGGGAATTTAACATGGCATTAAGATTTACAGAACTTAATGCTCAAGTAACAATAATTTTTTGGGGTCATAAGAACTAACAAAAGGGTTGCAGCTATATTTCTGCCTCACAGGTTTTCTTACCACTCAAGCTGTAACCACTTATCTCCAGCCTAAAGCCCAAAGCTTGGTATTTTCTAGAAAAAGAAGAGTTCTTTATAAAGAAAGGAACATTATGATTCTCAAGCAATTTCAAGTACCTCATTGTCTTAGGCATGCTAAAATTCAAAGATAGTCTATATGGATGCTTCCTTCAGATGTCCTCTTTCCTACCATTTAATAAAGACAGAGAGAAGTGTCAGCTAGTTCTCTGATATATAAAATGGCATAAAAACCTGTGCATATAACTCTAACAAAAGTTCCTTCTACAAAAAGTATAGGTTTCTTTTGTAAAATATGCCAAAGCTTTGGGTAAAAAATATTTACAATGCACACAGTTTTTAGTAAATAGACTAACACTGAATTTTGTTAGCATAACACATTTATAGACAGCTGGAAAGGATAAGAAGAGATAAGTATTTAAGTTTCCCAGTTTAAAGTAACTTAAGTTTCTTTTATAAGTGCAGTTTACAGAAGAGAAAAGGAAGCAATAGCCTGAACTTTTCAGACAATAGGGAGACAGGGTTCACACATAACATGCTAGCTTTACAGGGACTTTATAGCTCAAAGCACAGTATTTCAAATTCCCTTCTATATCTCAAGATACAAATTTTTTCAGGTTGATTTGAAAAGCACTGTTTGGTATTCCCTGCAAACCACTGACTGTTCACGGTTACGGCCTAGAAACCAACAAAGGAGTTAAGACCACTGCTCTACAGGTTTTTAGAGTGCAATGACCATTTTACTGTGTACCTGGCTTTGAGCAGTACCAGCAAGCACTATGGTTAACACTCGTCAAGTGTTATGCAATGGCTTGGATGCTTCACACTAAATAATAACCCAGTACCGAAAATAGGGTGCTTTATGAATTCCTAAATTAAAATATAAATACTAAGAGAATGCCTACTGAGGAAACAGAAAAACTATGTGGCTTATCTCAACATATCTAAACCCAAAATTTGTTCAAATGGAAACTTTCTTTCCAAGAACAACTTCATGAAACTTTCAAAAGTCTTTGGTCAGTACACATTAATATGAAGATCTGCCATACTAGCATGGCTTTAATATTAACACACTGCCAGCTTTTGCTGTCTTGTAATGTGTTCTGGTTCTCAGCATACACAGCTCCTGACTCCTTGATTTGTGAATTAAATGTTTCACCAGTCTGAGACACTTTCCACTGAAATCAACAGTCAGCACACAGGCAGTCCCTATGCCACACACAGAGAAATATAAGCTATTAGGATTATTTTAGGAACATTTTTAGTTCTTACCCATTCTGCTGCACCCTGATATTTGCCAATACACATTGGTACTGCACTGCCTACATTTCACATTAACTATGGTGCTTCCTATAACATTTTCTTCTGCAGAACCATGTACACTAAGATCGTACACACTAAGTATTTCCCATACCCACACTTTTGACACAAGAGCCCCCCCTAGGGGTACGTTTCCTCACAAGGCGGGGGCAGCACAGTGCCCATCCGGGCTCCTTGCCCTGGGAGGCTTTAAGGAAAGACCTGAGCGTGACTTGGCGTTTTGCAGGTTTCTGAACCACCAACGGCTCTCACAAAGCAATTCCATAACGCATCCAGCCCATAACACCAGGCTGGATATTGAGGTTTTGTGATGTTTACAGCATTTAAAGCGCCGCTGAGCTGCTTTAGAGCAACCTTTCCCCTGCAAGCTCCAACACAGCGGCCTTCCCTGGGCTCTCAGCCTGCCCAGCCTCTCCACTCTTCAACTTCTGTCCTGCACCATCACCACAGCCACAGGCACTATCACTAAAGGGCACAAAAAAACCCATGTGGTTCAGCGTCCTAGCTTGGTCCTAGTTTACGCCACATACGCCATGTTTATCTTCTACGAGGAGAATGGACCTCACTGCCTGAGAACTGACACCTTGGAGACAAGATGTGTGACCAGTCACTTAGACCCAACTTGAACCTTCCCCTGAGCTACCAGGAGGAGGAACTCTCTCTAGAGTGATCAATTGTGCAACTGTGAGAAGGAAACTAACTCTTCATAGAGGCAAGACACATCTTGACATAAATCATCCCCCAGCAGCACCCAGCCCAGCTCCATGTCTGGATGGACACAACTCTGTCAGTTTCTGTGGTCAGACAGGCACTTCTGATCTCCCTAACAGCAGCTGGTACCTCACTAGCCCTGGGGAAAAAGGCGCAGAAATAAAGCAAGAGCCCTCCAGCAATGGCTTTCATCTTTCATCTTTTTCATTTGACTTTAAATAAATAAATAAGCTTTAGGCGTCAGCTGCTAGGTGGCGATGTGCCTAAAGGTACAGCACTGCTTTTGCTTTTCTGCACATGCAGCTGTACGACTGTTGCACTTAACTGCCTCAAGTTTTTATTTCAGTTAAAATACATTTCATAGAAAAACAGCAAACAAAGGATTCTCATCTCAGCAAAAGAAAGCTTTTGTTTTTGAACAAACTCGGATCTGATAAGAAAACATAATTAAAAATATGTTACAAGGAAATCCAAAGATAAATTACTGTATGATCAGGAAAGCGATGTTTAAGTTTCTTGCAAGCAGCTGTCGCAACAGCCCTATCACCAGTACCCACATATACAATAACACAAGAGTAAACTTGGGGATCCACGTACTACAATACGAACGACCACTGGTGCCACGCTAGCTAACGCACATTCCTCTAGATCACACAGGTTTTCTACCTAAAGGCACATGGCAACTAACCCTTTCATTGCCTTTCAAGAAAAAAAGCCTCCCTAAGAGAAGATCTAAGGCTAATGCACACATTCTTATTTCACCTGTATGCCATGAGGTAAAGATTTCAACAACACGGCAAATGTTATAGAACATAAAGAAGGTGTTGCTATTATCACAGCAGTTCCACAAGGCTGAAATATTAGGCTTATGCCTGAAACTTATCCAAGCTCTGCAAGGTGAAGTGCCCCTGACAAAGGTATTCAGTAGTACCTCATTTATCTTGCCTTCATTCTTAGAATACATGCTCAAACTCAAGAGCAGACAGTGAAAATCATGCTTGCTAAGCATATTTTTTAATCATTCCTCAGTAATTCTTTACATTTCACAATTTGTTCATGTTTTTTTCTCTTTTTAGTCCTTTAAATCATGTTAAAAATACTTCTTAAAATCAGCTAAAGTGAGCAATAGATAAACCAAGTTTATATAGGTCAAAAATGTTATTTGCTAATTAAAATCTTGATTCTCTTTCCTGTTACTTACATAGTAATTTATATTTCTAGAGAGCTGATAATACTCAGAAGTATAATTTATCTTGAACTACAAAGACTCTCAAACAGAATTTCAGCACTTCCAGATGCAAACAGTGAATATGGCAGAGTTAACTCTGCCATGACCTAGTAGTTTTTCAAACAGAGCAGAGAAAATACTTTATTTTTCCGTAAGTGGTAAATCTATCAAAGTTAAAACACGATGCAAGATAAAAAAAAAATAAAACCTCTGAAGATAGCTCATCAGAAGAAAGAAAAAACATCAACCCTAACTCAATTTGATGTGAACTACTCGGGCATCTGAAATGTTTTTACTTAGAAAAAGCAATTACTTAGCAGCTAGATCATGTGTAGAGGCTAGATTTAAAAATTACTGTGTGTATCCCTCATCTTAGAGAAGAGGCAAATCCAGTTTCAAAAAACCACTAATTATGGGGTATAGAATCAAAGCAAAGAGCTCTAAGATTGCTAAAGTCTTTGAAAAGAAAAGATCTCTGTATTGCTAGCTTGGCAAGACGCAAGATGCTCTCAGGGCCTAATTCAACTTAGACATAAACATATGTAAACCTTCCTAAGTTGGGCTTGCTTTCACAGATACTGAAAATATTGCAGGCAGGTTATCAACCCTGGAAGTGAGTTGAAAATGCGGATTCCAATACTATCTTGCTAAGAGCAATCAATGCAGTGCAATCAATTACACCTTTTGTTACTAAACTAAACTAATTAACTTGGCTTTTAAACATTAATTATCCTAGACATTTGGAAAATACGGAAATATCAATAAATAAAATAATAAATCACTACCAATATTGAAAATATCAATAAGAACCTGTTACAGAATCCAACTAAATAACTGGCAACCTACTCATTTGCCTTAAAAATTAATACTGGAATTTTACCCCAGTTTTAAGAGTAACCTTTGCCAACTGAGGGCCTTCTTGTCTTGAGGGTCTCTACTATTAAAATAGTATTTTATCCCCCCCTCCAAATTATTTACTATCCTAAAATAACTAAACAGATCAGCTTATCACAAATTCTAGTGTTTACAAAGACCACAGCCACAGAAGGAACAGTGGATTTGCTCTAGGCACTGATGGATATATTGTCCTTTGGGTCAAACAGAGGAAAATAAGAAATATCACATACAGTTATCAAAAGGTTGCATTTACATTACTTGAAGTAGAAAGAATATTGATTGTATATAATGATGTATACAAGCAGATCATACACACACACGTGCAGATGTGTTGCGTATCATACTGGTGAGAATGCTAAATTTTAGTAATTCCAGGAGCTATTGCAGAGGAAAGTCCTAGCTGATTATGAGTACAACTTCATTGGTCTCACAGGGAAAGAAAAAAATAATCAATAATTTCCAGAAGTCGTTGGCCCTCTTCATTCCAAAATATAAATATCAACCTCAGAGTTCATGGACTCAGTACTGGCAGTGAATGATGGGATATTACTAGAAAGTTGAAACCCTCCTATTTCTAACAGATTGAAGTTACTGTTTCCAGTGCTGCAGGTACACAAGACATTCTCATTTCCAGACAGGCTATTTTGGCCTCAAAAATTAACATAGAGAGTGATGAAACTCTCTATCAAAGATTCTTTTCCCCCCACGGAAAAAGACATAAGCAAAAAATGTGTATGGTTATTAATTTTCAGCTTTCTGCTAAAACAACAAAGTATTGGGAATTACATTTAAAAAGGCTTTGCATTTCCTTTATGCTCTGTGCAGTGGGCGCTAGCCTTTTCTTATGCACAAGTCACAGACTGCTCCTGACTATTGTCATTTTTAACAGGAGACTATGGGTCAGGATGTAAAGTTCAACAGCTGTACAGAATAACAGAAAATGTTATTTTCTGATTTACCACCCTCTGATGAATCCTGCTCACACCAACAATTTTACTGTAATGTCATAATGTGTGACATTAGAGACAAGTGCTGCAGTAATTTGAGAGTGAATACTACTTGAGTTCAAAGCTCTATCAGGTTTTACCTCTTACACATTTTTAATCTGGTACTCCAAGAAAACACATAAAATATAGCCGTTATTGCCCTGGCCCTCCTTATCCCAAATGTCCAAACTGTCAGCATGTTTCAATCATATTCCAGAGAGAGTTCTCAAAGATAACTGCACTCCAGCATGCATGGTATCACTGAAAGGGAACAAGCTTTCTTCCCTTAGATCTTTGTTAAAATCTAATTTAGAACATAAGGATCAAAAGCTCTGCTCTCATTGAAGCATTAGCATATAGAATCCTACAAAAATATAATGGGAGGTTGCATAAATCCCATTGCTTTTAAATTGTTGCCTGAATCTGTCTAGCTTAACATAATACAGATCACCAGTTTGGGCTGATTACTCTTAAGATGGGCATACTTTGCACAAGTTAGTCACTGCATAGGCTGGAAATGTTTACAATACCTGAATGAATAATTTTCTTTTTTATGCATATCATGCATGTGAAAGACGATACATTACTGAAACAAGTTTTTTTCAGAGATGCAGCATATGAAATGTATCTCAGAATATTAAATATATACTTATACAGTGTCTTGAATATGCAAAGGTTATCAGTGTGCCTTAAAAGGAAATAACTGTATAAGCAAAACCTCTTTATCACTGTAACTAATGACTGACTTAACCACACATTTTCCACATATGGCTTGTAAATCAGAAGACTACACACAAACATAGCAAGCTGGAAGGCTGTGTTGATTAGGACTGGTCCCAGTAGTCCCCTTATCTCCCATAAAGCAATGAATATATCGCAGAGACAATGGTATCCATCTTGAATTAAAATATTATCTTGCTGTACTCATCTATTCCAGGCCTACAGTCAAAAATTTGAGTAAAATAATCCTTAAAAAACATGGAAAACATTACACCTAGCATCATTTTTAATAAAATATGCATTTTCATAACAAACAAATAAGATTTTTTTCTAATAATACCAACCCTAAATAAGCATTCTAAAATATTGATGTGATACTTGAAACTCCATTAGCAAAAGTGAACTAGTAATATAATGGTATTAAGACCTAAGTAATGACCATGACCTAGGTTACCTAGTGTAGGTTATGATCATACACTTATGTGGAACTGGAATTGAACTGTCCAGACATCCACTGCAAATTTACTGTGTTCTGCCCTTTCACATACACAGAAGTTGGCAGGGCAGAAAATACACTGTACTTAAGTCTTCAGTTTAGCCTTCCACCCACAATGTAAGATCATGGCTCACACCTACTCTATCAAATTCCATTTTTGGGACACAGCTAGAAATGAAAACCAATCCAATAGTATTGTGAAATAAGGCAATAGATTATTAAATTTTACAATCATGCTTGAACTATTGCTAGACCATATATGATCAGAAACATCCTGTTAGTATGACACCATGCAATATGGCAAGCACACAGAGCAAGAAGGCACTTTCAAATTAACTTATTATTATTTATTACTGTTTGCCTACAGACACTTCCTAGAAAAACAAGACAACGCAGTGTTATCAACTCTTTTGACTGACCGATTACAATACGTCAGTCAAATTTAAAAAATAATTTACTTAGCTTTAAATAATAATAATAATAATAATAATAATAATAATAATAATAATAATAATAAAGTGTCTTTTTACATCTAGAAGACAATGACTCCTCTCAAAATCTTATGAGACTGGACAAAGTGATCCCACTGAAGTGGGATTTAATACAGTTTCTGAACAGATTACACCTTCAGTTTTTCACAAGTACATTTTTTAAGGGAAATCACAGAGCAAAAGACTAATTAGTGCTAATATTACCAGAAATTCTGGGCTTGCTTCTTCCAGCAGTTAAGAAAAACTGAACTATCATGTGAAAACGATTGCTCAGGCTGAACTCTCTGAGATAAGGAGTCACAGCAACTGCTCTGCTTACTGACTTGCTGAAATCATAATCAAGGAAGAAATAAATTGACAGAACATACACCAACAGACATCTAAAACATATATGGGAGTGGAACACTGTATCACAAAATCAGTTGCAGCCTTAAATTTCAGCATAACTAAGTTTATGTCAGTTTTGGTCATCTATGCAGAGGCAAAATCCCTAGATGTGCAGGGAGCCCCAGCACAGTTACCGAACAAACCAGATGGCACTAAAATGCATGTGCCTGTACCAGAACCAAGTCTGGTTTTGCTAGAATTCTTAGCAGTACTATTTTTCTTTTTGTTCTAAAGGGAAGGAATAGAAAAAAAAGTTACAAAATTTAATAAATAGAAAAGCCCAAAAGCCAAAGATTTTTTTTTTAATATTTCCATTATGTGTCTTAACAAGCTGCTCTCAGGATAAAAACTATAATAAAGTTTTCTTCTGTGTGCATTAAAATTATATGCAGAACATTGCAATGTTTGTAAAATCACTCAAAAGTTAAAACCTGCTGGGACTGGGACTTGTGGGTAACCTGCTCTGCCATGCTGATGCAGTTGTGCTGCAAAACAATCTTTGATTTCCCCACAGACCATTATTTCCCACAGAACGTCACCTCCTTGTGCGCAGAGAAAGATTTACTGGCTCTGTTCCTGAATCAAGACTGAACGGAATCATATCAAAGAGGTGTTGTAAAGATTGATTAAATGTTTATGAAGCTTTGTGACAGTACCGTGATAAGCACCACAGAAAAACTCACAGAGAATTAAATAATCCTGCCTGTAGAGCTTTGTTTGAATAGTAGGCAGGAAAAAAGAGTTTAAGCTCCACACCAGGCAATCAGAAAAAAAAACAAATCAAATCCCAAACAGAAGCACCTTTACATGGCACTATCTGTCCTCCTAAGCAAGACCAAAGCTTTCTGTAAAAAGTAACCTGATGGTAAGATAAGGAGAGCTCTGTAGCATGCATCTGCAACATAGAAGCCCAATTTAATTGCCATCTTCAAAGTTTCTTTTCAACATATATTTTGAGCAACTATAATACTGGATTTTTCTAAAAGGAAAATTAAACAACCAAACCACCACCCAGGGCTCTGCAGTGCTCCACAGTACAAACAGATGAAGGATTTCCATGCACATCGCGTGGTTTAAGCTCACCAGCCCTTCCCATCTCATGCCCTTTCCCAGCTCATTCTTCCCTTTTCTCCTATGTAGCCTCCCCTCATGCAGCCTACTGTTCACACTCCCATGTGCATTTCCAATACCCTTTGTACCAGTATCTACTTGTCCTAAGCTCTTGCCCAAACAGTCTCAATTCCCATATTCTGCTGCCAACATCCGCTGCTGCTCTACACGCCGAGCCTGCCCTGGCAGTGGCCACAGGGCACTCTCCCCTATGCACTGCTGATGCATAGGGGATCAGATCCCTCCTCCAGAAAAGGCCACCAGAACTGTCTTCTAAACATGCACAAAGTAACATGTCCTGCCCCATCCCTGCTTGTGGAAACTTAATTTAAAACATGTCAACTCTTTACCAAGAGCAGAAGCAAAATGTACAAAACATAAACCAAAAAACACCAAAGCCTGAGCCAGACCTTTAGCTTGCAAAAGCCGCATGTCTCTCATTTCAAGTCCTCTAAGTGCACTAGCAGTAGAGATTTAGATTCTACGAAGCATCTGCCCACTGAAAACCAGTGCTATCTATTCTGATAGTGTGTGTATATATACATATACACACACACTATTTACATTAGTGTATATATAGACATGTGTATATATACACATACATATATCTATACACCTGTATAAGGCAGTTCATTTATATCATGATCATTACAGATTACTGAAATACAATTCATGTGAAATACATTCCCCCATGCATGTTATTGACTTAATTTAAAAGAAAAACAAAATACAAACACACTGCTTAGCTAAAGAAACTTCATAATGTATCTTTGAAAATGCTTTATTTGATCTATTTCAGATTTTGCTCATGTAGATATTCTATTGCATCATTCCTAATCATATCAAGTTCTTAAAAGCATTTTGAAATATACTTTGGACAATGCTCCTTGTACTACTTGCAGCATTGTCTTTCTTGTACAAGAATGTTAAAACTGCTTAAAACAGGAGAAAAGGTCTTTTTTTTTTAAGGTATTTAAATCTCCATAAATCAAATCTTCAGTCAGGTTATGTTAAGTTCCTGTAGTAAAGAAAGCAAAGCAAATATTGCCACCCAAACTAATCCTACTGGTCATGGCAGAAAAGAATCAGTGAAACAATTCACGCATCTCTCATGTAAGTCAGAACATCTATTGTCATATCTATGCATGTATATTATAATCTACAAAGTTCAAGGACAACTATTTGCAAACAAAACAGAAATGCAACAAAACCAGTAAATAGAGCCTCCATTCCCAAACATTTTATCTCCTTGAATTCTTCCTGCTCTAGTTATTTTGGTTATGGATTTAAACATCTAAATTGTGAGGCTTTATCTATGGAGGAAAAAAATGCAAAATATAATAAAGAGAGATCTCTATACAAAGACAAACTCTGTTCCAGTTTTCCTCTCTGCTCAGCTGCACAACCAGCCCCAGCTTCAACTCCCAACATGTTCTCATTGGCCTGTATGTTGCTCTGCCAAAACTCCTTGACAGCGCGCACTTACCAACTGCCCCCGGGCAGGGCGAGAGCGCTGCTCCACAGCTGGAGAAAGCAGCTCAAACCCTTCTCCTCTATAGTGATATCACACACTCTTGTCCACACTTGCAGTCACATGGAATGCAAATCACAAGATATGTGGATGAATAATTAACAATTTAAACCGACAGCACTTGAACTGAAGTAGATTTGAGCAGAGAACACTAATAATTTCCAGTTATATCATATATTTCTTAAGAGAAATTAAGAATAACAAAGATATAATGGTATTGGAGTCAACAGAACAAACTCCTGATGTGCCTCAAACAGTATTTAGGTTTCATATTTCTAACTATAACAAATTCCGTCAAGTAAACGAAGTAAGGAGACTCTCCTACTGGAAAAACAGAACCTAGCAGTGACCTTGCCCCCTTTTTCCCTACCATGCTCTTTATGGTGCAACTGCATAGATGTCAAAGTTTTGCAATACTTAATACATTTTCTTAAACTCCATTTCTCTAGGGGCATCTGAAGAAATTACATATAATTTATTTTTATTTTCCAGGCTTTTAATTCTAATGGATAAACAATCTTGTAAATTGTGCCTCAAAGCAAGTCCTAAAGCTCAAAACTAGAGAATAAGAACTACTACTATTTCCCCCTCCTCCTCACTAAAGAGTCATTTCGAAGACCAATCTTGCTCAAAATGCTTGGATTTGGCAGAGCAAAAAACTTTAAAATAGTTGTACATTGATAATACTCTTAAAATACATTATCTCCCTGTTATATGTCCAAACCAGCAATCATGTAGATATCATCTTCTCTCTCAGGACAGATTCGCTTTCTTAAGCTTTCTCTGAAGTCAGATATTTAGATACCTAATAACACAAAATTGAAAAACTATTCATACTAGAGGTCCTGAGAGGGCATTTTTTCAGTTGCTTTCAAGCGAGAGAGATGAAACAATATTACTAACTGAAGTCATGTGCTTCGTATTTTTATAAAATACAAATTTATTTAAAAAGATCTATTTTCTAACATTTTCTAATACTGACAGCACAGTAGAGATACTAAGTTCATAACAACTTCAATTTCCAAGGAACCTGCAAACAGGAATATATTCAATTCCCTCCTGAGGCAAGTACCACATCTATATCACAGCTGGAGAAATCAAGGCAGGAAGATGAGATTTACCTACAGGCACAGGAGCTAGTCAGTTCCTGACTCCTGTGCGGGGCCAAGACCACACCTTCTTACTTTCATCCCGTCTAGTAATTAAAAATAAAAGAATTTTTGGTTTGTGCATTCTTTGCAGGCAGAACCTGTCTGACCTGCTAATTTACTGACAGTGAATTTAAAAGTCACAAGACTGCCGGCACTGGAGAACCTTTATTACATGAATCCTGGCACGATGTGTTTTTTGCAGAATACCTATCTCTTTTTCCTTATTCTAGACTGCAGTAATTCTGCACGCTAACCTCTGCAAAACATACAGTTTTGGATGATGTAGGATATAAATTGTGCCAAATTCTTAGTCTAGGCAGGGAAAGTTTTTTCCAGGCATTGGTTGCAGTAAGACAAAGAAACAAGTTTAATCGTCAGGAAGCAAACGACTGTGACCTGGGTTCCCCTTTTTAGGATCAAGGCAAAAGGACATGTCTCAAAAGGAACTGCCAACAGTACGATTTCCCAGAAAGAATCGTGAGGAAGGTAGATACCCCTCCAGGGACAACGAGCAAAGAGATTTGATCATCCCATAGTTAAGTGCAGCTTTCATTTACCCTCTCTGCAAAGTCAACTGGTTTCACAGAAGTGAGTGAAGACAGCTAACTCGTGTCAGTAAGTCCTGATTTGCAAGCCCAGCATCGCACCAAGTAAGTGTTGCTGTGGACAACAAGCTTTGGGTAGGCGACAAATTGCACTGTCACTCTTTAACTCCTCTTCACACATCTGGGTAGGCAGAATCTGTCTGGTCTTTTAACAAGACAAATATACCTGAACTTCAGTCTCAGAAGGATTTCCTTTTGTAGTTTCTTTAGTTTAAATTGGGAATATGTTTGACTTCATCAAGATCAAATATAAGCAAGCTAGTTGAAAGGAGGACTACATGTTCACCTCTATTAACCACCATTTCATAATACTGTTCATGAGAAAAAGCATTTGCAAGACTGTGGTCGCTGTAAAAGAATCTGCAGCACAGATGATCCCAAGATCAAAGTTCACACTGTAGGTTTTTCATAAGCCTGCACCAGCTGCAGCAGAAAACCCAACATCAGCAGCAGGACGGTGTCATCCGTGCACCCTGCCACACACACACACTGCCTCCCTGCGAGCATTACCCCAGCACCACAAACAGGCTGCTGAGACTGCGTTGGGGCATTTTCTTCAAGGAGCAACCCTTCACAGCTCAGGAGTTAAAAGATGCTTTGCATTTTTCAGACTGCAGCAGATATGCCAAGACTAACTTGGTGTCATGAGTAGTATAAAACAAGAGACCAATTAGGCTGTCTGTATAAAACACGTTTTTCTCTGTCGAAACTACTGTCTAACTTTCTCCCACAATTTACCACATATTCAACATGACTTGAAAACTCAAAGATCTTAGAGCTTCAGAAGCATTTGTGAAGGGTATACACGGATCAAAACTTCCCTTCAGCTAGACTAACATGAGAGATAACTATCATGTTATAAAATAACATTTGAACTACACAGACTGCCTGCATTAGTGGATGAGTTGTCCTAATTCAGGCTCCTTCTACACTCTGAGACATCAACCAACTCAAATTAAAATCTATTTTACTTGGGTTTCCCTTGCTTGCTTGGAGCTGGAGGTGCTGCCAGGAGTGTGTGTGCCATGAAGACAATCCCAAAGAAACCAATTAGCCCCAGCAGCCGCACTGCAGTAACTCCCAGTTAAGCACAAGGAAGTTATCTGGAGACTGACAGAGGTTATTATATACCAGATAATTTATGGGGTTTCAAAGAAACAAAACAGCTATCAAAAAAAAAAAAAAAAAAAAAGTACAATTCAGAGAACTGTGTTTCATAACATACATTCAAAATAAGTTCTGAATCTTTGGATGACAAAGCACAAACTTGTGTAATTTTGTTTACAATGAACTCAGTAAGACAGTGATTCCTGCTAAATGGCCCAAGTTGCAGAATGGCAGTAGATGGCATTAAGGTTTCACAGGAGAAATACGTAAATGTAAACTCTAAGAGGACATGAACCAATAAAAAATAGTTGTATATTAGAGTAACTAGTGTTATATAAGGGAACCCTGAACTAAGTTTTTTCTGCAT
>JAUBNY010000965.1:8072154-8095480 GCA_032275445.1 Crypturellus soui | reverse complement strand
TGACATTAACTAAATCATCCCACTATACAGGGATCATTCTTATGTTTGTTCTTATGCAGAAGCAAGATGAACATGAAACAACAGAACCAAACTTCTTCATAAAGCAAAAAAAAAATATATAGAAAAGTTCATCAGAATACGAAATCTTCATTTTTAAAACTTCTGAGCGAGCTACATTTGAAAGTACACCAAAATTCTGAAACTTGATCCCCAAATATATAGCGTTTATTATTTCAATTATTTTTAAAAGTTGATTGACAGTAAATCAGTTCTTGAATTCAATGTACGAAGCCTCAACCTTTCAAAAATATACCTACTAAAAATGACAAAAAAAAATTAGAGGCTATAAAAAGATAAGCTTCACCCCTTATGCATCTTTCAGTAACAGTGAAAGCAAAATGAGGTGCTGATTACTAATGATATAACCTACCACTTCATTTTTACACACTGAAAAGGAATCCTCACAGTCCTATACACGCTCCTCTGTGTTCATAGGAGGGAATGTCTAGCTGATATTATTAGGGAATGAGAGTTCTCAGCTCTTTCTCAGCTTGACAGGAACTCAATTACCTTTTTTTTCCCATTAACAATGCAAACACAATTAAAAAGAGCAAGACATCTTTATTTGGATTGCTAAATTCATTTTTGTAATAGCAGGAATGATTCTTGCATACCAAACAATTTAAATGCAACATATTGTTTTGTGACTAAGGAAGAAGCTCTTTTAAGCTCTTCTGAACATATTTCTACATAACTTAGATTCAGTAAGCTGCAAAGGTCAGTAAAGCCAGTGTCTAGTCTGATATACCATGCAAACAAAGCATAAGGTAGAGAAGTTTCAGACTTACGTTTCTCATCATCAGCATGTACTAGAGATGCTGCTCTCGACAAAACATCCAATGGAGTCTCCATTCCTCACTGAATCCTAGAAAATTCAGAGCCAAAGTCTTGAACTGTACAAAGTTACAATAGTATACAGTTATTTGGCATTAAATTGCCAATGCTAAATATGCTATCATCTTACCTACAACCACTACAAACTCATCTTTACCTACACAGATTATCCTCTTTCGTACTGAAATAGTTCAGTATTAGAGAAAATGATTTCTGGTCCCCCTAAATTTGTTTTCTTTGGTGATCTCTCTCTTTCTCTCTCTGTTGTTTTCAAAGAGTGAACTTCCAGAATGATTACCACAACAACATAGTAAGCTACTTGCTCCAGCATACACGTATCTGGTTTTGTATAAATAATAAAGGAATGATAGGGGAAGAATTGAGAAAATCCAGACTTCTGCTGCATTTTCATGTTATGCTAGCAGAGATTTTGTTTAAAATACATCATTACTGAAATCAAAGAAACATCACTACCAGCCTTCCTAAACAGTCTTCATTCAAAAGGAACCAGAACACCAATTCTCAAGCACTAGGCTGAAGCTGATGGCCACTGTTCCTGTACTTTGCAGCAGGTTAGCTGCTTTAGCTTGTTGGCTTATTTTTCCCTCCCACATGCCTGTCTTCCACACCAATCAATAGCAACTTCAGACAACATTCAAGGATGCAACTCATCTGAAGTGGAAGAGACAGATGGCCTGATTACCTGCTTCAGCGTAAGATTGCTTTAGTTCCATAATATTCAACATGTTATCAAAAACTTTGTTAAAAAGCCAACAGCTTTTGTGTGATTGTTTTTAGGTAAGAAGGCAACAGTATAAGCAGAACTGATAGGTAAATAGGGAAAGAATGAGTAAAATCCAAGATTGCTAACAATTTGGGCTTTTTTCTCCTTAAAAATATGTTATTCTGTTGTAAGAACATAACTGTTTTTTTAACTTGCTTTTCAGCATTACTTAAAAAAAAAAAAAGGGTAGTGGCAACTACAGAAATCTCAAACATATGTATGTAGACTTAACAACAAGCATATGTTTGAGAAGCAATTTCCTTGATTTTGCACTATAAATAATAAACTTTATCCATCATCTCTCTTCCTAAATAAAGTCAAAGACTTTAAAACTAACCAAAGATTTTAAAAGTTATTTTTAAAAATATATTTTAAGCTTTCAAAAATATTTTCAATAAAGAACTAAATCCAATCTTGTTTCCATAGGAGTATACAAGAAGAGAGATACTTAAAATACCTAACTATAGGGGTTTCAGGACAAGGAAAGTTCTTTCTCCCTGTCAAATTCAGCCTTTGCTAAAGAGCAATATTTTTAAAAAGCTAATAAAAAACATTTAACTTTTTATTTAAAGATGGGGTAAAGGGGTAAAAGTTTTAGAGAATGAAATCTTAAATTCTTACTCTAGTAAGTCATCAGAAAGCACATCTTTATATCACACTTTCCTAAACCAAAGCCAACAGTTTTCTATAGAGAAGCCTTCATCCTTCTATTTTATATCTTAGGCCCTGAAGCTTCTTTTCTTCTGGTGTTTAAAATAGCACCACTTATTTCTCTCCAGACTGTTCATCACTGACTTTCTCATACATATTCCCCTAAGAGAGTAAAAATTTACATGGAAATCTTTTGATTGAGACATGTCTAATCAGATGATGCAGCTATACCAAACTGATACTTTTAAGCATCAGATTTAGCACTAACCAGCTTCAGGCTACGTTTCAAAGAAAGTAATAAAAATTTTTTGATCAACTCTTTACAAAAACTCTCCTGCTACAGAATAATTACAGGTCTGCCTTTCAGGAAACACAAATTACTGTTTTCTTTAAATTTTTCACTACTTTTCAAATAATAGGAGCAGCAGATGCTCAGTCCCTTCCCAGAACATGCTCCTAACAAGAGAATTAGCTAGTGACAGAAGTCCATACTGAGAAGGAAATAGGAACCAAGTCTTAATTCTATGCAGGAAACTAAACACTTTAAAAACAACTGCAGTAAAACTCATATTTTTATATATAAACACTAAATAATTTTGTGGCTTTACATATCCTTAGAGTTTACCCCATATGAGAGCTATAGAACGGCTTCTCAAAGAGTTAATGTCTTACAGAGAATGCTGTGCCCAGATGAGAGCAGCTAAGGCTGCTGCTGAGGCAGCTAAGGCTCTGTGGATCCCAGGCTGCGATTCCACATATGCTGGGAGTTTTTCAACATGCTGCATGCATTTGCAGTTATGAAAATTATCTTCTATAAGCTATAAATTTGCAGGGTGTTTTGCAAATGATATGGAAATATCCTTCCACCCTTAATTAAATAAGTGATAACAGTTCAGAAAACAAAAATCACTTATGAAAATGAGAGTGGAGGAATCTCTACTTAGATACTTCAAAGCCCAATTTCCTCCCTGCAAGGAGAGCAACTGTTGCAGCTACTCTACAACACTACAACACCCTGCAAAGAACAGCCTGATCGCTCTCAGTAGAAACTTGTCTCCCAAATGAAAGAATAGTTTCATTTCCAAGGCTTTACCTGGTTCTTGGTCTATCACACAGATTTCAGACATAAGCCACTTATGCCTTTGTGTGACACAGAAGCCTGGCTGTGCTGTAAGAACTGACATGACCGCAAACTGGACTCTCATCAGGAAAGAAAACATCCCTGCTAAAAGTACAACACTTGAGCCTATGTGCAAGAATGACTTTATACCCAGACCTCAAAAGGGAATACACAAGGCTGGCAGAATACAAAGTACACAGACTTAATTTCCTCTGGATAGATCTGACAAACACTGTGGAAACACTCATACTTACTGCATAACTTTCACTGTCAGATATAAAGAGAAGTGAGCCAAAAGCACCATTCTTATATATTTTTTAAAGTATCTACTTTTATATTAGCTTAATATCTTTCCTATTCTGTTTATCAAAGCTACTGTTTCCACTCAGCACTCTTCTATTCTGTCATGTCAACAGCATCACAGCAGGAAAACATTCTGAAAGACAGTAAAAGTATTAAGGAGTCGAATGTCAAATCATATTTAAGAGACAAAGCACCTGAAAGATAAACCCAGTTACTAAACATTGCAGTAACGTTTATCCACCAGCAAGTTCTTTACACAACATCTGCTTTTGAAGAACTTCGCACTCACTGGGTAAACAAAACTGGACGCTACTTTCTCCCCTCCTTTGTAGGCTTTTGCAAATACCAGACACATCAGAGCACTCTCAGCTTAGCAGTACCTAACCACTAACATTTTTGAAGACAAGAGCAACAGAGAACTTAAAGCTTCTGAAAATTAACAATGAAGGGGGTTCATGCATTTTACCAGAAGCAGCTTCCAAGCATCAAGGAATGCACACAGGGAACAACCCAAATATTGCTTGCTTGAAACATAATTAAATGGAACCAGAGACTAATGGCAGACTGGACAATGAGACATTCACTGAAACCCACAGAAGTTATTATTCACAGTGGGAGCATGCCAGAAAAGATTTGAAATAAAGACAGGAACGTTAAATTTGAAAGAACAAAAAGAAAATTGTGAAGGAATAGAGAGCAAAGAAAACTATGAGAGATGATGTTTGCGGCAGTACTCTGGGTGGATTTTGTCCACCCATATTTTGTCTAGACAGGATCTTAACCAAAAACCGAGTTAAGAGATGACAGAACCAGGAGTAATGAGAACAAAAGGCCTGCACAAAAGAGGTGCTACACAGAAAGAAATATCAAAGAGTGGGACATAGCTTGGATATGAGGACTTAAGAAGAGGTTGCTTGGACTACAGGCCTGACTGGCAGACAGGATAGCAGCACGGTTAACTGCCACTACAAACAAGTTAGTAGGAAAGGTCCAAGAGCAGATACTTAGATACCTCTTAAACATGCTGAATATGCACTGGAGGCTCATTCACACAATGTCAGAGAGAGAGAGAGAGAGAGAGAGAGAGAGAGAGGCTGAACATTCAGAGAATGTAGACTTAATTCGTACCTGCGGCAGAATTTCAGACAGTGGCTGGAAGGAGGCAAAAAGTGGCTCAACAACAAAGCCCTTTGTACCAACAAAAGGCAGCAAGGCAGGAATGGTCAGACACGCAAGGAACAACCAAGGTGGGAGGCAAGAACATATGGAAAACAAAATTAATTGAAGAACATGGTCAAATAAGTCAGAAGTAGCTGGCTTCTAGGAAGATAACTAAAGTACTTTCTAGCCAAATGCAGAAGTCATTGGAGAAAGAGAGGTATCTCCACTGATTTCAATGTTAAGAAAACTAAACTGAGGAAGAAATCCAGACATTAACTAATCAGATCAGGCAAGGAATTTACAGACCAAAGCAAGATAAAACAACAGTTTGATGTAAAACAAGTTCAGGATCTTTTAGTTTTAAGATAGGATAAAGTAAAGAATATCTGTACTATAAAGGAAAAAAATATTCACATTGTATCCAAAACACCTCCACAAAAGCTACAACACGTCTAAATTTCTTCAACTGCACCTACATCAGAGCTTATTTACAGAAAAATAAATCTCAAGTTGAGGTGCTCAGAGCAAATGCTGACTGTAAATGTGTAGTGGAGATTGTGATCACCATCAGCCAGAAATCATCTTTCTGCACTTACAACAGTAAAATTGTCATAGAGAGCTAAGGCTATTAGGCCAAAGGAATCACCAAAATACCACTTATACATATATTTATTCTGTATCTTGTATTTTTACCTTGTTTGTTTTGTATCTGGAAAGTGTGTTTGAATGGGCCAATATTGAAACAGAAATGGTTTAATAATCTTATGAAATTATAAATACTAAGCAAAAATTTCAAATTGTACTGTGTTCTTTTTGCTTCCTTGACATACAAATCCTCTTTAACAAGGTAACATCCCCACCCCAAAAGCTATTAACAACTTCACCTGAATTCAAAGTAACAGACATCAGAAGCTAAAAGCAAAAAAAAAAAATCTAATCTGACCACATCTTGTTTCTGCAAGATGGTTCAGTTCATCACTTAATACTCTCTTGCAAACGTACCATGCAACATCTAACCATAATAGCTGGAACTGAACAGGAACTACTACTTTTAACAGGAAACCTTCAGATAGATGTAGCTGAAAACAAACATACCCTTCTCAGTGTCTCTAAAGCGGGTTAGTCATCAACACTATACACATTTAAACAAGAACCTCCTAATGCCTAACAAAGTGCTTCTCCAGTAACATCCCCCCGAAGTCTCTATCTACTGTTTTCTATCATCTTTTAGACAGCAGTCACAACTCTGACTAAGCTAGACTGTCATTTATACCTTTTCAGCACCACCTGGTGTAAAGGCAGGTGGCAACCTTCACGCTGTTGAGTGTACCTTAGTTGAGGGAAAGGCAGTCTGCAAAGGACAGCTCTACAGCCTGTCCCCCAGGATACTTGTGCTGGAGGCACAAGCAATTCAGCAACAGTTATTTCAGCACAGCCTCAAAAACTTCAACCAAATAAACAAGCAAACCTCAATGGAGACGCATGTTACAGCCCTGCACAAGTTCTACCCAGAGTCTAGCACATCAGATTCGTGTTTTATTTGTCTCTTAAATGAGCTCTCATAAACACAGCCTGATCCCAATATGATTGGGATCAAACAAAAGAAAAACATCCGCATTGGAATGACATAAATCGAAGTAGCCTCCGAAGTAGTTTGGAAGGTAGATAATAAAAATACAGATCAAGAAGCCTAAGGAACAGTCTAAAGGGGTAAAGAGCAGAGAGAAAGATTAGTGCTAGATTTTAGGCAGCTCTGTATGTAACAGCATCGCAGTCTGTAAAGGGAACTTCACAGAGATTTCACTACCTACAGACAAAACAGTCTTTAGCAAACCGTTTCTCTGGTGCTAGAGCAAATCTAAGAAAAAGGGTCATCAGAGAATTCTAGAACCTGCGATCTGTTACTTGTATGTGGTTTAAAGAAACAAACAAACAAAAAAAACACCTCCTGTTCTTCCTTACACCTGATAATGCTGAAGCACTAAGAGAGCAGAAGGAGAGCGTACTGGCTTCACGCCTTTCTCCAGTATCGTTATTTTGTTTAATTCCTGTATGTTACAACCTCCAAAGGCAGCATAGCACTGTCGCTACAAACTGATCACACCTTAGAAACATCCTACGTACAGATAAACGTACTCTTAAAAAAAAAAAAAAAAAAAAAAAAAAAAAAAACACTACGTACTAGTAGTTGAGCTTGGTTAGATTTATAGCAGCAAAGACCAGAAATATATATAAATAAGAAGCGTCTCCCGGCCGGAGCTGCGGGGAGCCGCGGACCGCCGGCCCTGCCCTGCCCTCACGACCTAACGAACGCCGCGGAGCGACCGTTAGCGCCGCCGCCAACAGCCGCGCGGCCCCTCCCCCCGTCCCGTCTCCCGCCGCCTCGAGACACCGCAACTCAGGGGACGGCCCGGGGCTTCCCCGCGTGGCTTCCTCCGCGGACCAAGGGCACCCGGCGCTCCGGGGCCTAGGGCCCCCGCAACAGCACCTGCGCCCGCCGTCCCGCCGCGGAGCTCCCGCCCGTCCCGCCACTCACCAGGGCGCTGCGGGCGAGCGGCGGCGGCTGCCCGCGGCAGCGCGGCGGAGCGCGCGGCTCGGCCGGCGGCGAAGCGGGCGGCGCCTTGTTTACTGCTGGCCGGGCCGCGGCGGGGCGGCCCCGCGGCGCGGAGCAGAGCAGGCGCGGCCGAGCCCGGCGCCTCTGGCCCCGGCGCCGCTCGCTGCTGGGGCCCGAGAGGAATCCCAGGAATGATGGAATCCTGCGCCTAGCAGGTGGGGAGAGCGCGGCCGCCCCATTGGCTGCGCCTGCCTATGAGGTCAGCATAATTAGGGTAATGAGCTGCTGACATCACATCCTCGCAGGTAGCGCCGCGCTGCGCGCAGGAAGCGGCGGATGGGCCCACGGGGGCGGGGCCTGCGGCGAAGGGCGGGGCTTCGGCGGAGGCGGAGTAGGGGACCGCAGAAGAGGGAAAAAAAAAGAATAGCTGTATATATATATTTATTTTTATATTTATACATATACAGCTAAGTCGTGCAAGGAGGTAGCAGATAGCACAAGCACAAGATATAGAGAAAGAGAAGAGGCAATGAGAAGTAAGCCCCCGCTTTCCAAACTAATTCAAGATCTCACATGATATAACAGAGATAAGAAAACCACCGGAAAGTTCTTATTCCTGGATGGCTCCCAGAGGAAAAGGTAGACTGTTCCTCTCTCGAACTACATTATTTGTGTAGCAAGACATTAAAATACTGCAGTATTTTACACTACAGTATTTTATTCTACCAAGATACTCTAAAGGACCTGATTATGCTGTCCAAGACAGAGGGAAATTTACTACAGAGCATGGCAAAGCACTATACACATGTTCTATTGTCCACTGTGAATTAGAAAACACTGTGGAGAGTTAGGTTCAATAATGCTACATTTTACAATTACAAATGCTGTAAGGAAGTCAAGTTCTTTTGGATAGCTCTCAAGAGTCTTCGCAAAAGGAAAGGAAATGACAGCAGATAGACCTGAGCACAGTTGCCTACTGCTTCAGTGTAAGAGTTAGCCTTGCGGATTCATAGCAGAATCCAAAAACAGCTAAGATGCAAAATGTCTCAGTACAGCTCTGTTCATATTATTTTTCCTGTCACCTCTTCCTCCCTTGTCTCGGTGTAATACAACATGATCTTTCTTTACTGAAGGAAAAAGAAGCAGGTTTATTTTAGATCTTAAAACTTGGATTTATGTATAAGGTAGTGGCAGGAAGACAGCTCCTGCATTTACACAAAGGTGCAGCCAAAGCAAGAACCATGGCCAGAGGTTGGAGACTGCAGGGAATGCAATGGGCAAAGATGAATTCGTGAACCCTGAGATATTTTAATTCCCTGTAAGATACAGTCATACAGTCTCTGCTTTTCAATTTAATTTTAAAGATCAACCAAGATTATGCAAAAGTAACTGATATAGAAGTTTTTTCACATCCCTCTAAGGACAGGTCATGAGATGAGGGCCACCAGAAGCTAGCCAGAAAACACATTCCAAACTGTAAATGAAATCCAGATTCAGCCTCAGCACATACAGTGTATTTAACGCTGTTTTCAGATGATGAAAAGCTGAAAGGCAAACAGCCTAATAATAGACCTATTATATTTTATAAAAACAAGGTCTTAATGTATGATATTTACAACAATATATGGTAACATGCTTTTTCCTTTTTTTTTTTTTTGAAGGTATCATATGAAGACTACTGGAAAATATTTGGAGGAAAAAAAAAAGGCAACACTGATCTGAAAAAAAAAAAAAGGCCACAAAAATACTATGAAATATGGAAAGTAAAACTGCAGACACCGAGAAAAGATGTGACAAGAACACTGGTACCTATCACAAGGATGAATTACTCTAGACTAGTCAAATATTTTTAATATTGGGGGGGTGGAGGGGGAAGAAAAAAGTATGGCATTCCTGGTTTTAACTGCTAGAGGAAAAGAGATAGAAAGGATTTCTCTGCTTAAAGAGGCAGAGTTTCTGAAGTGAGAAGAGCTTTAAAAAGCAGAGGTCAAAAACACTTTTAATCCTTTGCATATGCTATGACAGCTCCCAACTAAAGTTTTAGAACAGGGTATTCAAACATCTTCAGAGGAGTCTGAGGGAAGCTTTCTGGGAAAGAAAATACTATGCATTCCTGGGCAAACAAGGCTAGTACAGACAGACTTCCTCACCAAAGTTAGGAGCCAATGCTTGTTAATGCAACAAAGTAAAGTGCAAATTAACTGTCAGATGTTGGAAGTCTCTGATAAACAAAACTTACCAGCTAACAAACTGTATGAAAGCGTTGCTGAAACTGCTGAACTGAATGCATGCTAATATTCAGACATGCTGTTTAAAAGACAAATTCACAAATCAATACATCAGAAACAATCTCTTACTTGATTAACTGTATTTTCATTTGAGTGCTCTAATTTGTTTTGCATATACCTTAGTACTGGATGCCATCAACCATTCTTTGTTGACTCTGACACCAGCATCAGTGTATTTTGTTCTAGGACTAGAACAGACCAAGGTAGTTAACTGTTTCTCTGCAGCTGATGTAAAACACAAGTGCTTCATCCAGGCTTAGGCAGACAGGTGAAGAGTTCAAGATGTGATTTATATCCCAGAACAGACTCAGTTGCCACTCCTGGTCTCTGTGTATATTATTATGGGAAAGTCAGTGAAATTCTAGCAAAAATAGACACCTAGCAATATTTCTACAGTTCACAGCAATACAAGAGAGCATGACCTAACCAGTGCACAAAAGCTAAAGGACTGCGAATAAGGAACATACAACAGAAAGTTGAGGCAAAGTTACTAGTGTTTCATTTTAGGAACAATCAACATCTACCTTTTTTGTTGTGGAACATTAGCACAGTTGTATGGAGAGACAGCAGCATTTCATTTGCAACACAAGCAGCTAGGTCATTTCTGAACATGATTTGAGAGATTTTTTTGAACAGTTAACAGCTTGGAACAGTTTAAACAGAGTGGGGAGAACGGTCTGTTGAAACGAGGAAAAAAAGGGTTTTATGTTAAGTGCAGTTGTGGTCTGTAAGAAAACGGTTTGTTTAAAATAAACAAACTACTCAATCATTTATCTTGGAATTATTATTTAAATGAAGCCTGACATCTGTTCCATGACCAACCAAGAAAATAAAACATTTCTACTATGATAATAGCTGGCAAAAATAAATGTCTTGGGCAACTATTTTGTGATCTGTAGACCACAGCAGTGATGTGCCTTACTAGTGTTAACTAGACAAGGATACTCAGAATGTAGAAAGGGGCTCAAACCTGTATTGTCAACCTATTCCCAAGTGATTTCAGCTCATAAGCTCAGCAGCAGGGGGCATGTGCTGTGTGTTGCTTCAGTCAACAATACACTGTAAAGCTACAAAGAGAAAGGATTTTTTCTTTACGTGTCCATATAAGGCAGTAATTGGCCAGCTAGCATTCACTGCCTGTAAAGACAAATTTATCCAACTCCTTCCCATTTCTTACAGCATTTTTACTTTTGTTTCTCCAAACAGCAGCAGCACAGTTTTCTGTAACAATGCACAAATACACAAGTTTACCCTAATTCTGAACAGAAATGCAAAATATACTAATAAAAACTCTGCAAAGATTTTTATTGTGTCACAAAGCAAACATTTTCCAAAGCTATCACAAAACACCATTATCTATCACAAGCATCCTTAATAATGTCATTACTTCATACCATCAGTATAGTTATAATGCATCCCTCTAACATCATCTTTCAGTAATTTCATAAATGAGTTTAAAAATGATCTCAAAATACATCTTACCTAAAGCAAATTACACAGCCTTGCACGTAAATATTTCTTCCTCAATGTTAACAACTGCTAGACTCTGAATCTCGACCATCTTCACTGTAAGAAGCTAATTTGCACTGCACCTCAAAGCTATCGTACATAGAAACACACCCAAACTTCCAACAGTGTAGTTCGTAAGATTTAAAAAGACACTAAGTTTTTTTCATTTAAAGATAGTTTATTTCATTAGAACATAATATGTTAAACTGTAGTTATTCCAGACAGACAAGTTGATCCAAACTCTAAGTTGATGGAGTTGGTTAATTTATTACCAGCTTCAAGACAAAGCTTGCCTTCATAATTGTCTGCCCCATTATCCAACAGAAGATTAAAGGAGACAAAATAATTTCAGTAGGATCAGAGTTATAACAGCAGTATAATCTTCAGGCAAACAAGAGATACTTCAGAGCAAAAAAGAAACAAGAATACCACTAATTCTGTTGTTGCAGAACATTCAACTGCAGGTACTTTTTACTTGCTTTGTTCTATAGGAGAGCAAGGTTGGTAAATCAGGTCACTGCAAAATTTTATGAAACTGCAGTATGGAGTGACAGAGTGGCTGTTCACCCAAATTATAACTGTATCAGAAATATAAGAATATTAAGGTAAAGTCTCTTATTTCAGTAGTACATAATGAAAAGAAAATTTATCTTCTAATATTTGGACATGTCCAGTAGAAGTGACCTTGAAAATGAAGAATGCTTTGTCCTCTACAAACACCTTACCCATTAAAAACTAAACACACACACACACACACACACACACACACACACACACACACACACAGAGATCTGATGTTTTAACCTTCAAAGCCTGTTTCAATTTCAATTCTATTTTTAAATTAATTGCTGGGGAAAGGCATGAGTCACAACTGAGGTTGACCCCACTACTCCCCCTTACTGGCTACTTGCCAAGTTCTATGTTTGTTCTAAGGTTTCCCAAGTCAGAACAGGCTGTAATATTATTTCTTCAATCAGTTTAAAGTATTTTGACCTCACAGTTCAACTCCCTAGGCCACTCAAGAAGAGTAGCCTCCATATCCATATTTATTTCCCCAGTTTGGCAAAAGTTTTCCTCCCCCACAAACACCAAGAATCTATAGGATACTATAGGGTCCATGGAAAATTCAGCTGCATGCTACCTACAGACAGGTGTTCATGATAATGTTGCAGCTGCTAGTCCAGTTCACTGGCATGCAAGGTCAACTGGATCTAGAGAGAGATCTCTGAAGCACAGGTGAGAACTACAGGCTCGGCAGTTGCATCAAAGTCAGGTGCACTCAGTGTAGCAGTTATTTGAAGGATCACAAAGTTAACCACCTGCAGGAACTCCCTGTTCAAATGTGTGGAAAAGGAGGGGAAATGAGCCAGCAGTAAAGAACACACCATACACAAGCAGAGTAAATCATCATCCTGTATGGCATCATGATCACTTCTGTGTATTCCCCCAAACCTTAATTTTAGAAGCAGTCACACACATGCAAGTTAATAGACACTATGCCACAATTAAAGACTGTAAAGAGTAGTGGAACCAAAAATCTATGGATTATATATCCAGTCAAATTTTGATTTTCAGCTCACACTGTGTTGGCTACTTATTCTCTCTAAAGCACGAGCTAACAAGAGTCACACCTGAGTGATGGGCTGATCTCACAGCCAGCTAGGCCCACATTGCAGACTAGTCTATGGAAACCTTGAGTAGTTTGAGTATGTCCAGATTCCTCATTACAAAGACAACTTTTAAGGCATGAAAAAATAAATCATCTGCTTAGTTGCTCTTAATGAAAGCAGTGTTACATGTGAGAGAACAGAGAGAGAGAGAAGAGGGGGAAAAAAAAAAAAAAAAACAGGCTGATTGAGCAGGAAGCAATATCCATGCTGCAACAGCCAGGACCCAGCAGTGTCTGAAGACTAGTATGAAAGACCTGAAAACTAATCAAGAATAGGAATAGACAAAGAAATGGATGAACAGGGAAATTGAATAGGAGGGTATAGGCAAGAAAGGTACAAACAGAATTAAAAGCTAATCTGGCTGATATTGTGAAAGCAGCAGCACATCTCATTGCAAAAAGGGTAACATACTCTCATGCACTAATGTCCTGAGCAGCAATCACCAGTTACTTTAGTGGATTACAGCTGTATGACCAGAAGAAATCATTTCCACATACTGTTGAGAAACTTCAAACACAACTAACATGTCTGAAATCAATCCCTCTTCTCTTAAAAAATTTTACATAGCAAAACGTTGTAATAACTGCATGAAGTATTTTATATTAACAATGGAGAGGAGTTCAGACTGTAAGCTCCTCGAGGCTATGATTCATTCATGGCTCTCTGCCAAAAAAATAAATACATTCAAGACCAATGGCCTCAAGGGGAAAGGTAGGCCACTTTTTAGAAAGTACAGAGATAAATGATTTACAGAATAGAATACAGTTTAAGATTTCAGTCTATACAAATGAGGAAGAACTTGCTCAAATCTCACAAAGATTTACTGCACAGACTTGAACATTGGCAATGTATCAACAGATGGAGTAAACTAGGAACTATTAAACTGGGATTTGCAAAATTCCCTTGGAAGAGCAAGCAACGACCCATTCTAATGCTGTACACAAAGAAAGTACATGAAGCCAAATCAAGATACGCAATGGATACTTTAGCCATGTCAGACAAACAAAGGCAGTTCAGATTACAGGCAAACTCTGCAGTAAAGCAACACCTGTAAAGTGAAGGACCAATTCACTGGCAGCATGACAAGCAGTTTAAAGGTTGGGAGGGTTTGACACTATACAGCATCTGCTGCACATAAAAGTGTTTAATTAACTGTTAAGCAGCAAGCCATACATTCCCATTTTTTCCAGCAGAACATTATTTATTTGGTAAGTGGCCCTACTTGGCTGGCAAAGTTCAGAACAAAGATAGTTGCTTCGCTATAGGATCTGAGGTGAACATACTCTCACACACCAAACTGATCAGTAATTAACTTCTGACATTTTGAAATGCAATTTCAGTTTTCATTTCACTTCCTGAAACACCAAAAAACACTTTAAAATACATATTACTTTAAAATTTAGGACTAAAATTCAGTATATTTAATTATACTGCCAATGGCATGTAAGATGTTTTCTTTAAAAGCTTACCTAAAATTCTAAGTGCATTTCAACATAAAATATATATACGTAGATGTGGATATATATTTAATTTCCTTTCATCCTCCAATGTAGCAGTATTAACAAATTTATTCAAAAGGTGAAATAAGTGAGCAAAATGTCCTCACAGGATTTTCTATGTAAGGTCTGGTGAATGCACACACACGCGCACACACACCCATCTAAGGTACCTTATTTCAATACAAGGGAAAACAGCCACAACCTCAAAAGGGCAAATAAAAACCACCAAAGGGAACAGGTTAGAATCTAATCTTCATTTGCTTGCAGTCAGTATCCCATAGGCAGTTCAAGAGTATTCAACTCTATAGATATATCACAGATTTTTAAATTACTTCTGTAGATTCAAGCCTAATCTGTACATTTTTGTTAGTCTCAAAAGGGAGTTAAATACATATTCCCCAATGGCAGGTATGTATGCATTTTAAGTCAATCAGGTGATTAAATGCTTTACTAGTAAGAACTCTCAACCAGTTGTTGGGCAGTACTGTGACACATGCTCGCTCTCAATCAGTGCTTGAAGCAGGGCAGTTTATGAGCTAGTGGTTTCACACCCTGTGAGCTATTTTTTGACCACCTTTTAAAAATGCCCGTCCTCACCTTTTCATAAAAAAAAAAAAAAAAAAAAAAAAAAAAAGGGTTCATCAGGAGAGTTTTGCTCAAACCTATTAATTCCTAGGATGACCCATGATGTAAAGCCTCACAAAATAACAACATTAGAGAAAGAAAGAACGAGCTCCTTGCAAGGCAGAAGCATCTACTTTCACTACTTCTCTCCCTTGTTCAACCCCTGCCCCAGTTTGGTCAAATTCCTTGTTCATTCTGGGGGTTAGTTTTTGCTTCATCTGTGCAGTACAGATGCCCTCCCTGCTACATGTCCCCAGTAGCTCCTATATTTATGCACAACATGTAGACAAGCTTGGATTCTTGTTTGAATTCTGGAAATATTTTAAATCCAAATATTAAAGTATTCAGTTAGAGAAACATAAAAATAAGGTAAGCAAGGAAAAATTTACCATAGTTTATAGTTTTTAAGACTTCATTATCTGATCACATGTTCACAGTATATCATAGATAATTTTTTAACAATCTGGCTGCAGCCACGGGAATTTTTAAAGAATCAAGCATATTTTCTTACAGTAATCATTTTGCAAGAACTAAATTCACACATGCATAAACAAACACACAAAGAGCAAAATACAGTTTCATTAACAATGATCTCTGAATTTGTCATGGATAAATTATCACCCAGCAGTGAATAAGGCCCCCCTTAACAAGAGTTAAACTAGATTAGGACCTTTCCTAGACAGTCTTAATTATAAGTGCGGCTACGAAAAGAAATCCCAGAACAAACAAATTCTGTCATAACATTAAAATCTTTTTAAAATCTGCTCACAATTCATACAGATGGTTATTTTTTTTAAGTTGCCCTGGTTCCAAAAGGAGTAAAGGAGTTAATACCTTAAATACTGTCAACTTTTTTCTTTTGGTATCCTTAAACTTTCAGGGGATGATCTTGCACATTTTTCTTTCCCCAGTAATACTGTGGCAGTACTGAAACTTCGCTAGCATCAAATTTGTACTGTTTTAAAAAAAAGGCTTTAGTCATATTGCCACCCATGCAAAACTTTCTCTGCAGTGTACTCCATTTGGGACAAAAGAAAATAAAACTTATGCCACTAGATAACCAGAAAAGCCAGCTCTGACAGCACTGCACTTCTTACCTGATATCTATTTCATTCAGAAGATCATTCCTCCATCCTGATTTTTTTTTCCTCATCCTGTTCATTAGTCCAAAAGTCTTGTATCTGTCTGGGTCTGTTTCTATCATTTGGATCAGTGCTCTCTATTCTTACAGATTTTCCAGTGAACACCTGAGTAAGTCAATAATACCTGATTTCAGATTTCTTTTTATCGGGATTTATGCCAAAATTCAAATTAGCATTTGTATGACTAATTCGAGTTTTCACTACATATTAAAGATTGTCTTTGGATAGGATATACTATATATGCAAGGCTTCTGGATTATCTGCTCTCCATACAAATAAACAAATCCAACTGAAAAAAAAAGGTTTAAGCTGTGTCTTAAATTTCCTAGCTCCATTTCTTAACAAAAACACTTTTCAGCAGGGTCTTTGGCATCTTACTAAAAGGGCACAGAATGCTAGTATCATGCTTACAGCTATTCTCAAGTCTAAGTCACTTCCTTTACAGAATATATGCCAGGCAAAAGGATAGTCAGCTACTGCTGCCCGGAAAGAAACGTGGGGGGATTTCGCTGACCACATTCCAGATATGTCAACAAGGGGTGAGCAGCAAGATGCTAGAAATCTGCCCACAACTTTACAAAGTCACCATTTTACCTTAACATTCTTATTCAAGCATTCTTATTCAAGAATGGAATCTCTTTTTTTTTTTTTTTTTTTTCTGACTCTGGATTCAATTTCTGCCATTTTAAACCCATTTTCACCTGTGATTAAAGCAAGTCTTAATGAGTTATATTACACACAAGGTATTTTTTCTGGTTTCACACGTCATCTTATAGTTTTGACTGCCCCCTCAGACTGCTCAAACAGAGAGCAGTCTGTAATTTCATTCTGGTAATTTTTCAGAGTAAGTTTTCTAAATAAAACAGAGTTTGAGAGATGGCCTTACTGTTCACACAATAGACAAGAAAAATAATCCAGCTCTTCAGGAAAAATATACTTTATTTTCCATTTTAACCTTTAAAATTACTTTTTCTTTGGTATTGCCATTACCTTAGATGCATGTTTGTGTCAAGTCTCTTCTATTAACAAAACCATCAGAAAAACACCAATCAAATCTACTTGGTTCAGAAAGAAAAACATTCTGCATAAAATAAAAGCTCAAGATCCACAGCATTACAAATACTGTCAGACACTTCCACCCTTTACCAGTAACATCAATGTGATGTCATGTGATGGTCCAGTTTCTTTAGTTCATTTACTTAAGCAAGGATGAACATTTTTTTTTTAATCTTCGTAGACAGTAGATATTTTTTTCTCATAATATCCTTGACTTGAAAGCACTTAGATAAAACTTCTCTTCAGCCAAACCCCCCAAAATTCTTCAGATCTGTACACAGTAGGCTGCAAAGGACAAGTGTTTGACTTTGCTTCCAAATATGACACTTCTGACAGTATTTGTCTGTGAGTTTGGTAGCTGTCATCCAAGTCTCATAAAAGGAATGTACAAATTTCATGAAAGGATCTGATACCTGATGAGCTCCTTAGTTCCCTAAATTGGAAATTCTCAAAACTTCTGTTCTCAGGATTTTACAAGTTCAAGAAAAATTTATACATCCTGAAGTCTGTCCTGCAGAAGCACACAAAAAAATACTTATAGAAAAGGATCTAAAGAAAATGTACTTTTAAGTGCAGAAATAACATATTTTAAAGTACATAATGATTTGAGGGTACATTCCAGTATAATCTAGTTAAAACTCAACAAACTCTCCAGTTCTGTGAGTCCCTGAGAATTAAAATGGACAGTCAATATTTTGAAAGCACCTCGAGTGTTTGGAAAAAGAAATGTACCAAAATACAGAAGATAAGTTTTAAATTTATAGGTACAAGTAATCTTTTGAACTCAGCACTTCTGAAGGTTGTCTAGAAAATCTAAGTTATATTGTACAGGAAACTAGTTTCAGCACTTACTCAGTAATTCTCTTGCCCTGATACCACCAAGTCTTCCCCACTAACAGAAATTTTTATTTCAGTGGTACAAATGGCCATTTATTAAAACAAACTTTTAAAATGTCACATTAGTCTTCTCAAGTAGGTGAAGTAGTACCTGCAAAATATTTGGAGAAAAAATACCATTTATTTACCCATATGTATAGCATGCTAAGTCTCAGGATGTCTTCTTTAACAATCCCTTTGACATTTTATATAATTTCTTCATACTATAAATTACAGACTTCTTCGCCCCTAAAAAGGAACACACACACAAAAAAGTCAACATTTAGAAAGACTATATCATATATTATGTTTTTTTACTACTTCATTTTCTTTACTACTTCCTTTACCTTATGTTCTCTATTACTACTTTAAGTAAAAGACTTCTCTGGAAAAATGACAATAACCTAATCCATGATTGAAGACATACAAATTAACTTTCTTCTCACATACATATACCTTTATTAGCATCAAAGCATGCAAAATGGGATAGGCTTAGTCCATTCTAAAGCCCTGATGATAACATTGCAAATGAACACAAAGATGTAGAGACTCAAAATAAAACTGTCTACTAGTACAGATAAAAGACTTCAAGTAATGTACATTCTTAAATGCCAACGATAAAAAGACTTTTAAACCATCCAATGTACTACAGATCCCAAACTAATATATTATTACACTTTTCAAGCAGTTTCTGGCTCTATGGCCACATAGCACATCCAGCTGAGTACGGCTGAATCAGGCATGGCAATGAATGCCAAGAACCTAATGGACTATATTATGCTGCGAGACACCAGAGTAGGACCATTTAGTGAATTCTAGACTGGTTAGCATGCAGGTTAATTAGGAGACCACATCTGTGAGAGGAATCAAGTTACTGAAGCATTTCAGCTCTTAAAACAGGACCAGATTTCTCAGATTAAATTAGGTCTAATCTTCAGGTTCTATAGCTGTGCCCAAGCTCTGTGGTCAGAATTTGACAGAATGAATAATATATATTTATATTTCCTATATATATATATATATATATATATATATTTCCAAACCCTTTTTTCTTCTGTTAAGCAGATTTTAGTTAGGCTTGCTTTGCAACTATGCAGTTAGGACCATACAGGCACTTCCTTGAATTTAATCTTGATAAAGATGTAGGGGGATCAAAAAAAATAAAAATCTTTTCATTTTTTTCAAAATTTTTTTCAAGTTTTTTCACCTATGTAAATAATGAAGCATGCCTATAATCAAAAAGTCCATAAAATTCTACCAAAGATGAGAAACTTTAAAACAAATATTGTTAGTGTTGGCACTTCAGCAGGGTTCTGAAAGTCTAGCCAGGTAAATGACTTCTTACTCTCTGAAAAGCGCAACTTTTCAGATTACAACGAAGTATAATGAACCCTTGCAAATCAAAAGCTGAAAATACATGTTTTAAAAGATGTTTGTGCTGCATTCATTTTATTCCTTACACACACAGATTAAAAAGTATGGCTCTGATGCACTATATTTATCATCAACTTGTTTTTTTCTGTTGTTGTTAAATATACCAGAATTTACCTGACAAGACTAATAGTTCACACAACTAATTAAGCCAAAAGCCACACAGTACGATGCATCATAAGCTAAGGAAAGATCTTCTGAAATTAATGAGGAAGCCAGACTCAGAGTTAACCATCTACTACATTGCACACCAGGGCGGGGAGGAGGGAGAAGGATATAGTAATATTTAAGATGACTCGATTAAGTACTCAAAGATAAAAAGACAAACAATATTTTAGTTGAACAATATTTTTGATATCAGTAGCCTACAGTGCCACAAAGTCAAATGAGCATGAGATAATAGGAAAATGCATGCTCTACTTCTGAAAGAATGTGAGGGAGAATAAGACGACTCTTACAAAAGGCATGCTGGACACAATCAGTTTTGCACTTCTAGCATATCTGGTTGCAATTTAAAAAGATGAAGTTTATGTTTTATAAGAATTCATACATAGAGATATTTTAAACTTACAAAGCCTTTGACTCCTATAGGTACACTCAAACTTTATGTATTTAAGAGGTATTTACTAGTTTTAAGCACACAAATGAAGTCACTATATTACTTATTCTGCAGTATCACAAATAACCAATATATAATCATAAAAAAAAAAATGCAGTGTCTCAGTTACCTGCATTACAAATAGGAATTCCAGACAGAATAAGGCTAAACTGTGCCAAGCACATTAATGTAAGGTCAAGGTCAAAAACCACCAGCAGATTTTTGGTAACTACTGCCCACCCTCCTAGGTACTATACTCCCAGTTTACATCCCCGCTTTGCAAGGATCAATGTCATCCTGCCATTCAAATAAAATCAGCATATTTCTTAAATAGGGGTATAGCATGTGTCAAAAGCACAGTAACACAGCAAATTACTGTCCTGCAGGACAGTACTTAACTGAGCTGGCGCTGTGGACTGCAAGCCAGCTTGTTCTAAGCTTGCCAACCCATTCTGCCTCCTGCAGCAGCTCAACATTAAGAGATTTTTCATTGCAATATTTCCCCCCTTCAGGGATCAGTTTACTGAACTCCACCCACCACAGCCTTGAACATAGCATCTTATGTAACAAGATGCTTAAATTTCTGCCTTTGTCCATCATGCTACAAAGCAAAACACAGGTTTATGCATACAGCTGGTTTCTTCTCAGCCCTCTAGCAGCCCTCAGGGTGATGAGTCACATGTGTAATAAAAGTTAACGGTTGTAATTATGGCTCAGTCTCAGAATCTGAAGCAGTTGGACCACATAAAATGTCTTTCTACTTTAGCTATGAATCTAAGACTTGGTTGTTCCACGTCTCCTTTAGATTTTTCCACTATATAATACCGAACAAAGACCTAATGCACATGGAATTAAGACCACAAAATTTCTGCATAAATATAAGTTGTGTCTGGTTTTGATTGAGGATCCCATGTTCCTTTTTTGGTACTGTGTTATATTATAGCCAAATTACTATCTTACAGGTCCACTAAAGTTTCCCTATAGAAAACCTGGATGTAAAACTCTATTTCCTTTTGAAATAGGCTAATGCATACACAGTGCAGTAGAGACAAATATTAATATATCGTTAGCTTAACATGTACAGATACATGCAAACTTTTTGCACATATTTACAGTGAAATGCAGTATGCAATATTTGCTTAGCCAGCTGATAAGTACAGCAGTTACTGCAGCATGTAAGTATCTACTGAGTATTATATATAATGCTGTCCTTTATAGTTAAAAGAAAATACTTCCTTCTTGAAAACAGTATACAAAGATCCCAATTCTAAAAAAAAAAAGTTATTCAGAGCAACTACAAGCATTTTTTTGTTAAATTAAAAGGATTTCAAACTATTGCTTCAACTGATTATTTAATTTGTAATATTTTATTTACAAGTCATTTACAAGACTTGAAGGGTTCCCTTGATAAGATACAAAAAAAAAAAAATCTAAGCTAAAAAAAGTACTAACATCTCATTCAGAAAGACTAAATGTAAGAATTTGTGCGTTAGTTCCCGAAGACTATGCAGACTCTGGTTATGTGAGAAAATAAATCAAATGATGGTGCCATCTCTAATAGGAAACAGAGAGGTAATCTCACCACAGACTTGAAAAAAAATATAGGCACATCAAAAACTAAATAGGGCATTTATCAACAGACAAAAATACAAAGCTTGAACTCCACTTTAAAACCACACTGGCAAAGAAAGATGAAAGAAGTTCTCTTAAATAGGTTGAAATTTTTTAACTGTGTGACTTTTCCAATGTTAATGCACAGCATGCCATCTCAATAAAAAGTATTCCTGATTTAACTTGCAGTTTAGCACTCTGTGGTACATTGGAGTGCAATGTTACAGGCCAGACAGTAAGCATTTAAGTTTCTTTATTCTAAGATCTAACAGTCAGCTAAGGAAATCACTTTTTGTCCCTGTTAAAGTTCAAGAAAAATGATGGCCAGATAATGAAAATGAATCTTTTCACAAACAGACCTAGGACAAAAGTACTGTGTCAGGTACTAGAAATAGAAACAAAAAACAAGCAGAGCTTATACAGTGGAGCCACTATTATCATGGTTTTCGAAATTTCTTGCTATTCCAGGTAATTTTCTTAAGAAAAAACACTGCAGAAGCATAGAATGGAAGAATCAAAGAGTCATAATTCTTTTCTTAAAGTCCCTACCAGAAAGCATAACATACTGCTTAAGGGGACAGAACATTAGACAAGATATGGTTAAAGAATAAAACAAAAGAAAAAATACTAAATCCTTAGAGACTAAAAATGATATTTGAGCACTTTCATATAACACACAAGTACTATGTGCTTTAATTTCTATGGATGAACCACAATTTTCTGTCTGGATGCAATATGTATATTATCTGAAAAGAGCCTAAATAAAGGGCAATCCAGTCAAACAGCATTGACTGCCCTCTAGTGACAAATATTTTTAATTCAGAAACTGCAAGACCTTTATTAAAAGGCACGCAAGATTTCTGAGATTCAGTCAAATATTTTTCTCTATTTGGAGTGAAATATAAAACAGATATAAGCAAAATACTCCTATTAACTCACTTCCAAGCCATTATCATCATCTCTCCTAAATTCCACTGAAGATCACAAAAGACCCTTAAAGTCAAGAAACTGCTAGAAATGCTCCTTTTGTAAACAGAACTCATTTCCCTGAGTACGTAATCTTTAAGTAACTCTAAAAGATCAATCCTGAATCCTGTTGCTTATGCAGTTTTGGCCAGAATCTGATGACAGTACACAAACATGCTTAAAAGGAGAACAAACAAAACCATGCTAAGAATAATATTAAATTTCTCCCAAGGTTCTGTAAAATTGAGTTCATGTTTGAGGCAAAGTTTCACAATAGGTTTGTTTTACCTTGATTCAAATTCCAAAGATTTGCTTTCAACAATAAAAACACTGATGGAAAAATATTGCTTAAATGTGTTTTACTCTTTGTAACTGGCTAAAGATACCCCTGGTTTATGCTACAGCAAAAAAACAATGCCACTCTATATAAAGTAAATATCAGCACTAAAGAGAAAAGACATTTCAAGAGTACCCACTTTCAGGTACACAAAGCTAAGAGTGCTGTAAAAATCAAAAGTCCTATTAAAATGTGCCCAAAAGTACTACTACTAATATGGAGTCTAGGCAATTGGTCTGAATATGGGCTGAA
>JAUBNY010000965.1:8051443-8062363 GCA_032275445.1 Crypturellus soui | reverse complement strand
ATTTGTAAATGGTTTTACAAATGATTTGTAAATGATGAAAAAAATCAAAATCAAAGCAGCAGCAAGTATACATACACTGCAAAAAAAAAAAGTCTTTTTAGTTAATATGAGATTCAAAATCCTTCATTACTTTTCTCAATGTATTAAGCTTTCTTCTTCATAAAGATAACAGCTGTCTTAGCCTATTTCATGCCATAATGAGTCACTGAAGATAGGGAAAAAGTAATTGTGCTGAGACAATATACTTAAACTTACATCCCAAATTCCTAATCAAAAGCATAACATTTTCAGGCTTGAACTGAATTCTCTCGCCCTCCCAAGAAAATATAACTTAGCATTGCTGCCATCTGCTGAAAGCACACCAAATAATGCTCTGAGCAAGGAGCACAGGCTTCACATTTTTTACAGCACCAACATAAAGAAAAAACATTTGACATTCTTAGCATATATGGTCAATTTTGCATAGATTATCAAGACAACAAATTACACAATAACTACATAGGAAAGCGGCTTTCATCCTTATAAGTATGAAAGATTTCCAGCTTATAAAAGATGAATATCATTCTTTAACATTAAAGAGACTTTAACTTAATACCATCCAGATAGTCAGAATGTAATATGGCCAGAACACTTTGGTTAATATATCTAACATTAGGTTTTTGATATAACACTTAAGGTCTACATTTAATTTCCCTTCTGAGAGACTATTTCTCTAGCAGAACGAAGGCCCTAAATCAGGTGATTTTTTCAGTGATGACTCAGGGATTAGTAAGAGCTAAACTACTAGTAGTAATTTTCCACCCCTGCAATTTCCTCTATTTTAAAAACAAATAACTGAACAGACTAACAGTTACCGGTTTTTGTAGACGTCCAGCAACATACAGGGTTTTCCAGTGAAATAAGTCATCAATCAAAGCATCGGTACTAATTACACCATATTTTATCATCTGAAAAGGCAAAATAAAGGGTTTAGAACAACCATATAGTTGTACTGCTTTTATTTTCTTGAAGTTACTATTTACTTACTATAACTGTCACTGATGCTAAAGAACATATTCCTAGAATTAGAAATTGGAACAAGAAGAGTCTCACAAAGTCTTTTGATAAAACCCAAATCATATGAATAATATGATAAAACCCAGCATCATATGAATAATGATAGGAGCTACCTAAATAAAAAGCTGCAGAACAGGTTTATTTCTTTGTTTTATTTTGTCTTGAATGAATTAAAGGTAACTGAAAAAGCAAGGATACGAAATAAAACAGGAGAAAAAACTATTTACTAGAGGAATGTTCAGCTGCAGTACTGACTGCTTAAAACAGGAAAGCTGAGTGCCAAAAATAAACCAGAATTTTAAAGAAAAAGAGCATGTGGACATCTCATGGAATATGAAAGATGATAAAACACTTTTTTTTTTGCAATTACTTTTTGAAAGTAATTAAATGATAAGATGCAAAAAGTCCTTTAAGATACTTTCTAGGAGAAAAGGAAAAATATCTTGCTACAGATAATTTATCAAATATTTTATATAGATATTTACCCCATGATCAATCTATAAAAGAAAAGATTTTAAAGCACGAAGAAATCTAGACTCTGAAGAAATCTGAACATGAAAACACAATCATTTATGAAAAATAATTTTGAAAGGTTATGGCCATATCTGTACAAGCAAAATATTGCAAGAGCTGGAATAATTCACAGTATTTTTTGTGAAGTAAAATAATAATAAAAAATAAATTATCAGGGAAATTTTAAATAAACAAAACACCCTGCATATTTATGGGTAGGATACTGGCGAAATGGTTCAGGAAGCTTTCTGCTTTCGCCCTCTACCGTTAGAAAATAACTTGAGGTTCTGCAATTCGGTTTGCATTACTAGAAAAAAAAAATAATTCTTAACAGTTTTTTAGCAGTCTGCAGATCTCAAATTTCCAAAGATTATCATCAGATCAATCTAGCCAACTACATCACCAATGTGATATGACTGGATCATTATAACATGAAATAAAAGCATAACAGGAGCCAAAAACAGCAACTTTCATAATAAAGATCATTATGTAGATTCTAAAATACAAATTCAGAATTTCAAGATTTCACAGGGCAAGGTGTCAGCCATTAAACAGTACACATGCCACTTACAATTTCCTATGTTAAATACTTGAATTTAAATCTCAAGCATGTTTAGAATACACTTCCCATTACAATATAGACAAATACTGAATTCAAATCTTTGTTTCTCCACAGATGTAAATAGTTAAACACTTTAGAGTGATCAAAATTGGTAGAAAGCAAGTGATAAGCAAAATAAATTCAGTTTCTGAGGTGCTTTGATGGCAAATTCCAAACACCTGCTCTTTTGCTTAATAATCAGAGTACTGCCTGTGGAAGTTGAGATGTGAATATTGAAGATACCACAATTTAAGGATAAACTACAGCGAGCAATATGTGCTTCCTGGACAGATATTAATTTTGAACTAATCAGCTCAATAACTCACACAAACATATTTAACTTAATTTACTCAAATTGTACTTACCCTACCATTACATGGCACTAAAGTATTGTAGTAAATCCCTGCTCCGTAGCTCTGTATATTACTTATCTGCTTTGGTCCCAGAACTTTGAGGAAGGAATAATGACTCCTGTTCTTCAACAAGTTCATCATATGCCACGTAACAGAATCATCAACAGCAAATACGAAGTCCAACATATTGTTCTATGAATACAAAGAAAAATCGTTACTTACGTGTCAGAAAGCAGCAAATGGTCACATTATTCTAATGTTCACGTAATATGCAACCACAGGCTAATCACTGTTTATATGATTAAAGGAAAAGCATAAGTATTAGCGTCATACGTAATGTAAAGGTTCTGGCAGGGAACCTAGTTTACAGTCACACAAAACAGCTTAAGTTGTCAGCAAAGACAATTTTTGCTAATCCACAAGACTATAGATGCACAGGAGATGGTGGGCAGATATTGCCCAGCAAGTTCTACCCAAAAGAAGACTGGCAAGTATGCCAAGGGCTGGGCTTCAGTGAACAACTGGGAGAACTGGCATCTTCTATGAATCCATTCAAACTCATGAACATAAAATGCAACTCTCACCTACGCACTTTCTTGTGTGGAAAAAAAAAAGCAATATTTCAAATAAAAATACACATAAAATTACTGACATCTGGCAGCAAGATGGCAATATATGATATACACATCATATTCACTCACTTTTTTCAATAATACAAACTTTCATGCAAACTCTAAAGGCTTATAACATAAAGCACATTTTTTTTTGGAAAAAAAAAAGTCACCTAATCCATAAACTTACAGGTTCTAGGTTTATAACCTGTTCCTACACCTACAATAACCTAAAATTGGCTAGTAACCGGGCAGCCTGCTAATTGCCTCATCCTCTCACTTTTTTTTTTTTTTTTTTTTTTTTTTTTTTTGTGAGGGAACGAAAGGTTTTTACAACTGGGACTTTTGCTGGAAAGGAAGAGGCAACAGGACAGCCGAGAGCGAGCAACGTTGGCGCGTGACCACTTCCAAATGGCCAAGCCCGCACAAGCCCCTGTTTCGCGGCTCCACGACCCCGCCACGGGCTGAGGAAGCGCCGGGGACTCTAACGGCGCGACCGCAGTGGTACTTTCAGACGCGACCAAAGGACCCTTAGGCGGCACCGGCACTACGGGTGCTCGCCAGGCACCCCAGGAGCCTCCTTTCCTCGGCTCCTATTATTTTTTTTTCCGCCAGTAAGTAAACAAACAAATAGGCGCATAAGCCGCGGTTTGGCGCCAGGGGCAGGTGCAGGAGAAGCGGTCTGCAGCCTCCGCGCTGAAGGAGAGCGGCAACTCCCTCTCCATCCCCTCCGCGGAGGCGGCCGCGCTCACCTCGCTGTGGACGGCTGAGGTTCCCGCCTGTTGGAAGACGCCAGAGCCATAGGCGAAGGCCAGGCTGAGCTCCTGGGGGAAATGCGCCAGCACTCGCCGGAACGCCACCCCCGAGCCCGCCAGCACCGGGGCCGCCATGGCGGCCCCTTCCCGCCCCGCGCTTTCTTATGGCGTGTTGCCCGGCCCAGAGAGACAGCAGCAGCGCGGGGAAGAGCGCGACAGAGCAGCCAGCGCGACGCAGCGCCGCCTGCCGCCCGGTCCGCCAGGACGGCCGTGGCGCCGCCGCCCGGCTCCGACCGGCTCGAACCGGCTACGGCCGGTCTGCGACCCCGCCTCTTCCCGCCCTTGGTGCTGCCCATCGCCTTTCCTGAGGAGGCTCCGTCGTGTAATGCCGCGACGGCCGGTGCTACCTCGCCGACCTGTTACATTTTCTGCCCTTTTAGCTCGCTTCCTTAGGTAACTGCAGTACTGCGTCTCTCCGACTATTATTTTTTCCTCTTTCCTTATTTATTTATGTCCCTGTACATGTGTGGATTTTTTTTAAATGATTTTCAGCTTCCCCCAGGATTTTTGGGGGCCCTGAGTTTCATACATCCCCCAGGGTGAGCAATTGGAAAGCCCACAGCATTTAATAATCACTAGGGAGTTTGTCTCACTCTGTTTAGAGAATCTTTCACTGAGCCTTAGTTCTAATTTTCACATCCAAAATAATATTTATTCAGACTCAATGTATTAAATGATTTAAAAAAATCCTTATAGATATCAAGCATAGTTTTTTGCCTCCATTTTTTTTTTCTCAGAATTCTCACTTTATGGCTTGAAAAATAACCCCTTTACACTGTAGGATGCTGTGAGGAACACAGTAGCATCTTTCAAAGTCTTCTGTAAGCCTGCTGAATTCATTGGAATTGCATATTTGCCTAAAACACGTTAAATACTTATATAGTAGAAAGTAGTGCTCTATTCTTGCTTATAAAGAATCAGTTGACTAAAAAGAACATGGAAGAAAATATCCAAAAATAGAGAAAATCTTAGCATTGTTTGCAAATAATATAAAAGCCTCTATAAACACTGCAAGTATTGTAATAAAGTGGACTTTTATCTTTCTCAAAATTGTCTCTTGGAATAACAAAGAATCTAAAGTCTCTAAAGAACTAGCTTTAAATAGGTTTGTAACTAGTTTTACTAATATAGCAAATCCTTGAGCCCTCCCTATAAGTAGCTTAATTAAGCATTCCTTTTCTCAATATATACTTCTAAATTGTGAGTGTGTTTGTTGCATTCAGCTGCAAGTGGTATCACCTGTCTGATAACTAAATAATCTAATTTGATTACTCAATTTAAGGTAGCTGAGAAGAATGGTATAAATGACCATTAGGTTTTTTTTTTTTCTTTTTTTTCCTCTTCTTTTTTCTCCTCTCTCCTCCTCCTTCCTCTTCCTCCTCCTCCTTTTTCTTTCCTTCCTTCCTGGTTACCCCATGTGAAGTGTTGTAGCAAAGCTATGAGGTATCTACTGTTTTTTATTTGCTAACTTTTTACAAATATGTTTTTCATTCTTTGTGTAGCTAGTTGCTGATTTAAGAAAGAAGTTTTTTACATTGTTTTCTGTATTTAAATTAGCAAATCAAAAAAGTAGGAAAGCTTGCTGCTAGAGTTACGTGGAAGAAAAAGTAAAATTCATGAAAATACTTAACTAAGTTAAGACGTTATATATGTCTATGATTTAATCGTGTAAAAGAGTGTTAAGGGAGTTAGGTTTTATATTGTGTGATGTAGATTGTAGTTGGATAGGAAAGACTTTTCTTCAATTTAACTTAGTATTCAAGGAAGTAATTTATTATTCAATGCAATTCTAAGTGTCTTTTTTGATTCACCTGGGTGAGTTTGAAACAAAGTATCTAAATTGGAAGTAATTCATAGTTAAGGAAAAGGGCATTATGCTTTTATGAAGTCACTGTGCTGAGTATATCATGTCTGTTTGTTTGAAAACTAGAGCTCAAAAATTACTACTGAAAGATAAGTAGCTCAAGTTTGACTACTCTTAATTAAACTGAGTTGTAGAAAGGTAAAAATAGCAGAAGCTCATGAAATTCCTTTTTACTTTAGGGGTAAATTGATGCAACTAATCCCAAAAAAGTATAAACAAATAAAAAAGAAGTTCCTTTTTGAAAAGGAACGGAAAGGTAAGCTTTCAGAAGGCAGTTCATATACTATTAACTAATACTTAAAAGTTATGGTAAAAACAAAATCTGTGAGAAGATAAACTCTCTGGAGCTTTTTTGCTCCAGACTTGGGGAATCCAGTGTATTGCCGAAGTGTCCATCTGAATCCTTACTTTACCAGCCCTAGGCATTTTACTTGAGGCCTGCAGGTAGATTTTAATATATTTTAAAGGCCCTGATTTTCATCTTTCTTACAACTGTGTTCTTCTGTGTATTTTATTAATTGGCTTTTATGCTTTATAAGTTGTCTGTTTCCTGCATCTGTTAAGACTTGTAAATGCTTATGTTTCTAATGGAAGAGTTAATGTCGAGACAAATAACTTGTTACTTGAGACAAAATTTTGAGAGGTTGTATTTCATTTGAATGCTTTTTTAAAGTTTATAGAGTTGTCTTATATCTCATACCAATTTTGAACTTAGACTAAAATCTGTTTTTTAGTGTAACTTCTGCTTAGCTAACTTTGGTAAGAAAATCTGCAAACACCAGAAGGTCTTAGTTTCATTTACACTTTCAGGCAGCACTGCTGTTGAAGGGAGCTGTTTTTTCTATCTGCTTGTACCAGTGTAGGTGTTTGCGTGGCTACATATGAGAACAGATTGGAAAACTGATGTGGGTAAAAACTATCTTTTTTTTTTCCTAGTTTTAAATCAGGTCACTGATGTGTTTTAGCACGTTTGTACTGCAACCAGGATAGGGCATGAGACTTCCTCTTCTATAGACAATGCTAGTTCAAAAAATAAAAGTACTTGTGTGATTTTTTATTATTTAATAAACTCTTCACTTACCATATTGGCTCTGATTCTATGCTTTGGATTTGTATAAAGAAAGTTTAAAAACTTGTGTATCATGTGCACTTTCTGCCTTTTTTCTTCAGCATGTTTCTTATTGAAGAGAATGACAAAAGTTGTCAATTTGAGTGTTTATGCTACTTTTGTAGGAGATGTAAATATTCCCCACAAAACTTGAAAGCTCATCTGTGAGCAGTAATTTTTGTTTCTAGCATATTCTCTATTCCCTTGGAGTCAAGAGAAGATGTAGATGGTCTCTGTTTACAAAGCTATCTTAATACCAATTTGTAGTCAATCCTAATTTGTAGCTAAAAATAACTGTCCTCAGTAACTAAATACAGAATTTAGAATCTGTGAGTGGATTTGACAACTTTGTGTTGGGCTTCTGTGTGGGTCTTTCCCATGGTGTCAGAACTTCTGTTTGTTGTATGATGGTGAAGCATCTTGCTTGTGCTGCCCCCAGTAAAGCTGCTGAATTTGTCTACTTTAATTTTTCAGTATGCAGGAACCTGTTGTATTTTTCCATAGCATATGTTTGTTGGAGGTGTATTAGGTGGTCTCCTAATAAGAGCAGAGTTAATAGCTGTGATGTTTGTAACCATTGTAACTATATCTGGGGTATTTTTTCATGAGGTAGTGGCAGCATCTGGAATCCAAATCTCTATCATATTGTTTGGTTTAAATTAGCCCCTGTGTCTGTGCTATGGTATTTTAAATTCTATTTCAATTAATGTTTTTCAGAGGAAGAAAGCATGGATTGTGTAAATTCCTGCTATTGCAGCAGCATGCACTGATGATTTGGCTTGCTGTTCGTATGGAAGTTAACAGTAAACACCACTAGGTGTCCTCTATTGCTGCCAGCAAGTCTGGAATTACCTCCTAGAAGTACTGCTTGGATTCTAACTGAAAATATGGGTTATAAACAAAGCGGAGGGGAAGAATCTGTAAACCTTTTTGGCTGTTTTTGAGGAATTTAAGGTGTGATACCACTTGGAAATGTTTAGAAAACATGTGCTGTTCAATTTCGTTAGTAAAGCTTCCCCTCACCTCTTGCCACAAGTTTGTGATCCTGTAACTCATCATTATCTTAGGGATTATTCCTCAAAAGGGCAGCTGAAGAGCTGAGTATTTCTAGTTGTCTATTCCAAACCTATTGGTACAACCAGCTTGTTTGTTGCCACCAAAAAGTCTTTCCCTTTCCTTGCTGTGGCTGATTATTATCAGACAACAAGATAGTGAAAATGACTATAAAAATTAGTTTGGTTCTGAAATGTATGGCTCTCCCTCTGGCTCTGGTTCTATCTGCTTGCTAGTTTTGGCCAGAAAGATATTTAGGTGGTGGACTGGCAATGTGTGAAAAAGTATTAGGGCAACACTATTCATTCATGGCATAAAGTGAAACATCAGGTGAGTGCTGAGTTCCTGTGGGTACTGTATGAAAGGCTGTTTCACACAAGGCCTGGTGATTTTTTTTTTGTTGTTGTTGTTGTTCCTAAGAACTGCCCCTAATTAGAAATGGACTGTTGTGCATTGCCAACTGGAATTCTGGTGGAGCTGTGAGCAAAAATTATTAGTAATACTGCCACTTTCTGTATTGAATGCCTTTCAGTGGTACTCTGCTCAAAAGCCTTTAGGGAAATTATACCTTATTTTGTGCATGTTGGAATAAGAGGTGTAGGAAAATAAGCAGCATTTGCTGTCTCTGGGTATTTTGCCTTTTTTCTGCATTGTGGGGACATTGAAGAGCCGCAGTTATAATATTCCCTCGTGTCATTTTTAGATATAACAAGTGGAGTCGGAGATTGTTTGGAATCTTTGCTTAGTAGTCTTGAATTTTTAATAACTCTTGTCTCTAGAAAAGTGACAACTTTAGCTGTACTTGCAGTGACCTTAACCTACAACAACAGCGGCTGTGGCTGTATTCATCAGAAGTATTGAGGTAACTAAAACAATCTAATTAGTAAGTAATTACAATGGTAGTAATATTTCCAGGGGTATTATCCATTATAGCTTTTCTTAATTCCATCTTGCAGATCTAGAGTACATTGCAGTTACTTAGAATATTAAGGCTTGTTTTTACTGTGATACGTGTAGACTCCTGTTCTAATGGCAGTAAGCCGTAAGGGTTGTGATACTTTGAGGGTTTGGATGCCTACTGTGTAGTCTAGAAGCATTCCTTGAGATTTTTATGTATTTTAGCTGATTAAGTGGGGAAAACAGCTGCTACATTTCATTATACTAGTTTTTATTCAAAGCAACTAATACAAAATAATTGTGATATTCCTGTGATAGGCAGCTCTGCAACTCTAGTTTGATCCATGAAAGAACAAGATTTTGTGGTGTAATTGTACACAGTGTGTGTTAGTAGAATTTGACTGTGTAATAGCTTGAATTTGAAAGTATGACACTTTTTTTGTCTGCAACTTAACAGTTTAATAGACTACCATACTAGTATGCTAATGTCTGTTCACATGGAAGGTAGTTCTAGCTCCAGTAGAGTGCTCCAAATGAATTTATTTCGCAAATAAAATTAGCTGCTCTTGCATATTTTGATCATTGTATATAAAAATGTATCAATTCTCTATACCAAAAAAGGAAAAAAATAAAAAGGATCATTAAGCAGAATAAATAATAAGTGACTCAAAAATACAGTTTGGTATTTCAAGCTAATCTGTGTGTGGGCTATGTGAAAGCACAAAGAACTTTTAATGTTTTTGCAACATGGTTACTTAAATAAGTAGGTTGTTAGGACTTTTTTTTTCTCTCCACCTGGCTAGGCTAGTGTTAAATTTGTGTATATTTCCATTGATTTGATAGAAGTCAGTTTCAGCTCTGCACACAGAATAGTGGCATTACCAAAATTATTGTCAGTGGCTGACTTCAGACAAAATAATTCTCCCACCAAATACTGCTTTCTGTGTATGTTATGTTTTAGGTATTTGTGCTTTTGCTTAATTCCTGAGAGATCTGAGTAATTATTTGGTTTGGGTCAGAAAGGTCTATTCAGTTTAGCTCTCTATCTTAGGAGAAGGTCTTGGACATGATGATTTCATGCAAAAACACACACATTGAAAGCAATTAGTCACTGTCTCTAAGTTAGCACAGAAGGTTCTCAAGTAGAATCAGGAAGACTTGTCAGCTGTGTGTCTAGATATTTTTGATGCTTTTCTTAGGTGTTAATTAAGCCTTGTCTTAACACAGTTAAAATTCAGATGACTTATGGGCTAGCTCTTTATCTTCTACATAGTAAGAAAGAATATCTAGTGTTTCTTAGTAGAAGAATGTGTATATTTGATTTGCATATCACAAATCTGTTCTCCTAATGTTGTGGGTCAGCCTTTTTGGAGTGCAGATGATCTATAGCAGTGCTAGAGTCATCCTGAGCCCTTGTGATTTTTATCTTGCTGCTCAAATTTGAGGGAACTCAGACTACATCTGTAGTCCTACAGAGATGCAAATGTCTGCTAACTCTTTACTATGGAAATCAACTATATGGGGCTTCATGAATATTGTGTGACCTAAGTGTTCTGTATATACAAGCCTTTAATGCAGGAAGTCAGTGCAGTCATTTTTTTCTGTGAGATAACTGGTATCTGCCCAAATTTGATGTTATATTCTGAAACTAGTCTTGAATTTTGAAGAGCGCAATTCTGAAGATTTAAGCAGGACTATATGTCTTTGTTTCAATTACTTTTGGTCTTCTGAGGGATATTCAATGTTTTCAGTTTTGTGTTTGAGGCAGCTAACAGGTCTATAAGTTAGTTTTGACAGACTTAATTATATATTGCTAAGGAGAAAAATATTCTTCTGTTAAGTAAAGGATGTCTTTCATATTTCCTATTATCACAGATTTATAAAAAGAAAATCCTTTATGTGGTGGTTTGCAAATATGAAAATAGAATGATTAAAAGAAACTGACTCTCTTATTGTTTGTCTACTAGCTAGAATACATGTGAGGTAGGTGAGGATCAAAGGGGGGTTATGAGATTTATCCAGTTTCTGCCCAGTTGCAGGTGTGTATAT